>CM076992.1:14666506-15171506 GCA_039090855.1 Macrothele yani
TAGAAATTTTTTAAATTTTTTAAGTATATACATCTTTCAGTTGCCCCTGTGACACGTTTTTATATATAGATTACACAAACGTAAGATTTTATTTGTAAACTAGCCGTGCCATGCACGGGTGTAAAAGCTGTAACTGAAAATTTTATAACACGAATCGTAAAACACATATACATTATACATAAAACCTATGTAATAGGCTACTTCTGTAAGCCTGGCTTGTGCTTCTTCAAAAGTTTCATAGGTTTTATGAAGATTGGTTTGCACACCCTCACCGTTGTCGCTCTCTATTTAAGCGTCGGTTTCTTTCAGCTTTATCTTTTTTCCATCTTGTACTACAAAGAAAAAAATCCACGGAACCAATATTTTTTTTAATTTCCATCACAGTGAATCAAAACTACGCCTGCAGTTACTTACAATTTTACTTGTTCCTTTTTATGAAATTACTCTGCAATGCGAAGAAAATAAAATAAAACACGACATAACACCTACGTAACAGAACAAAAGTCGCAGACAGTTGTTCGAGCACGTGTGTGTTGCCGCAGATGAAGTCGTTTGTCTTACTAACTTCATTTTATTTTCGGTACTTCCCCTTGATTTTACGTATAGTGCGGTAGCGGCGAGCTTAGTTCCGATTTCGGACACCGGATAAAAGCAGATGGCACTGCAAGTACTGATGACGTCAGAGCTTTCAGGATAGACGTAGCCTATTTATGTAAGTTTTATATATTTCTGTACCCAAAAGGTAAAGGTAAATCGGTCCAGACATCTCTGCTAAACGCAAGAACGTTAAAAATCTTCTCTGTTCAGATAAGTATAGCCAAATTTTCTGTGTAGTTTCAGATCTGTCGGAGTGCATATTCTTTGAAAAGACTGAGTTCTGCTGCGTACAAGGAATAAAACTTCAAAAAGGAAAATCTGAACATGATAGCAAAATATCACTTCCACGACTGGCTCCATTTGTTGGTGAAATTCAAGAATACACCTTGCAGTGCCGTTCAATTCGTCCGTTACTTACAATTTTCATAATTATATCAATTTTTATATAATATACAATTTTCATAATTATATCAATTTTTATGTAATATACAATTTTCATAATTATCTCCGTTTTCATAATTATATCGGTTTGTCGTTCAGTGAGGTAACACTGGGGATTTTAATAATACAGATATCGAATGCTTAGAAGAATCTTCTCAGTCGAACCGATACACAGAAAGCACTCAATTTAGTCAATAGAATATTTTGAAACACACCAAGCGACATTTACGAAATGAAGGAAACCTCAGGTAAGCATTTATGTCAAAACCACCTAAAGAGATTCCTATCTACGCCGTTGCTATGGCAGCCATAAATGCTTCTCATGGTCAAGTGACGAAGATGGTTCTCGACATCCCTAAGGATGTTTAACAAACAAAAGCAAGAAGAAAAAGCAAATTCATAAGTAAGTGTGAAATCTCTAGTTTTATTTGAATATGTATAAATCTAACATGTAAAATGAGCTCAAAACAACTCATAGGTAGGCTTGAAATTCTGAGGTGGATATCAATCTATAAATATCTAATATATTCAGCAAAATAAAAAAAGGAGCTGATGCTAGTGAGAAATCCCTATACGTCATCTGGCTCTACAGAAATTTCGCTCATGAAAATGAGTGAACAAGAAAGAAATATTGGAAGGTAAGTGGAAACCCTAAATGAACTGTAAATTATGAAAATCAATTAAATAAGTAAAGTGGTAAGTGAAAAGAATAAAAACCGGAACGAAAGAAAACAATTCTCAGGTAAGTCAGGTGAGTGCGAAATTTATATATCAAGCAATCCCTCGTAAATTAAAATGCTCCCAAAATTAAGGGAAGAGGAACTCAATGGATTTTTTAAAGATCTTGTAGCATGGGAATGAGCCAAACGAAATGATCAAGATAGTCTAAATAAGTATCCGTAGATACAGAGAAATCCTCGTTACAAAATAATTAACGTTGACTGCTACCTTTGAATATCTTTCAGACTTCTACACTAAAAAAAACAAGTGGTGTGAATTAACGGAACATATCTAAAAATAGCGTGCAGCAAAGTTGCCGGTAAATTTCCTTTTATAAAAGTGCCTGTTTTTTTTTTGTTGTTGTTGTTGTTTTCACAGATTTTCCGTAGATTCCGTTTTTTTCAGGAAATACAGGTTCAAGATTTTCCGTATTTAGACAGAAATGTCGCAAAATCCAACACGCTGAATATTTTAGCCCTTACGCGATAGAATCCTTTTACCCAGTGGTGGGGATCGAGCCTAGGCCGTTTGGGTTGAAGCTGCGGGTCTTAGCCACTAAGCCAGAAAGTCAGATGAATCACGCTCACGTTCAAGGTAAAACTAATTGGGCGACGATCAATTTTTTTTTTTTTTTTCATCAATGCGAATGATATAGTGATTTTATTTTCTATTGGACCTTATTATTTCTTTGAATACGTTTGTAATAATTTTATATTTTCTGTAGGAGGTCTGATTACAAATTTCGTACTTTTTTCATCGTAATTTTTCGAAGCAACAGAATGCCTTGGACTTTGAGATATTTTTTCAACTGAAAATAACTTTCAGTTACCTTTAAGAGAATGTGCAATGTACTATTTTATAATATCTTCTAAATATAAAATTTACTTTTGATAGTTATGTACCTTTTGTCTTAAGGATTCCACAGCCTAATGCCCAGACATTGTACAATCACCTGTATACCCAGTTTCTTACGGCTACACAATATACTATATATTGACAAAAGTCACCGGACATCCCTTCAAAAGCAAATGAACGGATCTTCTGCGTTGTTAAGATGCGCGATACAGCTGCAAATGGTATAAAAACAAACCAGCAGCTGACCGCGATCATATCGCACTGTGAGGTACACTGAAAATGTCGCGGCGGGAGAGACCTGACTTTGAGAAAGGAAAGATTGTTGGGTGTTATATTAGTGGGTTGTCCATAAGAGAAGCCCAGAGGCGTTTAAACATACCCAGGTCAACTGTTTTGGATGTACTGAATAAGTGGAAAACACATGGCGTGCCTGTTGCAGCAAAACGTACCGGCAGACGAAAGAAAATCAGTGATAGAGGACGTCGAAGCCTTAGGAGAGTCGTTACAGCTAATCGATGGAGTACTGCACAAGACCTCAGTGAACAGGTGAGTAAAAATGCTGGAACCTCTGTATGTACACGTACCATTCGCAGAGAACTTCATTCCATGCGTTACCGTGGTCGCGCGGCAGCTCATAAGCCTTTAATCTCCACTCGGAATGCTACTCGTCGTTTAACATGGTGTAAAGAACATTTATCGTGGACCTTAGAGCAATGGAAACGGGTCCTATGGACTGATGAATCCAGATACACGATCCATCAGTCTGATGACCGGGTGTGGGTATGGTGGCAGCCGGGGGAACGGTATTTACCACAGTGTACTGTTCCTACGGTCAAGTTTGGAGCTGGAAGTGTACTCGAATGGGTGTTTTTTGTGTACTGTTCCTACAGTCAAGTTTGGAGCTGGCAGTGTACTCGTGTGTCAGTGTACTCGTGTGGGGTGTTTACTCATGTGGGGGTCAAGTTTGGAGCTGGCAGTGTACTCGTGTGTGGTGTTTTTTGTGGTATATGGTCCCGGCCCATTGGTCATCGTGGACAAACCTGTAAACCAGCAGGTCTTCCTCGATATTCTGGGCAATTATGCCCTACCAACTCTGTGGCAATACTCTGGAACCGTGCCTTGTTGGTACCAACAGGATAATACACCGAGCCATAAAGCAAGGACTATTACGGCGTGATTTGACAATAGCTCCGTATCGTGTGTGGACTGGCCAGCACAGAGCCCTGATCGTAATCCTATAGAGCACCTATGGAATGAATTAGAGCGCCGCATAAGAAGTTTGAAAACAAGACCTACCCTACTACTGAGCAACAATTAGCGGCAGCATTATATACTGAATGGAAGCGCATACCTATCGCTGTGTTCCAAAACCTTGTCGAAAGCATGTCTCGAAGGGTCAATGCATGCATTACGGCCACAGGTGGACCGACACCGTACTAATGTATGTCAATAAATGCTATGTTGTGTTTCTCTTTTAGGTGTCCGGTGACTTTTGTCAATATAGTGTATAATAGCTGGTGCGCCAAATGAGAGAAAGGAGAAGAAATATTCTGTGCCACACTAACCAAAATTCATGTGATATACTATCCGCAATATCCGATCTCACAACAGAACTTCAAAATCAAATACTTCGACAGACTATTGAAATTTAACAGTGAATCAAACCCCCAAGTATTTCCGTGAATCTCTTGTACCGGAAATTTTTCGTCACATCGATACGGAAAAAGTAAGAACAGAGTTTTCCCGTTAATATACCAAAAGAATTGCGGAAATATTTCTGAAAATTTTGAATTTTCCATTAACACATTTTAAAAACGGTAATTTACCATCAATGTTAGAAAGGAAGAGCGGAAATGTTTCTGAAAATTCAGAATTTTCTGTTAACACATCTTAAAAACGGTAATTTACCATGAATACAAAGTTTTTCGGTCAATTCACTGAAAAAGTTGTGTCACAAATATTCTCTGTGAATTCACGAAAGAAATCACACAAAGTGGCTTAGGAATTTCAGAAAACTTTTTACAGTGTAGCACATGAAAAACTGGTGTATTATGCACTTTAAGAAAACGATCCAAAGTTCATAATTTTTTGCAGGACAGGTAGTTTCATTTAGTGGATAATGGCATTCTGCAATAATCTCCAGTCGGGAAAGCAATCCTTAAAGCTAACGTTCTTTCAATATGCGTAGGACGTTCAAATATAAATGAGAATTTACTTACCGTTCAAGCATAACTTGTGTGAACATTGGCAAGTTAAGACATGTTCAAATTTGCCAACAGCTCAATTTCCGTCCGTCTCCACATCATTAGTCAATTGTAATCAAGATGCTGGGCAAAGGGAGCAGGACTGTCTTGAAATCTTTACCTTGCTTCGAGGCCAATTTGAGCAAGATTGTTTGTCACAAGTAAGGGTGTACAATTGAGCCAATTTATTCAGAGAAGGACGAGACCGTGTCGAAAATAAACCTCAACTCGAAAACCAAGCACTGGTCTCACTCTCGAATATATTGTCAGAATTCAGGCAATCATCAGATAACCCTTGCTGAACTCTCATAGAAGATTGGAATTATTGTAGGAGGTACTGAAAAAATTGTGCACAACGAAATGAAATTCAATAAAGTAAACTATATTGTTTTTTTATTGTCTAAAACTGCTATGTAACCTCAGCAATACGTTAATGTTACGCTGACTTTACTGTAGAACTCAGCAGACTTGGAGGTCGTTAGACTTATCGTACTGTAACTATCGTTGACCCATATAGCTTGATTCGTAATAGCTGAGAAGTCCTTAACTAGACATACTATCAATTTCAGTGTATGGCCGAAGGTCAGCAAGGAAAGAGATGCCATTACACTAATAGTTTAATCCTTTTCTCTAAGGGCACGTCATTAAGCACTCACTTTATAGTGCACACAAATTGGCTTTAATTCAAATTCACCACGATGCGTGGTTCAAACCACATTCAAGAACACTTATTCTCTGAACAACTTGAGCATACATGCGCGTTCTCTCGCTGATGAGTGGTATACCAATACTAAACAAGCATCGAAGGTTGACTAACACAGACTCCTAACGGAAGCTCGTTTTAACATCACAATCATTGCATGAAGAGCATTGCCTAATACAGTGATTGATAACAAACTGCCTATGATAAGATTGCTTTCCGATAACTGAAGTAACATTGCCTCTCGAAATATAAACACATCAGTTCTTATCTCTCCATTGGCATGAAGCACCATATCTGTAAAACTGTAGCTGGTCCAATTGGTGGAGTATCCATACGCAACAGCTGCAGTTCTATATTGCCCCAAATATGTTCAATTGAATTCATGTAAGGCGGCATCGGATGCCATGGGAGAACATGAAAGTCAACCTCGAGTTCCTGGACGATACGGGCCTTATGACATGGCTGATTGTCCAGTTGGACCACCTCATCTCCGTCTGGAGACACTGTCAGCAAAAACGGATGAACCTGGTCTGCAGTGATAGATTGGTACGCCGTGGCGTTTAGGGGAAATCCACCGCTATTAGGAGATCGAGAGTGTTCCAGGAAAACATCCCCCAGAGCATTACACGTCCACCCTCTGCCTGTACCCTTGGGTCAAGGCATCTTGTATTATTCTCTCCGCAGCTGTGTTCGTCTTAACAGCCACATACTATCCACTAGATGCAGTAAGAAACGTGATTCATAAAAAAGTCAACTTCCTTCCGTTCTTTTACGGTTCAATCCAGATGTTTCCTGGCAAACTCAAGTCGATGATGAGCTGTGGTGAGGGGTGCTGTGGTCATGCGTTTAGACCGTAGGCCCATACGTTGGAAGAATCGTTGCACTGTATTTGGGGATAGACTCCTTTGTGCTTTCTTGTTGGAAGCCATGGGCAGCTGTGCCGAAATAGCACGCCTATTGTTCTGGACAATATGGCATAGCCACCTCTTTCCTCGAGTATCAACCTTTCAAGCGGCAAATGTACTTAAACGGTGCCAACAATTTTCTACTTTCCCCAAACAGAAATATTCAGCGGCCTGGTTTAACGAAAGCTGCGGCTAAAAAATTCCGTTTCCACTCTCATATAACCTTAAACCTGTCACGGGTTGTAAGCTCTCGCTTCTAGACCTTTGTTCTCTGCTCCATGGCTCAAGGCATGATGCGGAAGAACTAGTCCTCCTGACTCGGAGATCATGCCATTAGGTAGAAATAGTCCCCCTGACTCGGAGATTATGCCATTAGGTAGAAATAATCCCCTTCCCCCTGAAACGGATATCATGCCACTAGGTAGAAACAACTGACTTTAACATCTTTTTTTCTAAGAACACTGTGTTATATAAAGCCCTTTCAGCAGGTGATTAATCAGAAAAGATTAGCGTCAATTATGCCCCTAAATGACCACTCTGAATTACAAAGCTAAGTGGGGCCGCCTCGGTGGCGCAGTGGTCTAAGCGCTGGCTTCTGATCATTCGTCCGAGATGGGTCTGGGTACAAATCCCGGTTAGGCATGGATGATGTGCTTGTCTTATGGCAATGGATCTCTCCCTTCCCTGGAACCAGTGGGCCTAAATTAGGGATGGGCGACTGCTTATAGCCCACTGAGTTGCTCACGGTGGTCGTTAAACCTAAGGGGAAGCAACATTTTCTGGTACGGAGGTGTATTCATATCAGCCGGTTTCGGCCCAAAATACTCGTTCGAGCTGATTTCAGCACATTTTGTTAACCCAGAGTTAATTCGTTCCAGCCAGTCATAGTGTTAAACAGCCGTGGCCCTACAATTCCCACCGGATGGTTATGCGTTGCGCCTCTTTTCATCCACTCTCGGTACCTTTAACTACGGCATCCCCTGAACAGCCAACAAAGTTTCTAGTTTTCCAGGCTTTGCTCTGTATCTGACAATCATACCCTTTTCCATGGGGATCAGATCTCACCCCTTACCAATTAGAACCACCGTTTTAGCCCCTTGCCATAGATAGCACTGCGCTTGACCTTCACACGTGGGCACTGCCGCACCGGAAACGATCTAAACTTCAGACAGCGGGGTGGGTCACAAAAGTTTGCTCCTACTGTGCATTTTAGCGTAATGAAAAAGAAAACGTGATTGTATTAGATTGTTGTCATCCTACGAGTGCTATTTAGGTAGCCATAAAGCAACGTATTTGGGGAAAACCGTGTTTGAAAATAGCAATGCGCTCCATTTGAATCTTAACATGTTTTACTTTCTTGCATGCGCAGATAACCAGGAAAGCGTTTCCATATTCAAGATTTCCCAGCATGAATGCAATTCTTTTAGGCATTAGAAAATATGTTTCTCATGTTTAATGTCTTGTAATGTCATCGTTTCTGCCCAGTCATGCAGAGAGAAGTGACACGAACGATTGTTTTTACTGCAGGATTGCAATTTTCACATCCTGATGCCAGACTTTGTTTGACAGAAGTGACGTGAGCTATGATATTTAGAAGCCGGCATCCGTTAGACTGTGAAAGAAGTACTCTTTCTTTTTGTTTCGGTAACAACAGGCGAATATCGAAAATAAAGTTTATGCGGTAGAAAATAATTCATATCGATGAATCATATGCACCACGAGATTTCCCCATGACTTGATATTTCATGCAGCTACATGGAAATAACAATTTTTTTTATTTCGTTCTTGTGAAATAACAAGTGCGACATCATCTAATTTTCGTGTGTAGGAAGACTTAAATTCGGAATGTACCACAATGCTGTAGAACAGGGATGTATTTCTAATGCGATCAGCAACTACAGCTGCGTCCATTCAAATATAGAGATTTTGAAAAAAATATACATGTTAGTTTTCTTTCCTTTGGGGTTTAATGACAGGCATAAGCAACTTGATGAGCTATAAGCAGTCGCCCGTCCCTAATTTAGGGCCACCAAGCCAGCGCTGAAATACAAACCCAACATCCATGCTTCAGCGGAATTCGAACCCGAACCCGTCTAGGACGAATAATAATCAGAAGACCACTGCGCTGCCGGGTCGTCCTGCTAATTTTCTCGTATGAAATGCCCCCAACGAAATAATGCCTTTGCAAGTGAAAGAACAGTGATTGCAGCAAAGGGCACACCGGAATTTTCTCAACTTTGGTTGGTTGGTTGGTTGGTTTCATTTCATTTCATTTATTGCATTTTAGTTGTTACAGATATGGTATTACGTAATCATAAATATATAGCACACATTATTTTTTTGTAACAACAGGGAATGAGGAGGGAAAAGGTCTTATAGGCCTGACGTGCCCTCTTCTCCCAAAGCATCAAAATTTTCATGAAAATTAAAAAAATTAAAAAAAAAACATAAACAAGTCAAGTTCACACATATCAAACACAGCTAGGGTGGTACTATAAATTAATAAAAGTAATAATACATTATGAGCTTTTGATCAATAAGAAATACCTAAATTTTCGTTTCAATATATTAATATTATTAAGTGATACAATATCAGTAGGAAATGTATTCCATAATGCCGGACTTGGTTGGTGTTTTATGGCGCACAGGCCTCAAAGGGCCAAAGAGTGCCAAGTCCAATGGTGTCAGAATTTTATAAAACAAAATTAAAAGGAAACGACATATAACAGAACAAGCGGTGTAAAAGGCCAATAGAACAACAACGTAGGAAAAGACAAAAACACCGGGACAAGGAACCTCAGCCGCCCCGGTGGTGCAGTGGTCTAAGCGATGGCTTATGAGTATTCGCCCGAGAAGGGTCCGGGTTTGATTTGAATCCCGGTGAGGCATGGATGTTGTGTTTGTCTTACTGCATTGGCTGTCTCCCTTCCGTGGAGCCAGTGACCCTAAATTAGGGACGGGTGACTGCTTATAGCCCATTGAGTTGCTCACGGTGGTCGTTATACCTTGAATAAAAAAAAAAAAACACAAAAAAACAAGAAACCTCAACTTTAGTTGTACTACCCAGTATTGTATTTTGTAGAAAAAAAAAATAATGTGTGCCTTACTGCAGAGGTGAAGCGCGTGTCAAGACGACAAATCTGCAGCTATACCTTCCGTCGGTGTAGTTTATTTGGTTAGAACAGCTGGCTCCAGAGCGAGGAGGCGTGTTGTCGACCTCCCCCGCTGTAAAATTATGAATTTCACATTGACGCCCAATTGTGGAAAGTGGATCTTCTGGCCGTTGGGTTCTTTGAATAATTTGTGATGTTTGTTCCACACATCGTCTCTAATTAATGAAAATTCCTTCTTCTCTTCAAAATAATAATAATAATATTCGAAGATCATGATCTCGGAAAAACACCCCCCCCCAAAATTGCATGTTATTACCACCTGAAGAAATATGCCTACAAAGAAATGTCTTTTTCAGAAGTGGAGCAGAAATGCGAAGCATAACACCCGCCTTGATTTTTTAATGCGGCCGGCAACTTGAGCTGTGTCTGTTAAGGTATGTATATTTTATTTAAACAGAAACATATGTCATATTGTTCTGCTGAGAGTTATACTCAAATAGACATCTTTCTTTCAAGAGGAAGAACAGGGGTTCACAAAATACGGCCCGCTATAATTCCTTACGCAGCCAGCAATTTTAGGAGCGTTTGTTCACTCTGAAAAAAAAAAAAAAAAAAGGTATGCTGTTGTTCTCTGAAAGATATGATCAAATGATCATATGTATGGGATTTTAGGAAGGGAGTGTCTGACCCCAGGTCTTAAGCAACCCTTACAAATAGGAAGCTAGGAGATTTGGGCTAGAGTGCCCGATAGGAAAGTGACACGGAAGCGAAGCAGAAAGGGAGAGGAAGACGCCCGTATTTTTTACCGGGACCTCAGTACCCGGGGTTCGACTGCTTAACGTGCCCATCCGACGCACGGCGGATATTTAGTGGATCGGAGCGTTCGTGCCTGCCTGTGATCGAACCTGAGGTCCTTTCCGTGACAGTCACGAACGTTGCCCACTAGGCCACCCGCGGCCCCTCTCTGAAAGATATGATGACTAACTCTCCTTTTTAATTGGCTAGCAAGGGTTTACAACATGCAGTCCACAACTTTAGCTGTATCCAACCGCAGATGGGGATTTTTTGTTTGTTTGGGGTGGGGGGGGATGGGGAGGTTAACAGCCACCGTGAGCAATTCGATGGGCTATAAGCAGTCGCCCGTCCCTAATTTAGGGCGACTGGTTCCAAGGAAAGGAGAGAGCCAGTGCCGCAAGACAAACACGACATCCATGCCTCCCTGGGATTTGAACCCGGACCCATCGCGGACGAATGGTCAGAAGCCAGCAGTTAGGCCACTGCATCCACCACCCGTAAAGCGACGGAATTTTTGTGCCAAAAACAGGAGAGGGGGACGACAAAAGTTGTTATTATTTACTGAAGATGGATATTTGTTCACAACGAAACCTCTTTAATCTTCTGATCATTCGTCCAAGATGGGTTCGGGTTCAAATCCCGGTGAGGGATGGATGTTGTGTTTCTCTTACGACACTGACTGTCTTCCTTCCCTGAAACCAGTGATCCTAAATTAGGGACGGACGACTGCTTATAGCCCATCGGGTTGCTCACGGTGCTTGTTCTCTCTTTCAAGAAATTGGATGGAAATGCACTACATAAAGCCCGCCGAGGCTTCTAATACCTCCCGAAACTTATGCTCCGCCAATTCAAAAATGGAGATTTTGTAAAAATACTAAGAAACCATGTTATTATTTTCAAGCCGCCCCGGTGGCGCAATAGTCTAAGCGATGGCTGCTGGCTATGCGTCCGAGATGGGTCCAGGTTCAAATGCCGCTGTGGCATGGATGTTGTGTTTGTCTTACGGTACTGGCTCTTTCCCTTTCCTGGAGCCAGTGACCCTAAGTTAGGGACGGGCGACCGCTTATATCCCACTGAGTTGCTCACGGTGGTCGTTAAACCTCCAATCAAAAAAATAAAAAAATATTGGCGAGCAGAAATATGTAAGAAAAAAGTACATTTTTAAAATGGTAAGCTTATCAAGAATGACCATACAGCGTAGAATTTCTGATAAATTAGAAAGTAAAACTGCTATTGATAAAAAAAGTGAGCAAAATTTGTTTGTTATTGCGTTACATTCGACGAAAGCTGCATCACCTAAGACACGATTCAGCTGTTGGCTTACGTATGGGAGTAAATAGAAACTTTTAAATCACTGAAGAGATATGCGTTGAATGCAGAGTCATACTTCTGGCGAAGATATGTTTAAATAATTAATTGCAGTCTTTTGAAATATCTGAATATTTCAAGTGCGGAACTAGCTGATATCTGCAGTGAGAGTGCATATTGTATGAATAGGGAAAACAAGGTAGCAATCACATTGTTTGAAAAAGACTTCTTTCCAAGGTTATGATATGTGGGACGTTTAAATATACAAACGAGAATTATTGCAACAAACTATACTAAAAAATTAATTGCAACAAATTAGAAAAATAATACATACTAGTTTCAATGCATTTTCCGTTAACTGCAATGCACTTGTTCAAACTGTCTGGATGTTTCTTGATTTCAGTTTCGGAGGTCTTTGGTAGCTTGCCAATCCAAGAGACCCTACCACTGTCTCGGAGTTTTAAAAATTCACGCACACTTGGAATTTTTTTTATTTTTTTTTTAATTTAGGAGTTAAGTTGTGGACGCAGGACTCATTTCAGATTACCATGGAATCCAAAAATTTGATTCGTAATTTTTGTTATCTGTACAAAAGTTAAGTAACATCCATTTAACGTCTTGCTTTGTGCTCTGGTGACAGAAATCGTGAATTACCTCCCATTTACAGGGATAAAACCTACACGAGGCTTATAGCATCGTCCTTTATTTTCTCCATCTCTTCCCCCTCCCTACGGCTGCTTAAGTACACCCCCTCGCACCTCCCCGATCGTCAGTTTATTTCTCTGTGTTGCGCACGTTTGGAGATGCTCCAAATTAAGACCCTATTTTCAGGAAAGGAACAGAACTAGCACCGTAGGAGGAACATATCACTGGTGACTCATTCACGACTCAACACCAGCTCCAACGATAAGTCACAAGGCCACTATTCTGACCTTTCAGCCGGCTCAATGCATTTGCACTATGCTTTTTATTCAAACGACTAACTAAAGTACTTTCTTTGTTACTTAGATCTTATATGATGAATTAGCCATGCTATCTGAAATGTGAACCCTTTATTACAAATAGCTATACCTCTACGACAAATTCCTGAGCAGAAGTCAAGCAATTCGAACTCCTCCATCAAGTAAATGGCCTTCGGTTGCTCCACTTGAAGGCGGTCACAGACACACAAGTTTGAGTGTAACGCTAGCAAATGGGGAAGTTTTGTGCCTGAGGCGGCATGTAGCGTGGAGTGAAGCTCTTCAACGCCTGCCTAAAATCCTCCTCACTCCACGTTACATTCCGCCTCAGGCACAAAACTACCCCATTTGCTGGCGTGACACTCAAACGTGTGTGTCTGTGGGCGCCTTTAGAGAAGACGACAGGGGGTATGAAATTTTCGAGTTCATTATGTCAAAAGAATAAATACCTTCACCCCTTGGAGCATAACAAATCGATCATACCCGTGGTTCTTCTTTAGTTGGATGGACTATAATGTAAGGAGTGTCCAGTCTAGCTTGAAAACCTGCCCTCCACGGGTATGTTTCAGTATAGCTTCTGCAAATTCTATACTCTGCCCACCCTAGTTCAAATATTTTTTACGACTCATGAACACTCGCGCAAGTAATTAGTATGAGTGTTATCTAGAAAATCTCACTATGATCCTCCCAAGAGCTGCAGTAGCATATTCAGGGATATAGTTCTAAGAAAAAAAGTACCTTAGCGGTGAACAGATTAGGTAAAGACAACCCGAAAGGAAGAACCTCAACATTTTCCAAAGCAGCTTAAAATTTGATTTGTTGTTTTTACCGGTTAGCATTTTTATTAAATTTCATTGCTAATTTGTTTGAACAAATTAGCAATGAAATTTAATAAAACACTCTTGTCATTTTCAAATTTGCGTAATTTGGGCAATAATTTTAAATGAATCACAGAATGTTACATGTTAGATGATAAGAACATAACGTTACTATGCTCTGAACATTACTCTGCCATTTTATACGATTGTTGGAATCAGTCATACTGAATTTTGCTAAGTTTCAAGAGCCGTGATGAGTAGTCTTCCGTACCTGATTTGGGGCAACCAGTTTACAGGTGGGTTTAATGGGTTAAAAAGTTTGGACCCGGACGCCGTCGTCACATAATTTGCCCCGACCTAGACCTGACCTGGACCTGACCCGGACAAACCTGCTTTGAACTATAAATTCGAATATAGCATCATCATCATTGTCAATCATTATCAATCCACTGCTGGATGAAGGTCTCCACAAGTTTCTTCAACAACGGATTGTCTTGGGCCAGTCTCCTTTATCCATCCATCTCTCACGTGGTCTTCCGGGTCTTTTCCTGTCCCTTGGAATCTAGTCAAAAATTTTGGTTGTTCATCGGCGGTTTGTTCTCTTGGCAATATGTCCAGTCCATTGCCATTTCAGGGATTTTACTCTGATCACGATGCCTTCCACTCTTGTCATTTTCCTTATTCACGAGTTCCTCTTCTTATCTTTCCTGGTTACACCAAGCACGCATCTCTCCATACTTCTTTCAGTACTCTGTAGCCTTTGTATGTTTTTATTAGTTACGGTCCACGTCTCTGTGCTATGCGTAAACACTGAAAGGATGCATTGATCAAACACTTTTCTTTTAAGACATAATTGCTCTTAAAAATTGTACTGTTTCTTCTAAAAGTTCTCCAACAAGTTTTATACGTCGATTAATTTTTTCATCAACGTGACCTGTGCTTGATATCTGCTGTCCAATGTAAATGTAGGTATCGGTTATCTCCAGCTTCTCTCCATCAATTGATAAATCTTCATTTCTTGTTAAGGCACTGTGCTTCAGTTTTGTCTTCTGAAAGTTCATTTTTAATCCTATTCCTTTACCCTTCTCAGCAAGTTCCTGGATCATACTATGCTGCTCTGAAGTATTATTTCAAAGAGCTCTGAAGGGTTCCTTGAAATATTTTAAAACGGAAATAAAACCCAGTCGAAATCGGGTCAGGAACACCTTGACCCGACCCGTTTGACCCGCGAGAAATTGTCGACCAGATGACCCGTTGACCCTTGACCCGTTTCCATCTCTGATCCAGTTGTCGTAAGGATTTAGAGAATGAGTTGCCCATAAGGAATTAGGGAATGGGCTCTGGGTACTTTTGTTTGAGCCGGTGCTGTCTTGACAAAGGAGTTCCCATTCACTTTACATTAGAACCAGAGGTGTAGCTAGGCATTTCTGTGCCCGAAACAAACTACAAAATAGTGCACCCCAATATGTTTTTATATCTCGGACAGAATGCAGCTAGCAATAGTGGCTTGCAGTTGGAGAAATGAGCGAATATTCCACACTGAATCTTCAACAATATGAACGACATCTTTATCTTGCAACGTAAGTATAGTTCATCCAACTAAAGAAAAACCGCAGACCTTATTGCTGTCGATGAAGACCTTGATTCTGCTTCCTTTGGGTGGACTATGCAACGGCAGCTACGTATCTGAATGTGAGAAACTTACATTCTTTGAACATTTTGAGGAGGAGAAATGGGAATCTTAATCTGCCAAGCCTACCGAAACGGGCGAAATATACTGTAATCAAATTCTGTAAATGTAGAAATGATAAAGTATGGCGCGAAATAACTGTGCCAGAACTAGTGCAAAAGTTTCATTTTCTGTATTAATTGCAAGTAGTAAATTTTGCTCTCTTTCTTGAGTTGCCCCGGGGTAGCCGCCCCGCCTGCCCCTTCCTATAGTTATGCCTCTGAAAACCCTTGTGTTCGTGAGATTTCCTACTGTGTAATCCCACATTTTTGTCTCATCCGTGTAATACGAATATTAGGTTAAGATGCGAGTGTTCTTGAATTTTACATGATCACTTCAAAAAATCCTTTGCCCGATTTTCTTTCTGCTTAACCACAAAAAGCGCATGATACGCAGATTTCCAGTTAATGATGATATTTTACCACAATGCCTTTGATTTCAAATTTTGACTCACGGACGGAAATTTTTTGTTGTGTATCTAAACACCCTCCCCCCATGGTTAAGTAGGGCTATAAACAGGCGTCCATTCCTAATTTAGGGCCACTGATTTCAGGGGAGAGACAGGGTCAATGCCGTAGGACAAACCAGGTGTTTATCCAGGAAATTAAAATTGGGGATGTGCTACAAACGTTTGGGAGTGTTTAAAGAAATTTCTTTGGGCGGCGGGGTGAAAGCAAATTTTTCGAATTCTAAAAAATAAAAAAAAATTTGAAATATTTGGGCTTTAAATCTAGGATTAAAAAGGGTGAGTACAAAGAATCGAGAACCATTGAAATATTTACCGTTAAGAATGATTAAAACCGGGGAAACCTTTTTTCAAAAACTCTCTGCGGTTATTCCATGATTTTTTTTTTCTTTATCTCAGGCGTCTTAAGTGTTTTTGCACAGAATACTAAAGTAAAGAAGTAATATATGGGTTGTTAAAACAGCGGATATTGATTGCTATTTTCACGAATCATGTACCTGCTGAAATGATTCAGAAGCAGTGCCGTAACTAGCTTTTCATGTGCCCCGTGCAAAGTTTTATTTTCGGGCCCTTTACTTTTCTTTTCAATAAAACAAATGCGATATAAAAATTATTTATAAATAATTTTTGTGAACACAAGAAATATACAAGATCATTCACATGTATTTATAAATGAAAATAATGATTTTAATAGCACATTTCTTGCTTTCATTTCAAAAAATTCAGTGATTATATCATCATATATAATTAATAACTTAAACGATATTATATTTGATCGAAATTATGGAAAGATTGGATAATCATTTTTCTCCGATAGTCGAACTTTAAATAATCCTTAATTAATCTTAACTTGCTAAAACTTCTGCGGGCGACTGCTTATAGCCTACTGAGTTGCTCACGGTGGTCGCTAAATCTCCAATAAAAAAACAAAAAAAAAACATGCCATCTAATTTCACTTACACTTCTATTTTATATAGATCTTGGGTCTTCTAGTTTCCAATTAAATTAACGTGTTAAGAGTGTGGTAAAAACAATTAGATAACAAGAAGGAGCAAAGGAAATTTGCATAAGGTGTTTGTATGTTATTAGTTCGTAGTTATAATTTCTGTTTTCCCCTCCTGAGAACTAAGCTATGGGCGACCATGCACACATGCTTCATCCGGACCAAACTCGGAACGATTGGCCAATCCCTCGCCGGCCGGCATGAAAAAGTTTGGCAGCCTCATTAAGGGTAACTGTTTATATGACTTTATATTGTGGAATTTTTTTTTTTTCCTTTTCTTTTTTTTTCTTTTTTTTTTTCTTTTTTTCGGGCTGAAGGAAATGTTGACTTGTTAGTGATGTATCGGTCCAATGACAGGAAAAACGAGATAAAACGGCCAAAAGCTGAGAGGAAACGCGTCACATCCGCCGGGCATTCGGAGCACTTCATGCGTCCTGAGATCTCCACCCCCTATCTCCCAGTCTCGGATTTCCATAACAAAAGTACCGAGTCTTGTAGAAGCTGGCGTATCTAAACTAGTGGACGCGCTGTTACCAGTTCCCCCGTCGAACAATACTTCTTCGTTTGTTGCAGATTATTTCACTCGCCTGGCATTTGGGTTTTTAATTGGTTGCGCTTGCTGGCATTTTCGGACTGCTTCCGACGCTGTACGGTGTCAAGGATGGTGTATTATTGCCTGTTGAGCAGCTTTAATCCCAACAAACCACCGTGCACGATGTCCAGTTAACCACGAAGCAAATCCGTCGTTGAGATTTTCGCTCGTCAGGTTGCTGCGCCATCTGTCGACGTTGGCCGAAAATGCTATTAGAAAACATGTCTGCAACGCAATTACGTAACTGTTCAGAGCAAAGAAACCTATTTTTCAAGAGAGTGGTGGAAACTGAAGTTTTTGAATGAAAAAAATGGTGTGCTACTTTTAAAACCAGTAGTGAAAGTGGAGGATATATTTTGAGAGAACGCAGTGTTTAGTATTTAAAAAAAGTCTTGGGGGTGAATTTACACACACAAAAGAAAGCAAATGAAGAAGGGGAAGATGATCCTGTCTCATAACCCTACATAGGCGAAGATACTATATTCACTCTCTAACAGCCAGACGCGTCTTTAGATCTTTTAGGGCCCTAGGCGCTAAAAGATTCAGGGGCCCCCTCCCCTTCTTATCGCCTCAGAAATTTTAATCCGTCAGTTCAGAGCCCATTTAAAAGAGGGGCTGGTGGTGGTGGGGGGTGCATCCCCGGGCCCGGCACTTTCAAGGGGCCCCAGATTTGTGCAGAATGAGCATAATTGAAGAATTGACAGAGTTCTACAGTTTTTTTTTCTTTTTTTTTTGTTTTTTTTTTTTTGCAGATAACAGAGCGAAAACTAGAAGAAACTGCCTTGTGGAAAAAATTTTGTATTTCTTTCTGCTTCTTTTTAGGAGGAGTCCGCAAAAAATACAGTCGCCTCGAGTTCAACCTTGAATTTTTCGAAAGCATTACAGTTGTTTTTTTGTACACATCTGTACTTGGGGAAAATTTTCATACATTAGGAAATCATTTGAATCATGATATTTCTTGCATGATAATTCGATCATATTATATTGTCCACTACTTCGATATATGTAATTTCAACAAACTGAACCCAGGGGGGGGGGGGGGGGATTAGAGCAGAACTGAACTGGTTTCCATTTTTCAGCCATGCATTTTGCATTTTCTTGCTACCTGATTCGTCCATGAATCATGGGTTACACACTTCAATATGGCAGGGCTATTTTTATGGCTTCTTCATCATGTTTTGGGGATGCTTTCCCCGGGGTATTTTTTATTGAAATATTGGATGTGACTCTAATATTGGGGTCCAGTCGAGGCCTGATACCGCCATGTCCCTTTATTTTTTAAAGGGCAGGTGGCGGTAGGTTACGTTTTACCTCACTGAATCGGAGTTTTTGAAACTTAATTTATTTAATCATCGCCCATCGAAATCGATATTTTTTAACACAAATAATCTTAACCTAATTTTCCTCTTTCTTCTTCTTCACACATACATTCTCTCTCTCGCCTGCCCCCTTCCCCCACCCGCGCATACCTGCTGGAGTCGATACCCCTGGGCCGATGTTCGGAGCACTAGGCCACTATTTCTTTCAGAACTGCATCATTGGTGGGGCCCCGCAAATACTGTCCAGCCTTCGGGCCCCCTGTCTTCTTTAATGGTCTCTGAAATATCAAATGACAATACAAACAAAGTAGTCACTTTAAGGATTGATTTGTTTTTTGTCCGTAAAAACTAAAACAAAACTGACAATCCAAATATACGTATTTTGGGGCCCCTCAAGCTCTGGGACCCTAGGCGCGCGCCTAGTGCGCCTAGTCAAAATGCCAGAAATTTGACCAAAAAATTACGTTCATGTAGATTTTATCCGACGCCGATGATGTTATTTCCAGTAAAATAACAAATTTTAGGTACATACTGTACGTAGTATTTATTCAGCATATGTACTACTGGGAACCATGGATCCGAAGCTCCATTGGCTTTAGCAAACTACTAGCCGCAATTTTAGCTCACTTACGTCACTATTTTGTTTTAATGTTTTTATCTTTTGATATTCGCTGTCATAATGCTGGTATGAATTTTGGTTGGTAACCTGACAAGGGACCTCTCTCTCTCTCTCTCTCTCTCTCTCTCTCATCGTTTTATTAAACTATAATTACGTAAATGGTGTCTTTCTGGTACTCTCTTAGACATCGTTCAGAGAACTTATTCTATTTCACAGAATAGTACAAAATAAAACTTAACAAAAAATTCATTTTGTACAACAAAATTTTGGTGATATCCAAATATTCACACACATTTATCCAAGTTCTATCAAATCTTAGGATGGTTGCACTCGCCATGTGTATTCTAACTGCTTAAATATTGGGGGGGTAAAGGGTGGGTTCAAAGAAAAAGTTGGGTGGGGAAGATCACCTGTAGCGCCGCGCCTGCTGCATTGGTCAGCGGTAAAGCACCTATTAATGAATTATTCTCATCTTTGAGTTCGGTGTTCTGAAGTTAGTCGGCAACACTGTTACTAGTTCCCGATTCCACACTGCGAGATAATGTACGGAATAATACGAAAGCAAAACGGTCGAATGCGATCATCTCCTCCTGCTACGTGTCGTTAGCTATGAATCTGAACGACAAATTGTGTGGTCTCAGAACAAAAGCTCTGACAACTGCAAAATCACAGACGTAAAATTTTGAAACAAAAACCTTACACAGATTACGAATAGAATTCATAGATATAAGTAAATAGCGAACTCGAATTTCCTCGGTAGAGTTTAGTAGCATTTTTTTTTTTAATTTCTACGTATTTTTCATAATAACAATTTTTAATTGGGGAACACTGTTCCAGCCTTACCAATTTCATAAGGGAACGCCGTTCCCGCCAAATTTCACCACTGTTTAAAACCTACGCTTTTGTAAAAATAATACGATGGAATTGAAACTATTTTCCTTAATATGCCTTTTAGAAATATAAAGAACGTATAAATAGGTTATCCGGCTGTGTGGTCAGAGGCGTCCGAATCGGGCCATAGCGATCGAAGATTAAAGACTCCCCCTCTCCTCCGTCTAAACAACCCACGCACGCACACACAAAGGAGAGTTTACATGTGAATTTAAATTATAATTGAATCAACTGAGGTTTCAGATACAATCTGTAACTAATAATTTATAAATTTTAAAATGCAAATAGTGATATTGGAAATATGTCTTCAAAAGCATAATTTACTTATATTTGCAATTAAATCTGCATAATCAATAGACCGTATATTATTCTATTGGATTCCCACACTCCTATGGAGATTCTTTCCGATGCTTAGGAACTTCTCATCGAATAAATATTACGTTCTTGGATTTTATATCTTTGCAGTGTATCGGAAATCTGCTTGAAAGATGTGTTTTATCCATTACAAATCCTGCCGTGAATACCAAGAACAGACGGAGTCACAACTTCAAATTTGTATTACAAATCCTGTTTACGCATGAAGTATTTGCAGTGAATTATATTCAAGAAAAATCAAATGAGTTACACTCACATATTTCTTGTAAAATTTAACATTTTAATCTAAATTAGATACAATATTTCAATTCTGAGGTTAACTGATATTTACAATTGAACTGCAAATGACTGATGAACTATTAATGGTAACAGAACTGCAAATGACTGATTTATTTTCATATGATAAATCATGTCAGATCAATTTCAAACCCTAACTTATCTTCCTTTTATTCAAATAATTCCTGCAAATTTTTTGGTTATTAGCAACGCTTAATTAAATTTAAATATCAAATTTTTAACTTGAAAATAGCATCAAAACTCAGTAAAAAATACTGTACCTTAAAAAATCTGTAGCGCAAGTAAATGGATTGTTGTTGTTTTTTGTCTAATTATTATGTTGCTGGGAAAACGTAAGTAATTTTTCGTTTTTTTAATTAGAAAGAAAAACATAAACTTAAGTTTTCTACTTTCTGATCAGTCAGAAAGTCATTCCCACAAAGCATACTTCGATTTGAGAAACAATAATGCAATGTGGTCTGTGCAGTTATAATAAATTGAAAAGATATAGTTTCTTTTTTCTGTTGGGCCTTGAATCTTTTGTAGGCACTGAATTCTTAGGTTTGCTTCAGAATAAAACTGTTACAAACAAAGCAATGATTTGAACGCGTTGTGAATAAAACTTCCTTGGATTTTTGCTGTTACGTTACTCTGTTCACTATAGAAAACGTACCGAATTATAACTGTAACGACGCTAATGACAGTGCATTTGTTCTGAGCGTCGAAACTGATATGTATATATATATATATATATATATATATATATTTTTTTTGGTAGATTACTGATTTTCTTCTAACTGTGCGCCATGTGTGTAGGTATGGTAATATTTTGAAAAAAATTCAATCAGTTCTTAACCGTACGTGTTTTTAAGTCAGGGCTATATTTTTTTCTACGACCTTGCATATCTGTTTGTATTTTTCAACGAAATTCCGCAAAAACGAAGTAATCTAAGATTTGATTTTAGATCACTCTTCGATCTTGAGACCAATATTCGTAATATCCTTGCTGTTTATTGAGGAACTGGTCTTTCAGGTTTCGCAAAATAACTGAGAACAGTGTTTATTCTTCAAATCATAAACTTCATACAATCTTAGCTAATTTCTGTAGAAATTTAATTTTACATTAATTAATAACAATTACGATTTTTTAACCCGTTAAGTCGAAAGTAGCTTGAACTAGGTATGAAAAAAATCGAATCATTTGGATGATTGACTTGAATCAGTTTGAAAATGAATTAAATGATATTAACAGATTTAAGGAGAATAAACATAGTCACTTTGCCACATTTAATACCGCACGAAAAAGAGCCAAAGTTCACTGCATTTTTCATGGTGACCAGAGTGAATAAGAAAAGAAGATGGGAGCTGTTGTACCAATAGAAAATTAATATAAAATTCAAGGAGAAAAAAAAACAAACTTAATGGTAAGCATGAAATCTCTAAGAAAGGAAAACGTAGCTTGGTGTTTCTATAGAAATTTAATAAGAAAACCCTAATACACAGGAAACTGTTAAAGGTAAGTGTGAAATCTGTGTATGTAAGCTGAATGTGTAGTTATCTGAAATCCAAATGCAAAGGTGGGTGGGGAGGTGGCTATCTCATTTTAAAATGAATAACAGAATGAAGAAGGCTACAGGTGAGTGTGAAATTTCCAAATTTAATTTTAATCCATAAAAATTTACCACACCAAAACAAAATAAAATGGAATTACATCAAAGAAAGTTTCCAGGTAAGTATGGAAATATGGAAGTATAATTCCAGAATATGGAAATCTAACATGTAAATTAAGAAGCCAGAAAAGCTACAGAACGTGTGTTGAAACAAAAGCATATCTGAATTTCAAATATCGAATTACATGATATGAAAATTTCTTGCGAACAAAATAGGCGATGAGTGTAAGAAGCAAAAGTATAGAAGAGTGGATCTTAGAAAGCTTGTTACATTGAAGTTGCATCAGAAACACGGAGCTTAGAAGAATAAAGCAAAATCAAAACGACCCCTAAACAATGCAGCATAATCAACAAGCCTTTAACTTTTGAGATGTGCTTGTTGCCCCGATTCCCTCTCAGCAAAACGAATAAGTGATTCGTAGTTTTTAAAACTTCAGACAACACTTTGATACTCGGTAACAGTTTTGACAAGCTTTAGCAGTTCTACTCTCTTACTAATTCGTTATAAGTTTATTGATAAATTTGATGACTAGAGATATGTACTCAGCTATTAATCAGGTCATTCAACTGGAATTATACTAATTTTAATAAATTCGATCTCCCAAATTGAGACCCATTTATTTTGATTAATCGGGCCACTCGACTGGAATCATGCACTCATTTAGATTAATCGGATGCTTGAGGAATTAGGATTAATCCACTCAATCTATTAATCGATCACTCAATTGGACTCATGCGGTCATTTATTTTGATTAATTGGATCACTCAAATATAGAGTCATGTACTCCTCTCGATTAATTGCCTTACTTTTGCTTTGGCTAGCTTCTTGTAAAGGTTTTTTATTAGCGGGGAAAGTGTTGCTATCACTTTGGAAAATGCTTTTATGTATTATGCACCCTACCATAGAATAATAGCTCGGGATCCTTCCTCACCTTACATGGCCGTTTTTTTATCTTGTGTTCCATGCTGTATATTCATTACAGTCCGTATCTTCGTTGGTGTAGAATAATCATCTAAAAATATTTCAATACCCATAGCGTTGAATACATGTCAAAAAGAAGTTTGTTGAGTGAAATTCTGCTTCCAATAATTTGTATTCATCGTTTTTCTTTTGCTTGTTGAAACCCCCTGAGTTTGTAGTCGCCTTTGAGAGAAGGTAAACATGACATTCGTTGAAGAAATAGGTTTAGTTAAAAAATTAAAATTTTCGAAGAACCGTTCTTTAAAGGCCTTATGGATAAGAGAAACAAACAATTTTGGATTAGTAAATGCAAAAAAGGATTTCTTCAAAAGAGGTAAAACGTCTAAAACAATTTTTTTAATGTTAATTCATTAAATTCGTTACCACTTGGTGATCGAAAGCAGTGCTGTCGATTTATAAAACTAAACGAAAATTTTTATCAAAGTATTATCAGACTTTTTTAACTTCACTGCTGTTAAATTAACTGTCGAGCAAGTGTTAACGGAATGTCTTTTAGAGTAGATTTCATTTACGTTATCATTTAGTTATATTTCTAAAGAAAGAAAGGCTGTGTAAGTAAAAAGTTGTTTGTAATTTCCGTATAATATACATATAACGCAAATAATTGTGAGAGGTATGTGTACATTTATTGTAAGCCCTGTTCAGGTTCGATGTTTAAACCTAACTGCAGTTCTTTGCAGAAAATATATAGCAAAGGAATAGTCGAAAAAGTTGCTGTTTATATTAATTTATTATTTCCTTAAACTTATATCTGCAGGTTGTCCTAAGATTATCTTTCTAAATTACTACTTGAATCTCTCAGTTCTCTCTCTACTTATTTTGTTTCCTAATTATTCGCTCTTTCGTGCTTACTCCAATTCTACGTAACTTTTCATTGTCTTGAGCTGTCGTCGTCTGGAGACCCGGAAAAGTCTTCCTTTTTAGACCATCATATCGCGATCTCTCTCTGTCCTGCTCCCTTCCTAGACCTCTGTCGAATCCTAGCTCGAAGGGGCGATCGTTTCTCGGACGCCTCCTGCGCAATAAACTAGTTTATCCGTCTCGATGCGCTTTTCGGATCACAATGTACATGTCAGTAGCGTAGGCCGATAAAATGATAAAGAGCACTTAATATTTTCGGAACGGGCTCCTCAATATAAAGAGTGATTGCCTGGGAACACTCTTTTACAACTCTACCTAATTACCCCTTCCGCAGTTGATAGCCTCTTCGAACGTTCCCATGTTCACTGAAAAAGACTAACCTAAATATTCCTTACTTGGAAAATAATTAATTCTAAAATCTTGTAAAATCTCCTAAACCTTTAAATCTTGTAAAATCTCCTAAACCTTGAAAAAAACCCCTTAAATCTTGTAAAATCTCCTAAACCTTGAAAACAAAACCTTAAATCTGGTAAAATCACCTGTAACGTACCAGGAGATGTGTCGTACCTGCCAGAAGGACGCACACGACATAAAGGCAGATAGGAATCAGAATAAAACGTCCGCGTAGCTCAATTGGTAGAGTGACTTATTCCGGAATGAGGGGACCCGGGTTCGAATCCTGGCGCGGACAGAAATGACGGAGAAATTTACTTCGTTATACACCTAAATCTTGAAAACAAAACCTTAAATCTCGTAAAATCTCCTAAACCTTGAAAACAAAACCTTAAATCTTGTAAAATCTCCAAACATAATATTCCGAATGGAAGCTATTGCAGCTTCTTTTTTCTTTTTCGGGGTTTAATATCCACCCTGAGCGGTTTTAAGGACTATGAGCAGTCGCCCGTCCCTGATTTGGGGTCCCTGGTTCTGAGGAGGGCCAGTGCCGTGGGACACGCGCACCATTCATTCCTTAGCCAGCGCTTAGACTACTGTGTTATATGGGATACCATTGAAGCTTCTTAGGTTTGTCAGTTGGTTCTTATATGCCACTTTGACCTCCGAGTGGTCTGAGGTGCTGGCTTGTGACCATTTATCCGAGCTGGGCCCGAGCTCGAGTCCCGGATGAAGCATTGGCATCATGCCTCTCCCGATGGCTCTGGTCTAACCCCTCCCGGAACCCACGTCCCTAAGCCAGGGCTGGGAGACTTCCCGTAGCACCATGAGGTGTTCATGGTGATCGCCAATCCTTCCACCCCTCAAGTTATATCAGTTACTCGTAGCTCTGGAGTTTATGAACTTTATGTACGAAGTTCTTATCTCTTCATAGTTCCTCTCTGCTGTCCCGGTGGCCTAGTCGTTTGACGCGCCGGCTTCTAATCAGTCGTCCAAGATAGTTCTGGGTTATAATCCGGGGGCGAGGCAGGAATGGTGTGCTTGTCTTACGGCACTGGCTCACTCCTTTCCCTGGAACTAGCGGCACCAAATAAAGGATCACCAACTGCTTATAGCTTATTGAGTGGCTCAGAGTGATCGGTTAACACCCAAGCAGAAAAAGAAAAAAAAATGGTGTGTATCCCAAATTCTCTTAGACTAGTCTGTGTGGGACACCCAAGTCTCTTAGACTAGTCTGTAAGATATTTCATTAGTTTATCCAGAGGTTTTGGGAGTTCGAATTACATGTCCTAAATTCTTAGCTCCATGAAGACTAGTGAGGCCTGAATACCTTAGACTGCTCTGTCGGTATTATATTAGTTTGTTCAGGAGTTTATGTGTATTCAAGGTCCCAGTTTCATGAAGCCTTAGTTTTCGAAGGGACATGCCTCTGTTAAGATCTTTATATCCCATGGACCTAATTTTCAGACTGTCAGACATGTATTATAAAAGTCCCTAGATTCCAAGTTACATGTCCAACGTTAGGTCCATAAGGCTCAAGAACGTTAGTGCTTTCATAGAAACGAAAACTTTTACAAAAAAGTAATTCGTAGTTAACCTCTCATTTTTAACTCATAGTATGACTTTCTTTCATTTTTTTTCATTGTAAACGATAAAGTATTTCTCTTTATCATATTAATTGAAATAAATAAATAAATTTCTAATCTTCAAATATCGCACCTTTGCAAAAGTCTACCGATTCCCAGTTTTAATTTTCTTTCTTCCTTACCAAGTCTTAAACGATTTAGACATCTGAAACTAAATGATGTTTTCTGTTGGTGTCGAATTAGGTCAGGTGAGTCCTTCCTCATTTCCCCCTTTTTTTTACATCCGACTCTTCCTTCTAATAGGCAGGTTTACCTCAATAAATGACCAAGGAAAATTGTTTTACCCTTAGTTAGAAGACTTCAATTAAGAATCGTTTTCCGGCCAGCATTTATCTAAAGTCATCATTAGTTTTTCTCCAGCGAATTGGGCTGCTGTATGCAAAAACTCAATGATGCAAATTTGTTACGCCATGCATGTTAATCCGAATGATATTTAGTCCGGAATTCACGTTTGTCGTAGTTTAATTTTGATTGCAATCCTGTTTACCTCTTAGCCGTAATTAGATTTTTATCTCTCGTTTTAAGAAAAAATTCTTTCCTAGGAAGCATCTTTTCCACTTTATCGTCTCTGAAACTTCCGACAGTACCTTTCCTATTAGCTCTTAAACTGTTAAAAAAAACTACTTAAAAATGAGAACCTGAACTTACTCTTTTTTTTTAAAGTACAATCTTATTGTAAACTAGTACATGACATGCTCAAATATAAGTAACCATAGGTATTTACAAATAACTGCTTCAATAAATATAAATATAATCTCGTATTACTTCATTTTAGATATTACAGATTTCAAGAGAAATTGTTTAATAAATGTGTAAAGTGACACACAAAAATAATTAGTACAACAAAGTCACTGATCACAAGTAATTTAATAATTATGCATAAAGTATCTTTGTGTACGTTTTTACATCAACTATATTTAAAACTAATAAATTATGCGCATGGATTTCATGCAGAAAAGTCATGTATTTTTCTCTGTTCTCATGAGAACGTCAGTTAAAAGCTATACGTTTCTAAATTTTGTCTTGGGCATTTTAATGACGTAAAATTGTACACTTAGTGCTTCTCTCTTATTATGTCAATTACAGAAAAAAAAATCTGCGATCACTTTGGTTCATTTACTTGATCAAGCCTAAAATGAAGAAAAAACACTAATTTTTTAATTTACTTGAGACACATAAGACGTCAATATACTGTATAAACTGTGTTACAGAGGATGTTCACACATTTTTAGAATAATTTTCCAACAATATAATTAATTTTAAAAATAAAAGTTGTTCCTTTCTTAAATGTTATATCTGATAGCTATTTCTCTTCAATGAATCTACATCTAGATTTCCAAGGTAGAAGGGAATTTCTTAAAATTGATATTGTATTCCACAACTCTTCTACTGTTTTCTATAGTCCAATCATTGTTCAGGTCTGCGTTCAGAAAGCGCTCTTTTTAGCAGTCCGAAGGCACAATAGTCCATTGGTGACACATCAGGGGACTTTGAAAGAATTTGAGCAAAAGGTATAGACTTGATACCCGTCTCTTTTTCCTTTGTTTTTCATGAAATAGAGCGGTAGATTTTGATGTATGACTGGTAGCCTTAACCTGATGAAGTTCTACTCTTTGAAGACTCTGTGGATAAAGGGATGATACTTCCTCTTTAAATGTAGGTTCTAAAATATTATTTTGTTAATATATAGAATTGATTTTAACATTCTTTTCCCCTTTTCTTAACTTTAATTTTCCATCGTACGAGAAACAAAGAATTAATCATGAATCCTTTACTGAAACGTTCTTTGGATTCTTGGAACCTAGTTTGTAAGTCTTTTTCTGCTCTTTTGAGATTGTAAATCGATTTTTTTCTGCAGTCATTTAGCTAGATCCATGCTTCATCAATAGCATCAATAAATTTCCATCTATCTCCGCTTAAGTGATTTTCATAAAAAATCACTTAGCCAATATACACTATATTGACAAAAATCACGGACACATAGAAGAGAAACACAACATAGCATTTATTGACATACATTAGTACGATTTCGGTCTACCTTTGTCCTTAATGCATGCACTGACCCTTCGAGATATGCTTTCGACAAGGTTTTGGAACACAGCGATAGGTTTGCGCTTGTGGTCCTTGCTTTATGGCTCGGTGCATTATCCTGCTAGTACCAACAAGGCTCGGTTCCATAGTATTGCCAGAGAGTTGGTAGGGTATAATTGTCCAGAATATCGAGGTAGACGTGCTGGTTAGCAGGTTTGTCCACGATAACCAATGGGCCTGGACCATACCACGAAAAACATCCCCACACGAATACACTGCGAGCTCCAAACTTGACCGTAGGAACAGTTCACTGTGGTAAATAGCGTTCCCCCGGCTGCCGCCATACCCACACACGGCCATCAGATTGATGGATCGTGTATCTGGATTCCTCAGTCCATAGGACCCGTTTCCATTGATCTACGGCCCACGATAAATGTTCTTTACACCATGCTAAACGACGAGTAGCATTCCGAGTGGAGATGAAAGGCTTATGAGTAGTCGCACGACCACGGTAACACAATGGAATGAAGCTATCTGCGAGTGATACATGTACATATCAAGGTTTCAGAATTTTTACTCACCTGTACACTGAGGTCTTGTGCAGCACTCCGTCGATTAGATGTAACGACTCTCCTGAGGCTTCGACGTCCTCTATCACTGATTTTCTTCGGTCTGCCGGTACGTTTTGCTGCTTCAGGCACGCCATGTGTTTCCCACTTATTCAGTACATCCGAAACAGTTGACTTGGGTATGTTTAAATGCCTCTCTGTTTCTCTTATGGAGTACCAACAATCTTTCAATCTTTCCTTTCTCAAAATTCAGTTCTCTCCCGCCGCGGCATTTTCACTCAACTTCACAGGGCGATATGATCGCGGTCAGCTGCAGGCTTGTTTTTATAGCGTTTGCAGCTGTACCGCGCATCTTTGCTTTTGAAGGGGTGTCCGGTGGCTATTGTCAATATAGTGCATATTTCATATCTTCAAGTCTACACAGTGTTCTGCGCTCAGGCAAGTGCCTAGGCAAAAGGCAGTATATCTTTTTTTTTTTTTTTTTTTTTTTCAGATTCACATCTTTGTTTATAACCTTGTTCACAGTTGATACAGAGATTTTTAACGACTTAGTGATTTCTCTTTAAGTCGGTGGATATTCTTTTAAGACCAGAGACCCTAACTTTTGAAATAATCGTTGTTCCCTCTTTTATTAATAATATTGCTTATTTTACATTTAGAAAGGCAAATTCCATTATTTTCAGAGTTTTTTAGTTACAAAATACGACTATTTCTCTTCGTGAAGAGCAAAAACACAACCTTCTATCCACAGCTTGTTTACGCGCTCCATTTTCTTAGCAGACGATGTTTAACTGCAACAGATGTTTTTCGTCGTGTTCGTCTAACACGCTGTAGCCAATTTCAATTCTTTGAACTTCTTTAATTTTTTGTAATTTCTTTTCGAAAACGTTCTAAAAATGAGTGAAGATCCTCTGTAGCAACAGTAAAGTAGTCAAATCATGTTGGAATGTGTAAGTGGTCATAGCCGGTGTGACGTATATTCTAAAATAACTTTCATTTTTAGTTCCTTTTCCTATGTATTTGAGTTTATTCTCCTTTACATTTTTCAAACTTAACGTGATATCTTCTCTCTCACAAGAATGAGGTTGGCAACACAATTGAGGTCAGAGTGAGTGACGTGTGAATGTGATAAGAGCGATAGATAAAAAGGACGATACAGCAGCTGCTGTGTGTATGTGTGGGTGTGGAGATGTTCGCTCTATGTGAAAACTAGATCATATGTAGATCTACTGAAATATTGCTGGACCAATAAAAAGTTATCGTAAGTTGACCTCTGTTTATGTTTCGTCTGGCAGCAAACTATTGCATCGTATTCTTATTTAGTTCAACATTTCTTAGTCATGGTTGTAGACATAGCGTAACACCAATCTCGCACACGAAAAAGGGTTACGTTATACGGGATAAAGCCAAACTTTGGAAAATTAGTTTACCAAACAGGGTGATTCAGAAGTATTGGTCATAAATGGAAACATCGGTAGTACTCATCGAAACAAACAAAAAAGTCTTAGTCAACATAGTTCCGGAAACGAACCGTTTCCGAAATAATTAACATTTTATTGCAGGGTTGCCAGAAGTAATGTATAAAGTTGGTTTTCCCTCAGCTAGCAGATATTTCTACAGTTTTTGCTCTTCTGGGGAAGAAATCGGGAGAGCTAAATTGTTTGAGGGACCAGCTAGACCCAAAACTCGCCCCTCCCCGAAAGTGTCTCCTAGACTCCCTACTAGCACCTAAAAAACAAGCCACCCCAGTTCTTGGAGTAAAATACCACACACGAGCAATGCTTTAGGTCCTGGGGGCCAGTAAAGAGGATGATTTGAGGAAGGGGTGGGTTGAGGGTCCCAGCTTTCACCACGAAAATAAATTGCTGTCATCAGCAGAACGAAGGTGAGTTAAATAATTTCCATTAATCTTTATCCCGTTGCTTCCCAATTCAATGATTGAAAGACATTCTACAATGTAACATTGAAGCTTTTGAGAGATATGGTGTCATTTTGTTTCACTTTCTTTCCAATTTTTATTGGTTCTGTATCCTCAAATAGCCGAACCTTTGCACTTGCATTTTCACAGGTGTTGTTAATAATGTTAAAGTGTGCATCTTCAAATCCCCAGGATTTCAAAGACACTGCAGCTGCTGATGGTTTCACGGAATCAGAAAATAAATAATATGCACAATTAATTAACTAAAAAAATTATTACGTAGAGAAAATGTATTTACTGTTGTTATAGATATGCTGAAGTTTGATTTATATATGAATTCTATTCTCCTGTTTTGTCACAAGAACAGCATTACAAAATCTTCACGGACTGATGATCTTTCTCGTTCGAAAGATTGCATGTTGTAAGTCTCAGCAGACTTGTAGACGCTGTAAACTGATCATAGTACCATTAAAAGAGCATCATGTGCAACGAAACGTCTGTATTTCTGATATGCGTACGGCTGCGGACGAAAGATGAAAAACATGCATGTCCAGAACCGCACAGCCATATCGCAGCATGTGGAGAAATCTAGGATCTGTTATTGCAGGTATGTTTCAGCCATAGAATGTTTGCGTACAGGGTCCTCTACAAAGGGATTTAGAACATTTTAGGAATTTACAGGATTAAGTCTAAAATTAAAATAAATTATGCACCGAAATTCCATTGATGTGCACTGTGTACGTTTGTGTTTACTTCTATCTTTATACAAATGAAACATTTCAGCCTATCTATAATAATTTGACGACATGAAAGGATTAGCTAAGGCTAATTTATAGACAACTCTGTACATTTGCTTTTATTATCACCGGCAATTTTCTTTTTAAATTTGTTTTCCTTTCTTTTTTTTTTTTATCCTTCTCAGCTTATTTTCAATTATTCTTGTTTATTCCGCAGGTCTCCATCAGGATTTGTTGCTTCTGCAAGTCATTCTGCGTGGAAATCAAGTAACTGATTGGGCAGACTCTTAAAGTGACTTCACTCAGGTTGAAAAAAGTTACATTATGCCATTTTCAAGACTACTTACGAACAGTTCCGAGGGCACTCATCAGCAGTACGAAGCCAATACATATTTATTGTGCGCATGTCTAGAAAAAAATGTCCGCATATATAAAATGAACACTTATCACAACAGAACTGTTGAATATTGGAAATCATGAAAATTTTACAACGCTTGTTTCTTCAAAATTTCATTTATGCGTTTGAAGTCTTCAAGTGCTATGCGGTGGCAAACATAATTTTGATTTGTTAATACTTACAGATGCGTAAAGGATTTTCAGAAAAAGCTACCAAACTGTGAAAAGCAAAACATCGCAAGGAGTGTCACAACTGATTCTACTTAATTGCTGGCTAGAAATCTGATGCCCACGCGGGTCGTGTATTGTGTCTTGTACATACAGTTTTGCAAGTCATTTTGTACAGATCTGAAGAAATATTTAAATTTTTATAATTATTTTTTGTACATATAAACTAAAAGTCTCATTGAGTTTTCGTTTAGGCAACATTCCATATTCATTGATGTGATTATTAGGATTGTGATTTGTTATTAAAGTTCATGGTTGGGTTTATGAAATTGTTCAGAAGTTCTTTTCTGTTGTTCTCCGTTCTTCATCTGGCCATGCAACCAGCCATGTCAAACATGTTCAGACACGTAGCACTACGCCGAAAACTGGATGTTTGGTACGACTGAGCGCAGCCTGAATTCCAAAAAAATCCTCCAAATACGTGGCGTCAATGAATAAACAAAGACATCACTCTTTCCACGTTTTAGCAACTACACTGACGGGGAAAAAAAAACCAACACCAAGAAGGGGTTGTGTTAGATAAACGACAGTTGGTAGGCGGTGAGAGTACATCTGTAAGATGACGTCTATGCAAATTTCGCGCTCGGCGCATACGTATGGCGCTAGTAGCGCCCCTCGGAACATGCAAAGCAGGTTTGCTGTAAATTCGCGCTGTAACGTTCGTGAGCGTTAGTTATCGTTGAGATTCGACGTAGGGTGTTGATGTTAGTCAAGAATGCCTTTAAGAAGACGAAGAAGCCACTATCAACAGCTCACGGAGTTTGAACGAGGTCGTGTAATAGGGCTACGAGAAGGTGGATTTTCGTTCCGCAATATTGCAGAACGACTTGGCAGGAATGTAGCCACCGTGCATGATTGTTGGCAGCGGTGGTCAAGGGAAGGTACTGCCTCAAGAAGACCTGGTTTCGGCCGGCCACGTGGCACTACTGATAGGTGGCGCATTGTATCGCGTCTGCGGCAGCAATTCGAGCTGCAGTTGCCACCACAGTGACACAACGAACTGTTACAAATCGGTTACTTGAAGGACAGCTCCGAGCCAGACGCCCTGTAGCGTGCATTCCACTTACTTCCAAACCACTGCCGTTTGCGACGTCAGTGGTGTCAAGCTAGAGCTCATTGGAGGACGGAGTGGAGATCTGTTGCGTTTTCTGATGAAAGCCGGTTCTGCCTGGGTGCCAGTGATGGCCGTGTGTTGGTTAGAAGGAGGCCAGGTGAGCGCCTGCAACCAACCTGTCTGCGGCCGAGACACACTGGACCTACACCTGTAGTTATGGTCTGGGGAGCAATTTCCTATGACAGCAGGAGCACTCTCGTGATTATCCCACGCACCCTGACGGCACAGTTGTATCTCGGTCTGGTGATTCAACCTGTTGTGCTGCCATTCATGAACAGCATTCCAGGGGGTGTTTTCCAACAGGATAACGCTCGCCCGCATACCGCTGTTGTAACCCAACATGCTCTACAGAGTGTCGACATGTTGCCGTGGCCTGCTAGATCACCAGATCTTTCACCAATCGAGCACGTATGGGACATCATTGGACGACAACTCCAGCGTCACCCCCAATCAGCATTAACCGTCCCTGTATTGACCGACCAAGTGCAACAGGCATGGAACTCCATCCCACAAACTGACATCCAGCACCTGTACGACACAATGCATGAACGTTTGCGTGCTTGCTTTCAACATTCTGGCGGTTACACCGGTTATTAATGTACCAGCATTTCACATTTAAAATGGCTCTTCTCGCGCTTACATTAAGCTGTGATCTTGAAACCTTAATCGATTAAATATGTTACCTATACAAATGTATTGCCGCCATTTCATTCTTCTACAACTATCTTTTCGTGGTGTTGGGATTTTATTTTCCGTCAGTGTATTACGAAGTAAATTTCTCTGTCATTTTTGTCCACGCCGGGGCTCAAACCCGGGTCCCCCTCACTCCGGAATAAGTCACTACCAACTGAGCTACGTGGACGTTCGTTCTGACTGCTATCGGCCTTTATGTCGTGTGCGTTCTGCACGGCAGGCACATCACACAACACACAGCAACGAAAAATTGTTATTCGGTCACCAGTGCGGAATCGAATCCCAGATCTCTCGATTACCAGCCGAGCGCGTAAGGTTAACACTGGATATCCAGCCGAGCGTGTAAGGCTAACTCTCGATAACCAGCAGAGCCAGTCACGTAAAGCTAACTCTCGATATCCAGCTGAGCGTGTAAGGCTAACGCGCTCGGCTGGATATCGAGAGATCTGGGATTCGATTCCTTAACGGTGAACGAATAACAATTTTTCGGTTGCTGTGTGTTGCAAAAACGTGGAAAGAGCGATGTTTTTGTTTATTCCAAAATAATATCCACGGATGATTAATAATATTCTAAAACGATAAAATATTGCATTAAGTATATACTAAAGCATAAATTAATCCCGTTAAGGCCACCTGATGGCGTAATGGTCTAAGAGCTGGCCTTTGACCATTCGTCTGAGTGGGCCCGGGCTCTAGTCACAGACAAGGCATGGATAGTATGTTAGTCTTACTTCACCGGCTCTCTCTTCTCCCTGGAACCCGCTTCCTTAGATTAGTGCCGAAACTCTTCTCGGACGAGGTATGGCTGGTGTGTTTGTTCTACTTCACCGGCTCTCTCTACTCCCTAGAACCAGCGTCCTTAGATTAGCGACGGGCACTCCTCCCGGATGAAGCAGGGGGAGAAGGTATGGTTCTCTTATTTCACCTGCCCTCCTTCCTCCCTGGAACCAGCGTCCTTAGATTAGGGACAAGCTCTATTGCCGGACGAGCATGGATGGTGTGTTTTTCTTGCTTCACTGGCTCTCTCTCTCCGTCCTAGAACCAGCGTCCTTAGATTAGCGCACGGCTCTCCTCCCAGTCGAGGCATGGGTGGTGTGTTTGTCTTAATTCACCGTATCTCTGTCTTCCCTGGAAAACTCGTCTTTAGACTAGTGACGGGCCCAAGTCCCTTACGATGCATGGGTGGTGGTTTTATCTTACTTTAACTGCTCTCTCTCTCCTCCCCAGAAGCAGCTTCCTTAGATTAGTGACGAGATCTGCCGGACGAGGCATGGGTGGTATGTTTGTCTGACTTCACCGGCTCTCTTCCCTCCCTAGAACCAACTTCCTTAGATCAGGGACGGGTGAGTACTTATAATCCTTAGAGTTGTTCACGGTAGACGTTAGACCTGAAATGAAAAAGAGTCTTGCTGAAGCATATGGGAATGCTATTAGATGAAGAGTTCTCTCTTAGATCACATATTTCAACTAGCTTTCTTCATTTTAAACAAAAACTACAGTGAATTTACAAGAGCCAATCAATAAGGAATATCCCATGGCCTTCGGCGGCGGATTAAGGATACTTAAATCGATGTCTCTCAATGTCATTGCACTCTTCTAACTAGAGGGTATTGTTTGGCACAGGAGTTTGAATAAAAATGCAAAGTGCTCGAATGCACATTCCAGTGAAAATGACAATTCTGGAAACATGGTCTCACTCGGAGGTACGCGCGGTGATTAGGTTGAATGATACGACGCGCCGTACCGAAAGAAATATTTGCAGCAATTGACGCAAAGTCGCCCGTCTGTCTTTTTGCACTAGAACCTCCACACAAGCCACGTTCCTGTCAGTTGTTGATATTGAAAGCCTATTACTGTGTTTCTGATCCGTTAAGGCATTACGTCCATGTGAGCATTTTGAACACCATTCTGACACCCCAGCGCTCATGACTTAAGGACCATACATTTCTTGCAGTTGGCGTTGGATCTCCATTGCCATTGTTTTCGGTGTCCAAGGAAATCACAAAAAAGCGCTTACCTCTGAGCGGGGCCATGTGTCCGGACGGGTCGAGACTTTCACTTCAATATATTCTTCAGCCCGTTGTCTTTTTATTCAAACTCCTGTGCCGAACAACGCCATGAACGCATAATGACGTTGAGAGACACCGATTTATGTATTCCTAATCCTTCGCCAAAGGTCATCGGAAGTTACATAATGGTCAACCAACATAAAACAAAGTGGCACTGGTCTTTCCAATCTATTGTATATTAGCCCATTTGATGCAATACCTGTTTTACGGTAATGTGTGTTGCAGGACAAATTGCTGCTATGCTAAACGATAACCTGTGATGAAAAGTGTAACCAGCGAGGAAAAGTAGGTGCTATAAGGCAACCGTAAGCGATCTGGACAGTGGCTGAATCATGGTGAACCATTGAAACAACATCCTAAACCAAGGTTGACTCCAAAGAAGGTTTTATTGACAGTGTGGCGCACCGTTCGCGGTGTCATACACTACAGGTTTTTGAATGCTGGTGAAGGTATTACCTCAGTTACATACTGTGAAAAAATTGATCGAATGCACCAGAAGTTGTGTTCCAAACAGCCCTCTTTGGTGAACAGGAAGCGTCCTATTCTCCTCCATGATAATGCGAGACCACACGTGTCACAAATGACGAAACAGAAACTACACAAACTGAAGTTCGAAACCCTCCCACATCCAGTCTACTCGCCTGACTTGGCACCTACCGATTTCTTCCTGTTCATACATTTTGGCAATCACCTCAAGGACAGGACCTGTAGAAACCGAGAGGAGGACGAAATTGCATGACGGAACTTTCCTGCATCCAGGGAGCTAGACTGCTTCCGGACTGGCATTGAAACACTTGTCACTTGCTGGCAGAGGCGAGTAACTGCTGAAGGCGCCTATTTCGAATAAAACAAGATTGTGAGCTATGCGGTGTGTGTGTCTTTCATTTTTACCCTCCAAATCGGCCATTATTTTCTGAACGATCTGGTATATCAAGTGCTGTAACTGAAGTAAATAAATCGAAACCGACGCACTGCTGTGTATGCGATTGATCACCAGGATACAAAATTTTGGGGTGCAAATGCACCCTTGAAAACCCTGCTCTGGTTACGTCATTGTTTCGAAACACATTTGGTGGAAGAAAAGTGGCATCGATATTTTGTATTTAGAAACATGTAACAAGGTTAGAGAGCACGGGAAGCTTCATTAGTCAACATGCAGGAGGCTCTCTGAACAAATCATTCAGTATGGAAAGGAGTCATTGCAGGCTTCAATATAGAGGTCTGCACGGGCCAAGGCCGGGTCGGGCCTTTGCTCATTTCTAGTTGGGATATTGGTCTTCAATATCTAATGTAAAACAGACACGGGCGGAGCAGCGTTTTTTTATTTTTATGAGCAAAAAAATCGCTGTACGGTGCCTTTCTCGTTTGGAAATCTCACAACATACAGCAGCAGGATAAGATTGAATAATTTCCGCTGTTGGAAAAAATAGAAGTTTTACGACATCCTCCCCTCCTACAAAACAATTGGAGTGGGTTAGCTTCCTTAGTTTTTCAATGTGAATGTGGTCCCTTCTCTTTTTCTCTAACTTCCACCCTCCTCTCATGCTTCAGGGCAGGCTATTAACTGCAACATTTATAAACCGAGCCACCCGCTCGTAAACGATCTTTTGTATTGTTCTGGTCGGCGGCACTTTGTTCTCTAGATGTGTGAAAAGCTTTTAAGTTGTCTTAAATGGCACGGGAGAAACTTACTTCTGTGTATAAATCTGTGCCGTATTTTCCCCATTTGTACCCTTAGGTATCCCAGCTCAGCCGTTTTCAAAACTTCTGTGACACTGGTTAGCTGGGCAGTCTGTCGTTGTTTTCCCTAGCATACGCTCAGTTCAGTGTTGCTGATAAATACTCTTCCATACTTATTATGGAGTTTAAGAAAGCGAAATATGTTCGCGAAAAAATCGCTTCCGGAGAATAACTACTTGTAGACAATGTAAAGTAGAACGATCGGACTCATAATTCTGGATATTTCGTACTTTAAATAATAACCCCTCCCCCTCCTCCTTATCCCCAAGTATATTTCGGGTCCGGCGGTAGGCAATGATAATTTGAAAACTCAGAAAATGAGTATACAAGCCCGCCCTCCTCAGGTGTCATGTGACTTATACAGAGTCACAGAAATATTCCGAATTAACGTTTATTGTAATAGAATACGTGTAGTAATTAAGAAAACGAAAATTCTTCTGGAGTCGAATGAGCGAGTGCACTAGGTGTCAAATTCGTATTTTAGCAATTGCTAAAATTTTATGGGCCCGCCCGGGCCTTGGAAACAGGGGAAATACACGCGCAGGGCTTTAATTTAAAAATTTGAAACGGGCCGGGCTTTCCAAATTAAAGCCCTTGTAGACCTGTTTTTCAATATCCAAATCATTTCGCCGATTCTCGCAAGAGATTGACAATTCCACGTGTCAACGAGCTGTCAAAGAGCAAAACTGCGACCGTGTAGATGGTTCAAGAATTGCTTCCGATTGATTATGAAAGACGCAATGCTTTTTGTGCTTGGTTTCAAAATTACGCGGTGGAAAATCTTGGCAAGTTTGAACTCACCTGGCTTACAAACGAAGCATGGTTCCATTTTGGTTTGTTTGTTTAAACATTTAACGACCACCGTGAGCAACTCGCCCGTTCCTAATTCCTGGTCAATGGTTCCAAGGAAAGGAGGGAGCCAACGCCGTAAGGCAAACACAACATCCCTGCCTTATTGGGATTCGAACCCAGTTCCAACTCGGAAGAATGATCAGATGCCAGCGCTTAGATCACTGCTCCACCAAGACGGCATGATTTCATTGAAACCTGCTATGTAAACTGAAAGAACACGTGTGTAGGTTAAAAAAAAAAAAAAATCCACATGAAATACATGCCGGATCTTTGCATGCAAAGAAAAGGGCTGAGTGATGTGCAACATCCCCCAGTCGAATTATGGTCTTTATTTTCTTTGAGAGCACAGGTGTTTACTTCAAAATTTTTAGTGAATTTGCAAATCAATTCGTAGATGGAGAATTCACCGTAGGATATTTTCACCAAGACGATGCATCATTTCACGCATCAAGTCCAAGTATGAAGGAAATTGGAATCTTTCTTTGGAGAACTAGCCTCAAACAGTTGCTGGCGCGCAAGACCTACCAGATTTTAGTCCTCCGACTACTTCATGGAGGCGTTTCGAAAAGAAATATGCACGTGGTTAGGATGTGATGACTGTAACGTGCTCCGACCCACAGGGCTTTGCAGGGACTAATAGAACTCACTGCAGAACAAATAGCAGTTGCAATAGCAATCCATACCACCAAGGAAAACCGCAGACAAGGACCGATGGCCCAGGCTGCGAATCCGCCATCCAACCTGCGAAAGGAAGCACGGAATGGGATATTTGCTCATACGAACCAAGACAGAGACCACCTGGGTCTGGCGCAACCTACCAGGTTTTAGTCCTCCGACCACTTCATGGAGGCGTTTCGAAAGGAAATATGCACGTGGTTAGGATGTGATGACTGTAACGTGCTCCGACCCACAAGGCTTTGCAGGGACTAATGGAACTCACTGCAGAACAAATAGCAGTTGCAATAGCAATCCATACCACCAAGGAAAACCGCAGACAAGGACCGATGGCCCAGGCTGCGAATCCGCCATCCAACCTGCGAAAGGAAGCACGGAATGGGATATTTGCTCATACGAATCAAGACAGAGACCACCTGGGTCTGGCGCAACCTACCAGGTTTTAGTCCTCCGACCACTTCATGGAGGCGTTTCGAAAGGAAATATGCACGTGGTTAGGATGTGATGACTGTAACGTGCTCCGACCCACAAGGCTTTGCAGGGACTAATGGAACTCACTGCAAATCAAATAGCAGTTGCAATAGCAATCCATACCACCAAGGAAAACCGCAGACAAGGACCGATGGCCCAGGCTGTGAATCCACCATCCAACCTGCGAAAGGAAGCACGGAATGGAATCTTTGTTCATACGAACCAAGACAGAGATCACCTGGGTCTTTTATTAACAAAACAAAACAATACAAAGATGACAGTTCAAAACGACTGCAATCACTTAACGCAATAGAAATCGAGATACCCAAAATCGATTTTACAACACCGCAATTGGCTATTCAAAGGAAGCTAACATGCTTTTCTAAAAAAAAAAATATTAATACAAAAGGCAACCATACAATATTAACAATCTCCCATTAGAATTACAACCCTACACAGAAACATTTACAAACAACTTCCTGATAAAAAACAATGATCTAACTCAAAACAGACAAAGAGCCAGAATCTACAAAGGCCGTCCCATAAAAACTGAGATAATTTTTTTAGTACTAAAAAGCGTGCGGTTGACTCACGCGCTGTTGAAGGCGGGGCATGGAGGGAATAAGATAGTCCCAAGTCTCTTTTCAGAGCGAACCGTTGCGCGAAGCAACGCTAGCCGACATTCGTATCAAAATTCTCATCGAAACGTCGAACACTCTCGAAGACCTGATTGCGTTATGCCGTTGGACTGTGTGATGTATTTATATTGGGTTGTCGGAAAAATCATGACGCATTTTACCCATGTTTTGCAAAGGTCGTTTATTGATAGAAAGAACAAAGATCAATCAATGATATAATGCCCGTTTTGCGCGATAACATTTTGCCATCTTTCAGTGAGCTGCAGAATGCCTCGTTCATAGAAGGACCTGTCTTTCGTGGCGAAAAACTATACAAGGTGCTGATTTACAGTCTCATCTGAATTGAACGTTATACCATGCAAGGACTGTTGAAGAGAGCGAAAAAAGTGGAAGTCTGACGGCGCAAGGTCAAGCGAGTACGCTGGGTGTGACAACACATTCCACCCAAGCTCCAATAACTTTTGGCAGGTGATCAAACTTGTGTGTGGTCTCCCGTTGTCGTGATGGAACACAACACCTTTATGATTAACGAGCTCTGGACGTTTCTGGATGATGGATTCGTTCAAACTGTCCAATTGCCGACAATACACATTCGAATTGATTGTTTGGTTCCGTGGTAGGAGCTCGAAAAACACAACACCTTTAAAATCCCACCACACTGAGACCAGAACCTTCGGCTGATGAATGTCTGCTTTGGATGTCGTTTGAGGCGAAGCAGCACGTCGGGACCAAGACCGTTTGCGCAGCACATTGTTGTACACAATCCACTTTTCGTCACCAGTTATCAGTCGCTTCAAGAAAGGATCGTTTTCCACACGTTTAATGAGCATATCGCAGATGTTTATACGCGCCGTCAATTGAGCTTCTTTGAGTTCATAAGGAACTACTAAGCGTCCATGGGTCAGCAGGGACCATGTGCCGCTGTAGGCAGTCATCCCATGAAGAACGTGCATTTTAGAAATCCCAGTCAATTTGGTGTGTGGAACGTAAGATCACACACAGTTATTTTTCGAAGCACTGAAGAAGGAATTCTCATTTTTCCTATCTCGCGGTGTGGAAAGAACATCACACCATTGCGAGAAATCTAACAGCCGGGTCAACCGGGAAGTTCGGGCACCAATATGACGAAGTAAATTTCTCCATCGTCTTTGTCCACGTCGGGCATCGAATCCGGGTCCCCCTCACTCCAGAATAAGTCGCTCTCCTAACCGAGCTACGCGGACGTATGCTCTCGCTGCAATCTGCTTTTATCTCATGTGCGTCCTGCGGTGCAGGCACGTCACACAACCTTGCACCGTAATGTAATGCAACCTCGTATCATACCGTGGCGCAAAGTTGCACCATGTTGTTGGGTTTTGTTTGCACCACACAATGGTGTGTATTTTCTTAGAAAATGGTGCAGCCACTGTAGCACCACTTTTTGGTGCAATCTACCACAGAATTTTAAACAGTGTGGAAACGGACACTTCGAACTGCAGTCCGCACTGAAATTAACATGTTTTAAACTTAATGCTAATTATGATTAACACAAATTGGGTTACTTAAAAATAATTGGCAAATTTGATACAACGCCACCCATAATGTAACGCCACAATGTGGTGTACCGAACGGTGGCGGAAAGTCAAGGGTTGACTGCACAAATTGGTGAAGGGTATTCCACGAAGACTAGATGCCGTCATACACAATCGTATGAGAATAATATGACCAACCCTGGAATCACCGTGTATCCCCCCAGGCGCTTCACAGGGTGCACGTGACAAGGTCGACCACACGGAGATACAACCTGCCGGCAGGAGAGGTGAGCCATAGTGCAGGACGTGAGCACAATGGGTAGAGGTAGTGATTTGACGGACGTTCAAAAAGAAATGATCATCGGCTATCGCGCCAAGGATGGAAGCATCTCAGAAACAGCAGACTTCGCGCGGTGTTCGCGAGGTGCTGTAGTAAGTGTGTACCGAGAATGGACCTCTGGCACACCTTCTGACGTCATAATTTTGGAGCCCCAAAGGCCATTGACCCCAGAGGAGAACATCGTCTTCGTCGACTGGAAAAGTGCAATTTCAAAAGTGGAGCAATTGACCACGCAAAAGTACGCTGGGGCACCCAGGTACATGTCCCCAATAACAGTAGAGCGAATCCTGTTACGCAAGGGTCTCCGCAGTCGACGCTGCATCAAGCCACCCATGTTAACCCAAATCCATCCTTAACGACGCCTGCAGTTCGCATGGGACTACCGTCATTGGACAGTGGAAGATTTACCCTGGTGGTGATGGTGTGTGCCAACAGAACAATGCACTCTGCCACGTCACTAAGGGTGTGCGTGACTGGTTCTAGGAACACGACAGCGATTTCTCCGTTTTCCCTTGGCAGGCGAAATCGCCCGACCTCAATCCCATAGAGCACTTCTGGGACTATTTGGATCGATAAGTTCGACGTACCGACCCACAACCACGTCATCTCCGGGACCTCCGTGCTTTGCTGCAGTCTGAATGGGAGTGTGTACATCGGTCAACCTTCCAGGGCCTCATTGCGCCTATGTCACGCCGTCTCGCCGTCTCGCCGCTGTCATCAAGGCCAAGGGTGGTTATTACCATTATTGCGTAGATGGTATTCTGCTACGACCGTGTATAAGCTTTCAGTACACACTATTGAATTTTCTGTAAATAAAAATTATTCGTAGACATGGAGGTGTCTTGAGATTAATCATAGAGTAGTGTACAAGGCTATTTTATTTTTAGAAATTTATAAAAAACGGCTTTTCTTGGAAAATGTTCCTAGCTAAATGGATACATTTATAATGCCTAACAATATTATTCTACCGAATAGTTTCACCATAATTATTACGACTATTCCACTATTTAAAGTTAAGATATAATTTTTTACTTATAATGAGCGTACGTCGTTTTAATGCATTCACATTCAAACTACATACAAACGATACTCTTGAAGTTAGGTCATACCATGGAGACAAATTCAGGAACGAGATATCTGTGTATATTTTTGTGGCTAAGTAACGTGAAACACTTGCAAGCAACAGAAAGCAGATATTTCAGTTGCATAGTTGGTGCACGTACTATACCGTGCAAATTAATTGGGACAAGCTATTTTATTCTCAGAATTGTAATGTGATCGCCAGTTGATATCGGAAACCCACGCAAACCGGTCTTATCAGCTGTGGGGTGGTGTGACTGTTTGAGTTTGATAGTAAGAATGTGGTTTGACCGGTTTTAAACGGAAAATAGGGACTTCTTTTTTTTTTTTTTTTTTTTTTTTTTTTTTTGATTGGAGGTTTAACGACCACCGTGAGCAACTCAACGGGCTATAAGCAGTCGTCCGTCCCTAATTTAGGGTCACTGGTTCCAGGAAAGGGAGAGAGCCAGTGCCGTAAGACAAACACAACATCCATGCCTCACCGGGATTCGAACCCGGACCCCTTACGGACGAATGATCAGAGGCCAGCGCTTTAGACCACTGCGCTACCGGGGCGGCAAAAAAATAGGGACTTGAGCTTCAGTTAGGAGCTGCTTTCGTGTGTGACAGGTGGATGTTAGTTTTTGTTCTCTGTGAGTACGTGTTGCTTTCGTGTATTGAAAAATGGATATTTCCCCAAGGAATCGTGCAAAAAGAATTGCTCTGAAGGATCACACTTCTATAACAGTGAGAGATATCGCTTCTGCAGTTGGTGTAGGCAAATCAAGTGTGATCAAGACTGCTTACGCGATACAATGCATCTGGATCACGTCTCCAGAAAGGAGAGGTAAATGTGGAAGAAAACGAAAAACAACTCCACGAACCGATAAATATCTAATCAGAAATAGTAAAATGAATCCAAAAAAAAAAAAAAAAAAACAAGCACCGACCTTCAAAAGATTTATTGGCTAGTGGTTGTGATTTAGTTTTTCACCTGTACGCCGTAGGCTTCTAGAAGTAGGCCGGAAGGCAAGACGACCGACAAAAAAACAATATTTGAATGCGAAAATGAAGATAAAACGTTTAGCGTGGGCCAAAAAATATAAAGCGCGGACTGCTGACGACTGGAAAAAGGTAATTTTCAGTGATGAAACTCATTTATTTGTGCAGGGTTACCAAGCAAATGTCGTTAGACGAAGCAACTGTGAACCCTTAAGACCTGAGCATGTCAAACAAACTGTACAACACCCTCTGAAACAGATGTTTTTGGGTTTTTTTCACATCAAATGGCACTGGAAGCTTAGTTCCTGTTCAAGGTATGATGAATTCTGCCACGTACGTAGAAATATTACAACGTAGGATTGTTCCGTTCTTGCAAACAGAATTTCATGCTGGAAAAACAAATTCATTTGCTGAATTGGCCTGGAAATTCACCAGACTTAAATCCCATAGAAAACTTGTGGAATATTTTGCAGAAACGTTTAGGTAAAATAGACTGTACAACCGAAGAACGCATGATTACGAATGCTATAAAAGTGTGGTTCCACGATTATGAAGTCAAAAATATGTGCACTCAATTAGTGGAGTCAATGCCAAAACGAATTCAGGAGGTCAATTCTGCTAAAGGAGGACATACTTCATACTAATACAGGTATTTATCAGTGTATATCAAGGCATATAATTATATAAAGGCATAGTTTTGGAAAAAAGAGTGATTTTTTTACCTTGTCCCAATTAATTTGCACAATATAGTACCTGTTTTGATTGTCAGAATTTCGGTTTGATTAAGGTTAATTAAGAGGACGTATGACTGTGTTCCTTGATATACGAGTTTGAATTGTTTCTGCCATCCCCCACCCCTCTCTTTCCTCTCAGTACAATGCAATGAAATTATTCGACGAAAATTCCGTCCTTTCCTAAAACCAAACTTCCGACATGACTAATCTGCAACAGCTGAGGAGCATTCAAATGAATGATGCGAGAGGCTTTTATAGACTAAAGATTAAAGGAGACATTTGTGCTAATGAGAGAATTATATAAAGAACTGCTAATTCATTGTGCACGAGATTCATTATCGGCTCAGAACACGAGTTGTTTGAAACGAATAAAAATTGCCTGATACGTAAGGTGCAAGGTAATGGAAATGCTGAGATATTGTGTAGAAAGGATAAGCACATATAACTCTTAAGTTTTCAGAACACGATATTTTTCACTAAATTCCATTCCATAATGACCTCAGACTTAATCAGAATTCATCGTTCTTTGGGTAACAGAGCGTGAGTCATGATTTCACCAAAAACTATTACAACAAAACGTATTTACAAGAACCGCTAACTAGAATTGAGCTATCCCCAGAAATACAAGAACTATCCCAGAAATACAGTATTGCCTGATAAGTAAGGTACAAGTAGTAATGGAAATACACAAATTGCCTGATAAGTAAGGTACAAGTAGTAATGAAAATGCGGAGATATTGTGTAGAAAGGCTAAGCACATATCACTCCTAAGTTTTCAGAACACAATATTTTTCACTAAATTCTATTCCATAATGACCTCAGACTTAATCCGAATTCATCGTTCTTTGGGTAACAGAGCGTGAGTCATGATTTCACCAAAAACTATTAACACGAAACGTATTTACAAGAACCGCTAACTAGAATTGAGCTATCCCCAGAAATACAAGAGCTATCCCGGAAATACAGTTTCCCTTTCAGTTACCACGAATCCCCAGAAATTCATTGAGAAATTGTTACTCGGGTAACTTTGACGTACGACAGATGGCATCACTGCTTAAGGTTATAATTTGGTGAGGGAGTCGGACTAAGGTTCGTTGCTAAGAAGATTGGCTTGACTTCGACTCCCCTAGATCGCTGGAGGTGTCTTCTTGTTCCCTGTACCAGCTGGACAGAATGACGTTACAGAGTTCGGCAATGGAGAGAGGCATTGTTGCTGACAGGTAAATGCCACCTTCCACTGCATCCTACAAATGTTCGATGGGATTCAAGTCGGGAGAAATTAGCTACCAAGGCAGCACACTAAATGCTTGGACATGGTCATTATACCATTCCTGCACATTGCGGGACTTGTAACATGGGCATGGCCTGAAAAAGACAGGTATCATTTGGATACACGGTCGTAATGTAGGCCAATACTCGGTCCGAAACAATGCCTAGGTCTGATCTGCCAGACAGTATGTGTTCAATGGAATGAAGTGACCCAGGGCTCATTGGACCAGGCGACTCTCTTCTTAATTTTCCTTTTCATAAGAGTAGCATTCCTTCATGATTCTGTTGCTTCCTGTTTGTTTCAATCCAACCGCGCAGTATGTTCACACTAGTGATGTAGAACACGGCCCAGTTCATTGTCGCATCATGTTGGACCTGGAACCTAGACTCATCGGACTACGAGATTGTCTTTTCCACTGTATAATCACGAGGCTCCTGTGCACACTGCGGGCGCAATTGTCGAGTCATCGTGACCTGTCAGCATGAACAGACCAAAAGGCTACCCACCTGCAAGTGCTCCGTTTGTTTGTGTGTTCCGAAACGTTTTTCTGTACATCCTGCTTATATTAAGTAGTCTGCCGTTAATTGAGGGAACGTGAACCGCCTGATGTTCCGAGCAGCACGTGTCAACCGGCCTTTACCTCGACTGTTAAGTCCTGATTGTCACCCCTTTCCTGACCATTGGATGGACACGTGTCATTTCGGACTATTCCCGTCACACCTTCACTACGGAAGACCTCGAACAGCCAACGATGCCTGCGTTGGAATGCTGGCCACTGACAGTGCGGTCTACACATATGCAATTCCTGAATGTTGGCGAAGTCACTGCTACGTGCTGTGTGGGACGTGTACACTCGTGAAAACACGGATGGTGTTGATGATTTGGATCGTGAGTGTACACCAAAGAGACAAAACATTATGACCACTTGCCTAATATGACTTTGGTCCTCTACGTACCGCAAAAATAACTTACCCGGTGAGACATGGACGTTACAAGATTTCTAAAGGTGTCTTGTTGCATTTGGTACCAACATGTTGCATGCAGATCCTTTAACGTACGGAGTTGAACCGCCGCAGATCGGATTTGCTGTTCCAACACGAACCACAGTTGCTCAACTGGATTGATACTTGCGGGATTTGGCGGCCAGGGTAATACCTAGAAGTCTTCTTCATGTTTCGCGAACAATTCTCGAACAATCTGGGAAGTGTGGCATTGCGCATTATTCTGCTGAAAGAAGGCACTACTAGAGAGGAATACGGTTGCCATGAAAGGATGTACCTGGTCTGCAATGGTGTTTTGGTTGGTGGTAGACGTCATAGTTTTCTGCACATGAATGACTGGATTCAGAGTTTCTCAGAAGAACATTGCGCAAAGCATTGCACTTCCTCCATCGGCTTGTTTTCGTTACCATGAAAGTATGCACCTGGTCTACAGTGATGTTTAGGTAGATGGTAGACGTAACAGTTTCCTGCACTTGAATGACTGGATTCAGAGTTTCTCAGCAGAGCATTGCCCGAATCATTACACTTCCTTCGTTGTCATGAAGGTATGTACCTGGTCTACAGTAATGTTTAAGTAAATGGTAGACGTAATAGTTTCCTGCACACGAAGGACTGGATCCAGAGTTACTCAGCAGAACATTGCGCAAAGCATTACACTTCATCCATCGGCTTGTTTTCGTTCCCATGAAAGTATGTACCTGGTCTGCAGTGATGTTTAGGTAGGTGGTAGAAGCCATAGTTTCCTGCATAGAATGACTGGACCCGGGGTTTCCCAGTAGAACATTGCCCAAAGTATTACACTTCCTCCATCGGCTTGATTTCGTTGCCATCAAAGTATGTACCTGGTCTACAGTGATGTTTAGGTAGATGGTAGACATCATAGTTTCCTGCACATGAATGACTGGACCCAGGGTTTCCCAGCAGAACATTGCCCAAAACATTACACTTCCTCCATCGGCTTGTTTTCGTTGCCATGAAAGTATGTACCTAGTCTACAGTGATGTTTAGGTAGATGGTAGACGTCATAGTTTCCTGCACATGAATGACTGGACCCAGCGTTTTCCCAGCAGAACATTGCCCAAAGCATTACTCTTCCTCCACCTGCTTGATTTCATCCCACGGTGCATCCTGTTACCAAAACTTCCCAAGATAACCGACGCACACGTACCCGGCTGTTCACATGGGACAACAGGAAGTGAGATTCATTGGATCAGATGACCGTCTTCCATCATTCAAGGCCCAGTTTTGATACTCGGGTGCCCATTGTAGGCGCTTTCGACGGTGAACCAAGGTTAGCATGGGCACTCGGAGGGTCCTGCGACTACGCAGCCCAAATTTCAGCAGGGTTCGATGTACTGTGTGTTGTGACACAATACTTCCGTCGCCAGCATTACCGGCGAGTTGCGCCGCACTGTCTCTTCGGTTGGTTCGTAACGTACCGGATAGCCTTCGCTCACCTCTAGCATCAAAGAGCCGTGGTCGGCCTATCCCATGTCGGCGGTTGGTGGGTTTTCCATGCTTGGACCTCTTTATGAAAGTACTAATCACTGTTGACAATGATCACCTCACAAGCTTTGCCATCTCGGAAATGCCCTGGCCCAATCGTGTGGGCATTACAGTTTGACCTTTGTCAAACTCCACGCCTTATCCATCTGAGGAAGAAGAATAACACTGATCAACAGAGCTCAGTATCAGGTGTTATTTAGGCCCTTTCATGACCTTCACACGCGTCGTCGTTTACCTGTAATTGCTTCCTTTTGTATGAGGATGCAGATGTGCGTGTGTGTGCTAGCGCAAAAATATCCGCTATACGATGACGAAATCTTTCTCAACGTTTGAAATATAAGTTCCTCAATTAACATGTATCTTAAACGATGACTTGCGAAAACGAAATGAGGAACTTACTGAAAACATAAATGGAAATGAAACAAAAATTACGACCAATCCATAAGGCATAGAAGCAGCGATAGAAGAGTAAATAAGGAGAGAGAAGTGTATGTATTCGAAGTAAAATAGATTACAAGTTTTAACTAATTCCGTACAAGAACATTATTACCTCATGCTAAAGAAATAACAGGTGAGACGCAGAAAGACTAAAACTCAGGCGCCAAAATAATTAAATTATTTAAGATTATCATGATACAGGGGTTAGACAGAATAATGTGAACACCTAGAAATAGAAGGTTTTACGTACCTAATAGGGTGTGGTATCACCTTTGGCATTCAAAACCGCCTAATCCCCATTCCCAAATTCTGGATTGTGGTTAGTGGGATGTTACATCATTCTTCATGCAGAAATTGCTTCAGTCCTTGAGAGATGCAGGAGGAGGATAACGGGATCTTACTCAATTTTCCAACACAGACCACAGTGGTTCGACGATGTTTAAGGCTGGCGATTGGGGAGGCCAAGGAAGGTGTGAAATTTTGCCCTCATGTTCCTCAAGACTGGACATTCTGAGCTCTGTGACTTGAGGCGTTATCATCTTGATTGATGACATCCTCTGCAAGAAACAATGCCTGAGCCATTGGATGGACTTGGCCGGCCAAAATGGTTTCATGCGCCTTGCTAGTTCTCCGTATTTTCAAGGTGATTAGGGGACCTGCTGAAAACCACGATATGATCGCCCAGAGGGTGACAGAACCACCACCATGCTGCACTGTTGGGAGCAAACAGTCCGGGTTGTACGCTTCTGAGGGTGTTGTCCATACGTAAGCAAGTCCTGCGGTGGGGAATAGTATAAATGTGGATTCTTCTGACCACATTACACGCTTTCATGCATCGGCAGTCCACGTTGTATGCTCCTCACACCACTACCGTCGTTGTTGTACATTCACCCGGGTCACCAGAAGGTTTGCAATAGCAGCTTTGCCATGAATAACTTGTTCATGCAGTTCCCTGCGCTCTGGTTTCGTTGATACTGGGGTCTGGAGATGCAGATTGACCTCCGCACTAATTTTCGGCACCATGGTCTTCTTATTATGGGTAACACACCTCTTCATTGCTTTCCTGTCTCTATCAGTCAAGGTCGTCTTCCGTTTTCCGGCCACTCTTGTGTTTCGCAGATGAGGTTTTGCCACGAACACGGTATGTTGCCATGACGCTAGACACAGTAGCTCTCGATACTCCCACTACCCTGGCAACTGTTGTCAAGGAGGCACCAACTAGCTGACCACCAACAATTAGCCCTCTTTCGAAGTCCTTTAGGTCGCTCATTTCGTCGTCATCCTGAAGGAAATTTTGCAACAAGAAACTTTAAATGCACTTAAACAGGACCTTGAGGTTATAAACAAAGCTATTACAACCAAAATGTGGTGGATACCTTTGCGTATTGCGACGTAAGCAGCTGCTTTAAATGTCACCTCTGTGAGCGTGGTGTTCACATTATCTGTCCAACCCCTGTATTTCCTTGTAATGAAAAGTCCCCTGCAAAACAGAAAGATTAAGAAAAACCGTTTTCATTTACGTAGAGCGTCCTAAATATTTCTCGAGTCGGTGTAGGAACAACCTAATCTGGGCTGCAGGTAAGGCGTTCAAGAACTTCAAACAAGATTTTCTACATGGTGTCTGAAGACAGAGAAAGAGAGAAGAATACCTGCTTTTGAAAAAAAGTGCTACATATCGTAAAATCTTACGAACCGGATGGACGTAGAGGATAGGAAATGAAGAAGTGAACAGAAGAATACAACTAAACAAGTTAATAAAATCATGCAATGCATTGGTTACGATGCGCTTTCCAACATACCACACATCATTACTCAAGTTATGAGGATAATAGCTGTGGAATAAATTTCACTTCTGTGTACTGACCTTTGACCCCATTTCGATTATATTAAACAGAAGTGGTTCAGCATACCTCTGGAACAACATACTAAATTTGTGTCGCAATAGAAACATGTTTAGTCAAGTTATGAGAATAATGGCTGTGGAATAAATCTGGTTCCTGTGTCCTGATCTTTGACCGCATTTTGATTATATTTAACAGAACCGGTTAAGTACACCTCCGAAACAACATACCAAAGTTTTGTCGCAATCGAAGCGTTTTTACGTAAGTTACGACACATAAGAGCGATGGAAGAGATCCCACTCCAGTGTCCTGAACTTTGACCCCATTTCGCCCATTTTCAATAGGGTTCGTCTCCAAATGGTCCCCTACCACATACTAAAATTTCATCGAAATCGAACCATTTTTACGCGACTTATCGTGCTGACGGTCAGACGGATAAAGCTGGAGCATATACACTTCTTCAACCTACGGTTGGAAAGCGTAAAAAAGACTGTATTCCAAAAAATCATACAGAGAAAACTAAGACTCTTTGGAGACATCTTCAGAATAAAATATGACAAAAAGTGTAACGTATACTCTAGATTCAGTTTCTTTTTGATTTTACTATCTCTTGTTATTTTATTTTCCTATGCAAATTATCTTCTCACTTAACGAGATGTTGTTTCTCCCGCTGAATTATATGTGGCAACGAGTGTAAGTCATGACGTGGTGGTATGCAGTATATATAGGCGCGCTCAAGTATACCAAAGAGCTTCGTTTTATATGTGATAGGTTCTTCCTGATTATTGATAAGCGATTTACCTACGTTTCTACGATAGTACGAAAGTTCGGGCTATCAGTAGTTGTGTTATTTTGGAGTGTGTATTTGAGTAATAAAAGGAGCTCCCCAATAAAAGGTTAAAAGTGAGTACGTTTTCTTAGTTCATTTTATTGTCAGGCCTCTGTCTGGCCGTTAAGTCTATTTCATTGAGTGTTTACGTTAAGTTCAGGGTATATTGTGTTTACCGCTCTAATAAGGAGCCTTCAAGGTACTAATGTACTAAAACCGAAGTCATATTACTGATATTCAAGATAATGAGGAACGCTGAGTAAAAATAAATTCCATATTCTTGGAATTTATTGCACGTGCGTGTCTTACCTAAACAAACTCTAGCACTTTGAAGATTAAGCACACTTTAGCTACGTCAAGTAACCTTTCAATAACCCTAACGTGACTTAACGTAAGCTTTCCTGCACTACACGTCCAGCCGGAGGATTTTATTCATTATAAAAGATAAAGACATTGGTGTTTGGCCTAATGAACGGAAGAAATGCAAGAGGTCGCTCTCACCGTATATGGGCTGACGATATTAAAGACTGGTACGGCGGAATTATTTAGGAACTGAGCCACTCTGCAATGAATAGACTCCAATGGGACAATATAATTAAAATGGCAACAGACACCCATGATTGATGATGATGTCTGAAGCCAAAGTACTGGCTGGAAAAGTTTGGCGTTGTCGTGTTGCAGAATCTTTGGCATTTTTATTCTCCATACACGTGGTTTATTATGTGCTCTAACTTTTTTAAGGTATGCGCGTAGCTCTCAGAGTTGATACTCGTAGCTTTCACTTTGTACTCCTGATAATGATGTCTCTGTAGTCCCAGAACACAATGAGCATACACTTACTGGCAAAAATTTGAGTTTTGATTTTATTCACTCGAGGAGAAGACGGTGTCTGTATTGCAGCGATCGATCTGGGTCATAAGGGCGAACCCAACTCTCATCACCAGTCACAATGCATTGGAGAAAATCACTTCCATATTTTTCATAGCGAGCAAGCAACCTTTGGCATGTTTCAAATCTTGATTTCTTCGTTTCAGTCTTTTGGTGACGCGGTATCCGAAGCGCACACACACTTTGTTGTATCGTAAAACGTTAACAATGTCATTGACACTACCTAAACTAATGTTCAGCTTACTTGGTATGGTTCTCTGAGTTATTCTTCGATTTTCTCTGATGAGCTCATCGGCTTCTTGCCTGTTCAAATCGCAAGTTGCGATTACGTGCCTCCCACTCCGCGGTTGAACCTTTACGGTCAACATTCCTCCACTGTCCTTTGATTTTCTTACTCAACAACGAACAGTGCTTATACCCAAAGTTCCAGAATCATAAACTACCACTAATCTAGCGTGCATTTCTTTGGGAGGTACATTTGCATTAGTTAAAAACTCTATAACTGATCGTTGTCTGACACCCGTCGACACAGTTGAAACAGAATCATCCATTTTAAACAGAATTAAATACGTACAAATAGATGTACGGAGTTCTATTAAGTAGTAAAAGGAAGCTAATGGCACAAAGAATCATTTTTCGTCCGGCTAGTTGCTAGGCAACAAATAATGCGTAAAACACTTGCACGGAGGCTTTACTTTTTGAACACGCCTTGTACATTCGTTTAGCAGATCGCATTTAGAGTTGAGAGCGATGTTATGTGATATGTGAAGTCTGTTCGTCCAGCTGTTAAGAACGAAACGATAATTGTCATCTATTTGATGTGCTTGAGTATTGAATAAACGCGTAATTGGTTTCGTAAGTACGGTCTAATAACTTACTCTTGCTTTTTACCTGAAGTGCTTACTTGGCGATTTTTTATGCTTAATTAAGATATCAGCTATTACGAACAAATTGGAATAAAACAAAGTAAAGCTAATTTCATAAGCTTTAAATTGAAGTAAGGTTGAGTTGAACCAATTTTACAGATCTAAGGTCTCTTATTTCATAAATGACATTTAACTGCAAGTAAATGTTAAAGTTCTAAAATCATGAAGCCTTTATGACGATCTGACGTTAAGTTAAGAAAAGGGGACGAGAAGTGAAATAATTTAAACGAAAGATGACACCGAATTTCCCGTTGCAATGAGCAGGTTTTTTTTCGCTTTCCAACCGTAGGTTGAAGAAGCGTGTATGTTCCTGCTTCGTCCGTCTCTCTGTCTGTCCGTCCGTCCCCGCCCGATAACTCGCGTAAAAATGGTTCGATTTCGATGAAATTTTAGTATGTGATATAGGACAACCTGGGAAAGAACCCTATTTAAAATGGACGAAATGGGATTAAAGGTCAGGACATAGGAGCGGGATCCATTCCGTCTTCCTTATGCGTCATATCTTACGTAAAAGTGTTTCGATTGCGACAAAACGTCATCATGTTTTTCCGGAGATGTACTGAAGCGGTTATGTTTAATATCATCGAAATGGGGGCAAAGGTCAGGGCACAGGTGCGAGATTAATTCTGCAGCCATTATCCTCATAACTTGACTAAAAATGCTTCTATTGCGACAAAACTTTAGTATATTGTTCCGGAGGTATACTGAACCAATTCTGTTTAATATCATAGAAACGGGGTCAAAGGTCAGGACACAGGAGCGAGATATACTCCACAGCTATTGTTCTCATAACTTGAGTAATGATTTCTGGTATACTGGGAAGCGTATCATAATCAATGCATTTCATGATATTACTAACTTGTTAATGCTTTCCGACGCGAATAAAATGTTTCAAAGTTATTCGTAGTCACTGACACCTCTTAGATTAAAAAAATCAACCGCATTTCTACAATCTATAAAGTACAACCAGGATAGGAATAGATACTCACTCCCCCTAGCGGCTGAAAAGTATGTTACAAAAATTAATAAATTTTACACCAAAAAGTTTCTCATGGCAGAAGGAAGATATCAGACACAAAAAGATTTTCAAATCAAACAATCAAAAGAAGAAATATAGAGCGGAACATGAACTAACTTAACGTCCCCTAGCGGAAGAATTTTGCACAACTGAAAAGTTGAAAATATGCGATAAGTATTCTTCACAGCAAAGGCTATGCTAAGGGAAAAAAAAAAAAGTTCAAACGCTTCTCCTGGAAGCACAGATAGCGGGAAAAAGGTTTTAATGTTTACGCCCCTAGCGGGAAAGCTGTGCCTTATTTACAGAGAGAGTAATACTCCCCACCTGTATTGTAGCGAATGGCATAAAATAAAAAAATGAATTTTCAATAGGATTTTTAGAAATGGACATACAGCTGAAAACAGAAGAACACAAACACCACCTGGCGACCGAAGTGCGAACTACATAAGTACAGGCAAATTGTTCCACAAGGTAAAAGGTGTTAAAATATTTGTTTTAAATCGGACATTTAGCAGCAGAAATATCGCGAAAAACAGGTTCACCACTTGCGCCCCTATTATTTCGGGCACAAAATACACAAGAAATGTTTACGTAGATAGTAGTATCTGACCGAAAATAATTTTTTAGCGCGCCTGTTATAAAAGAGATCGTGCTTATGTTATCGGTTTGTACGTCCGCCTGTGGACACCATATCTCTGCAATTAATAGTCCGATTTGAAAAAAAAATCTTTTTCTATTACGAAGCTTAAAAGGTGCGAATGATGATCATTCATTTCTTTTTATTATTTTTTTTTTCATGAAGCACAATTTTACCGCTAGAAGGCATAAATGCAGATGATATCGAATTCAAAATACATTTTATTCCATATATTTGCTTCTAAAGGTCCGATTGAAAAAATTATTTTACCTTTCGGTTCCATTTATGACTATTTTAGGTATAGTCACGTTTTCAAGTTACGCATTGATTTTCCGCTAGGGGGCGTAAAAGTGAACTGCGGTTTCTTCGATATCTCTGCTTTTAAAACTCCGATTTGAAAAATTCTTTCTGCAGCGGATACAGCTCCTGTTGAGAAACCTTTCGCATATATTTCTAATTTCTGGTAAAAAAAAAAAAAAAAAAAACAGTTTGGCAACCAGGTGGCGTAAGTCTTAATTTCCGTTTCTGTTGCATTTGCAGCAAAATCTGAGCTTCTGAAATATCGATTGAAAAAATTCGTACTTAGACCGATACCACTCACGCCGCTAAACGTTTTCGGAATATTTCCTTCTGAAAATTATGCATGGTTTCTCCGCCAGAGGGCGTAAATGTGTATCTTATTTTTATCGATATCTTTGCTTCTAAGCAGTGGCGGTTCTAGGCCGGGGCCGGGGTACCCAGCCCCCCCTTCCCCAATACAACCGTTTTTTTGGAAATTATATATTAATTTTGATTAATGCACATGCAGGAATTGTGCCCCCTCCCTCAATTTTTTGTCTTGAACCGCCACTGCTTCTAAGAGACCGATTTGAAAAATTCCTTCCTTGTTGGATAGTTTCCAGTGCGAAATCTTTTTTCATATAATTTCAAAGTTTTCAAGAAATTCATAGACTTTCCGCTAGGGGGCGTAGTGGTAAATTGCATTTTCCCCAATATCTCTGCTGCTAAAACTCCGATTTGAAAAAAATTTCTGCGCCAGGTACAGCTCCAAATGGGAAATGTTTTTCATATAATTTCTAATATTTAGTAAAGAACGGTTTGGCCACCAGGGAGCATAAGTGTTAATTTCTGCTTCTGATGTATTATGTATAATCTGAGCTCCTGGAAACTCGATTGAAAAAATTAATTCCTGGACCGATACCGCTTATATCAAAAATCTTTTAAGAATTTTTTTCTTATTTTCTTAAAATAATGCATGTTTTTTTTTCCGCCAGGGGGCGTAGTTGCATATCTTATATTAGTCGATATCTCTGCTTCTAAGATAGAGCTGAGTTTGAACTCAATTTTCGGAGCCCGAGCCCATTCGAGCTCGAATTTTATATTGCAAGATAGAGCCCGGTCCCGAACGAGCCCGAAAACTGGCTAACCTGTTCAACCATTAATAAAAAAAAAATCTCCTTTTCCACACTTCCACTCTCTCCTCCTCCTCCTGCAATTAACCAATGTATTTCTCAAATAGGGAATGATTGGAAGGGACATCTATCTATTTTTACAGTGTAACTGGACGATTTTCTTTGACCGTTCGTTTCCACCTAAAGTACTGCCGGCGGCCGGCATCCAAAATGATCGGGCGGTGCTGCAATTGCATGTTGCTCTAATAATGTTAATATTATAGCGCCATAATGCACTGCAATATGTACGTTGCTAAATAGAATTAGCAGGAAGCTACTGCGTGAAGATAAGGAGTAAATTATCGTCGGAATTCTATCAACTATCCAATATGTATAGTTCTTGAAAAAACTTTTTCTTCTCTGCAGAAACACACTAATGCGCGGCCTATGGCAATTTTTTACCCAAGCCCGGAATAAATAGCCATCTCGAATGCCCGCTCCCTAACCAGAACCAGTTGCCGAAGAATTCCATTTACCGATTATAAAGTACCTCGTGTGCTAAATCATATAAAATCACATTTATTTATAAAAAAAAATTATCTCGCTCTCGTTCTCTCTTAGAGCCCGAGCCCGAACCGCAGTAAATATTTTACAGCCCAAGCCCGATTAGGGCCCGGGCTGTCCTTCGGGCTTTCGGGCTCAGCCGTCTCAGCTCTATTCTAAGAGCTAGACTTGAAAAATTCTTCCTTTGTTGGAGAGCGTTTCCGCTGCGAAATGTTTCTCATATAATTTCAAATTTTTCTTAACGCACAAGTCTGCAACCAGAGGGCGTAAGTTCACGATTCCGTTTACAGCAATATCTGCGGGATTAAAAACCTCATTGAAAAACTCCTTTGTTCAGTCAGATACTACTGTTTTCCGGGCCGGTTCCATTGACTTTGAATAGCTTTGAAAAATTTAATTAGCGTCAGAACAGATTCAAAAGACGTGCTCATTACACCCGAAAATTCGGTATCATCTTTCTTGTTTTGTTTTTTTGTTTTTTTGGGTTTTTTTTTTTTACGAAAGACGCGCCAAGAAGAACAGAAAACCGAAATGGAAAGTTAAATTAGGGCTGATACGTCACATCACCTAGAAAAAAAGGACATTCATTAAATCATGTGAATATGTGCTGTACGTTCAGAGCAAGGCTTATAAAGGCATAGTTACACATAAGCATAATACTACCCAAAGGGCATTCCTTTCGAAACACCACCCGTGCTTTCATTTATTATAGAGACAGCATTTTTTTTTCAGCACTTCTGGGCATGTGAAATGCAATAATTACGGAAACACAGTTTCATTACGAACAATTATTTAAGAGCAGATGTTATGTGAGTTCAATCTAGGTTATAAACAATACTTTCTGAAGTTATTCGGATGCTTTCAACGTAACCATCATCTCAACACAGTCACAATTTATGTATTTCTTTCAACAACCTTCAAAACAAACTCAACCACGATGATAAATGCATTGTTTTTTTCCGAATACTGTGATACAAACTTGAGCCTTTTTTGAAACCTTACTGCTCTCCATTCTCCTAAAAAAAAGTCCATTTCGAATTCTGATCACAGGAGTATTATTAATTTTAATGAAACTAACGAACTTCGGCGACCTGAATAAATCATGCCGTGGGCCAAGTTTCTGCAGTGTTGACCATCAATCAGCAACTCAGAGAACGGATCGTCTCTTTCGGCACCCCTTTGTAAAGACGATTTATGAAACACTCGATAAGTGGTTGGCGGTGTTACCACAAAGTTTCGTGAGGCCGGGGAACAGCTGTGCTATGACACTTCGACATTTGAGAACAGAACTGTTTTTCAGGAGGAGAGATGGTTTGGAAATAAATAACTGGCCGCGATGTCAATTCATTATCTTTAATTAACGCTCAATTTATATGACTCATCGTTTAAAGTGATTTTAGTCTTAACAGTTAAGAGGCCTCAGGAGTCTCAATGATCTGCTGTCATTTCTCAACATTAGGTACATATACACCGTCGAGTCACATTATTGTGACCACCAGCTAATATCCAGAGTAACCGCCGTGTGCAGCGCGGACAGCAGCTAGACGGGCTGGGAGTGACTCAGTAAGGTGCTGAAAGGTGTTCACAAGTTTTTGGAGCCATGCTGACTGCAGTGCATCAGACAGCTGCTGGAGGGTGCGTGGTGGATGATCCGTGGACCGAACAACACGATCGAGGTGGTCCCACAGATGCTCAATTGGGTTTAAGTCTGGAGAATTAGGGGTTAGGAAAGTACTTTGAAGTCTTCATCGCGCTCTTCCAACCATTCTCGGACATTTCTAGCTGTGTGACACGTCGCATTGTCGTGCTTTAAGATTCCATCCGCCCCAGGGAAGACAATCAGCATGTATGGGTGTACGTGGTCTGCAAGGATGGATTCACAACGAATTCGGTCCATAGTGCCTTCCACAGGTATGAGTGGACCCAGGGAATGCCACGAAAACATACCTCAGACCATAATGCTGCCCCCATCAGCTTGTGTTCTTTCAACAATGGTTGAAGAGTTTTTGTTCTCCGACGTTCCTCGCTTTATACTCCAACGTCCATTTGTCCGATGAAGCAGAAAACGTGACTCATCGGAGAAGTCAATCCTTTGCCAATCAACGGAGCTCCAATTCCGATACTGCCGTGCAAATTTAAGCCGTTTCTACCGATGCAACTTGGTTAGCATAGGTGCAGTGACCATCCGTCTGCATTGGAGCCCCACACGCAGTAGGGTTAGCTGAACTATCGTTTTATACACACATTCTGTAGCCCCCTGGTTCATTCGGCCAGTGAGCTGCTCCACTGTAGCGTGTCGATCGGCTCTCACGCACCTTCGAAGCCAACGTTCACCTTTCACATCAATGGCACGTGGTGGTCCGCAATTTTTAAGTCGCTTATTCGCAATGGTGCCATTTCTCCGATCACGATACACTTTAACCACAGCAGCACGCGAACAGTTCACAAACTGCGCTGTTACAGAAATAATGCCACCCTTGGCCCGAAAGCCGATAATCATCCCTTTTTACAAATCTGTTAAATCGATTTTTTTATACATGACAGCAACGAGTGAAATGTTTTCAGAATGCCTACATCACACCTTATATACCCTCCAAGACAGCTCACGACACTTGTCTTCTTTCATTGTCTACGCGCTGTTGACATCAAAAGTAGGAGGAGGTAATGTCACTCAACTGTATATATACACTGCCTGGCCACAAAAAAAGTCACGGTGTGAATGGAAACATGCAAATACCGAAGAAGGCATGACTGGTGAATCATTTCGAATATTTGCATAATACTGCGGTTAATACAACCTTTAAATGGTACGGGATGAGCGTGCAGCTCACCAGTTCGAAGCGATCACAGCGGAAGACGTTATACGCGGTCGCGGAAAATATGCGACAGAGTTCACAAAGGGCCAAATTATTGGCCTGTGGCAAGGAAAGAAGACCTGCAAGGAGATTGCTGAAATCACTGGCACCGAAATACGAACTGTACAACGCATTATTAAATCGTAGAATGATGGCGGTGAATCATCAACTTCGCGGGAAATGTGTGGTCAGAAAACAGTCCTGAATAACCGTGACCGAAGATCATTATATCGCTTAGTGAAATCGCATCGCAAAAAAACGACACTAGAACTCACAATCATGTTCAATAGTGGAAGCAAGACCATTTCCACTCGCTCGATGAGACGGGAATTTAAAGGACTGGGATTAAACAGCTGTGTTGCAAAAATGAAACATCTGGTTAATGAGAGTAATTGGAAAAAATAATTCCAATTCGCCACGGAGCGTAAAGATTGGACTGCTGAGCAATGGGGGAGAGTCATGTGGTCTGATGAGTCGAAGTATACTCTGTTTCAACATGATGGACGCATCAGGGTTCGATGAGAACCGCATGAAGTATTGGACCCTTCCTGTACTGTACCCACTGTACAGGCTTCAGGAGGAAGTATTATGATCTGGGGTTGCTTCTGTTCGGCTGGTCTAGGCGCAGCAACACTATGCAGCAATAAAATGAAGTCACCTGAGTATCTCAGCATACTGAATGACCACCTTATTTCAATGGAATTTTTCTTCCTTGAAAGTAATAGCCTATTCCAGGATGACAATACCACGATTCATCGCACTAAAATTGTGAAAGATTGGTTCGAGGAGTACGAGGCATCATTTGCACACTTGAATTGGTCACCACAAAGTCCTGACCTCAACCCCATTGCGGGTTTGTGGGATATACTGGAAAGGAATCTAAGGGGTAATTCCACTCTTCCGTCATCAACCGAGGAACTTGGTGAAATGTTAGTGCGAAGCTGGCCACAAATCAGTGGGGAGACAGTGCATTAACTCATAGACACCATACCACGCCAAATGCGTGCTGTTATTCGTGCTAAAGGTGGTCCCACGAAGTATTAACAGGCACGACTTTTAATTTGGCCAGGCAATGTATATGTATATATATAGAGAGAGATAGATAGATAGATAGTACATAAATAAAACAAAAAAATAACTTTATAAATAAATTATTTAACACAAGAAAAATAGACCAAAAAGGCTAATACCATGAGAAGCGCCGAAGGCAGCTAAACCTCATGTATTAGCTTATATAGAATGAAAATATTACAGAACAAAAATACAAAATTTCAAAACAAGTAAAAAACTGGAACAGGTTGCCGTCATCAGGAGAGCATCAACCTGTGGGAGTGGCCTTTCTAGTACCAACAAAGCGACAAGACAAGCCAAAATTGTCGGTTTATCATGCTCCCTAGGCCACAAAACCAAATTCTAATAAGCACAAAAATTACAAAAATCAAGTTTAAAAAAGAAGAATTAAAAGCTTACCGGCAGAACAGAAACCGCCATGACAAAGAGTCAAACAAGACTGAACAGAGCACCCACAAGAACCCAAATATATACACTGATAAGAAAGGTGGTCACGGTTAAACAACTACCTGGTAAGCCAAAAAATGTGTGAATTGACAAGATGCAAAACTGTGTATGTAGATAAGATCTTCAGCTATTAGGGACCCACCAAATAGCACTTTATGTTACCTATATATTTAAAATTGTTAGGTCCTAGGTTAGTAAAGCATGTCAATGTGTAATTTGAAACTTTTGGACACAGAATTAAAGTTCAAAATTAAATGGTTAAAATGATGCCTGAAGAAATTTTTAGGAAAATTGTTAAATTGCGATTTAGAAAAAAGAGCTTTCAGATTTTTTGCAAGTAAGAGCTGTGTAGAGCAAATTTTAGCCATTCTATGAAACTGGGAGATGAGTAGATTACGATGTATAACTTTTGAAATATTGGATGACCAGTGAGTGTAGTGAATGATATCAAACTCAAAAGAGTTTCTTTTATCAAATAAATTCACCACACCTCTTCCCTCCTCGTCTACCTGAACCTCTAAATCGAGGTAACAAACACAAGTAGACGATCTGTTGGTTTTTTCTAGGGTAAGGTCGTCAGGATACAAGACAGCGGCGCAACGTAAAAAGTCCGGAATGTTAATGACAATAATGTCATCAACATATCTTAGAGCAATCCCAGGTAAAGGATGATTGGCAACATATCTATCCTCAAAAAATGTAGATAGAGATTAGCCAAACTGCTAGAAAAGCGACTGCCCATCTGTATACCACGAGTTTGGAGGTAGAGCCCATCGCCCACGGTAACAAAATTGTTATTGATACAGAAATCCAGTAGGAAATGCCAATACTGTTGTGTAGTCCCGGGCTCGAACTTCGTATGTATATTTAGGGCTACCTGCCACAGACCCTTCAATGAAATTGAGTTGAAGAGGTTTTTAAAATCGTAAGTATCTACAGATGTGACAGTCACCGCGCCAAGTGTCTCCAAGACTCTGTTATTGCTCCCAATAATCCAGGTCGAACCCAACCCGCGAAGAGCCACGGACAAGTATCTCTGAAGCAACCCACCCGCTTTGCTGTTATAGCAGTTGCGTCCACTAGTAATAAAACGGGAGGAAACAGGTTCCTTATGAAACTTAGGGATGGCATAAATAAAAGGAAAGTTTAAGTTGGACACATTAAGCCTTATCCTTTTACGCAGAGCGATTATTTTCTTAACAATATCTTTATGATTTTGAGAGACCGGAGTGTAAGTATCTGTGGTATTCATCTCCTGTATCAGGAGATCCTGATAGAATTGTTTACAAAAAAAGGCAAAGTTATTACCAACCTTATCCACTGGAGAAACAGTGAATAAGTTTTGAAGTTCACAAATTTGTGAATTAATTAAAGCAAAATTATGCGTCTGCCGGGTACAAACACCAGAGCTCTTGAACTTGTTCAGCTCATGACGAATGTCACATAATACAGAATCCAGCCATTCGTTAAAGGCTTCGAGGGGCAAACCAAACTCATACGAAAGTTTTAGTGCGCATTGTAAAAAATTACTGCGTAGAATATAGAGACACATTTTTTAGTTTTGAATCGAGGTGTCAACCTGCATTTTGTGCCCAGTGACATAAGTGTGCGTAATTCTCGAAAAGGCACTATGTCCAGGTCACCGGTAACGATATGACCGTGGTAAGGGTTGACAAATTTACTGAATTTGTCAAGATGACAGTAACAGGTGTCACCCTCATTGCCGCTTATAGACTTTAAATCAGCAACGGTTTGCCTGTAGTTAAAAATACGGCGACCAAGCGGTTTATCATAGCGGAAACAAGTCACCAAATTCACCTCATTTCCTAGGGGGAAAAGATCCGAACGCTTATGCAAAATTGAGTTTAAGCCAATAGAATCAATGGCCTCATGACAGTAATCAATAACGCAATACTTCCTGACAAGGTGTGCTCCTGTGAATTTACTACGAAAAGTGGAAAGTCGGTACGCAAGAAGGTCACCGATCAAAATTCCAATGTGTTCAGAGCTGAAGGCATAATTTCGAAGCAGTTGGTCAAAAACCCTGATTTTTTTGTTATTTAGCTCAAAGATTTTGGAACGACAACGCTTAACGAAGTAGCCCTCAAGGCAATCAAGCTCATGAACCAAATCACCGAAGCTCACCCGAACCGAAGAGTTCTTTCTGCTACCTATACTACCCCTTGTTTTTCTTTGAGAAACGGCAAAAGGTTTAAATCTAAAATTGAGATAGACACAGGTATCTTGATTCAACTGCCTACCATTGAATAGCTTGTTAAGCCCATAGGGAAAGAGAGTTTCGAATTGCAGCATGCACAGGTTTTCAAGTATTAACCTGTTTTCCAGCACGGACTCAACGAACAAAATTCTAATGGAAACATTGCTGAAATCGTGTGACTGAAAATGTTGAATCTCACGATCAGATTTCCTTTTGAAGGTTCTTATGTCAGACCTATGACCGTTAATACGAATATGCAATGGATTACTGCTCTGACCAGCATAACCACATTGGCAGGTTTCACAAGTAATCAAATACACACAATTGACAGCTTTACAAAAATTGGGTGAATGACCTTCACCAAGATTAGAAGAATGAGCACAACAACAAGTCTTGCACGTGCCATCATTGCATTTAAAAAATTTTAACTGAGGAATAAATTGGGGAATTGAAAAAGCATAACCTTCAACAAAATTAACATGAAATGGAGACCGTAGCTTAGAAATAACACTGGCCCCCTCTGCCTCAGGTCCAGGCACCGGAGGCTGTAACACACTTTTCGCTGTGACCCCCCTGCCTCAGGGTCAAGCGCGGTCCTTGATAACCCACGCGAAGACCGATGTGGTATGGTTACCTTATTAGAGCGTAATAGCATAAGAAAAATAATAGTGAATATGCAGCTCCGAATGCGCAAAGCAGCAATCCGGAGGAGCACATAGATAATAGATAGTACATAAATAAAACAAAAAAATAACTTTATAAATAAATTATTTAACACAAGAAAAATAGACCAAAAAGGCTAATACCATGAGAAGCGCCGAAGGCAGCTAAACCTCATGTAGTAGCTTATATAGAATGAAACCATTACAGAACAAAAATACAAAATTTCAAAACAAGTAAAAAACTGGAACAGGTTGCCGTCATCAGGAGAGCATCAACCTGTGGGAGTGGCCTTTCTAGTACCAACAAAGCGACAAGGCAAGCCAAAATTGTCGGTTGGTCATGCTCCCTAGGCCACAAAACCAAATTCTAATAAGCACAAAAATTACAAAAATCAAGTTTAAAAAAGAAGAATTAAAAGCTTACCGGCAGAACAGAAACCGCCATGACAACGAGTCAAACAAGACTGAACAGAGCACCCACAAGAACCCAAATATATACACTGATAAGAAAGGTGGTCACGGTTAAACAACTACCTGGAGAAATTACTTTTTCACCTGAATCGGTCAGCAGTAGCAGCTGCGCCAATGATTCTATGCCACATGGTGAGAGGGCTTGTTGGTGCTATAGGCCAGGGAAATGATAAATTGCAGTTTTTTTTTTTTTTTTTTTTCGTTTAAATCTTTTTTAGAGAAAAGTAAAAAAATTCAAAAACAATTACAAAAAAAAAAAAAAAAAAAAAAAAGAAAGAAAGGGTTGCGGAGTCCAGACGTAGTTATGTAGGAGACTAAAACTCTGTACGTCATTTGGTAAGATGCTAAGCTGCTGTTTAAAGACTTCCAGGTAGTTTGGTGTCTATAAAGAAGTGCTGTCGAGGGGACATTTTAACTTAATGCATCCCTCTATACGGTGGAAAATAGTGCTGAAGGGAAATTCATGCGCTTGTGCAAGAGAGAGAAAAGCTTTAAAATGACTCCTACTGGGCGAAATGTTTTTCGCCCAGTAGGAGTCATTTTACGATGCTTGTGTTGGAGAACAGAGTTTTTTTTGTTTTTTTTTTTTTTGGCGGAAGTCTTGGTTTTTGAGAGGGAAACTGGTATGGCTATTGACCACGGTAAGAACTAACCACTTCCGAGTACCAGCGAAGGAGAATGCCCTATTAAAGAAGGTGAGTAGCAAAAGCTGAAATATGACATCAGTAACTTCTGATGCCATTGCGTGGATCCTAAAAAAGAGACCAGAGCAGTAAACTAAACAGAGCAGTAACAGTCCCCACTGGGTCGGTAGAGTGTATTTTGACTTACATACACGTCCACCATAACAAGCGATAATGTATTCAAACTGCAGCAATAAACGAGGAAGAATCAAAATGTAAAGGCAACATACACTTCGATAACGGAAACTGTGAGCAAATGAACATAACGGTTTTCTCACTTCTCCAGATAGTTCCCCTTCAGGTCGATGCACTTCATGTATCCTTCAGCTAGCTTCTTCATTTCTTGGGAAAAGAAGCTTTTCGGTTGCTTTCGAAACCAGGTTTGCATCGCTTCCTTTTAACCTCATCATCAGAGATGAACTTACGACCGTGCACAGCCTCTTTAAGTTGATAGAAGACGTGATAATCGCATGACGCCAGATCAGAGCTGTATGGGAGATGTGGAAAACGTTCAAATCGCAGTTGTTACATTGCTTCCACCGTTGCGGCAACTACATGGGGACGTGCATTGTCATGGTACAGCAAGACTGCTTTTGACAGCATTCCTCTTCTTTTGCTGCGAATTGCAGATCTCAGTTTCTCTCTAAGCATAGCTCAGTACGTTGCACTGGTCACTGTTTGTCCATGTTCCAAAAAATGCGCCAAAATAGGACCCTTCATGTCTCAAAAGAAGGTCAGCATGATTTTCTTCTCGGAGGGCTGTCGTTTGAATTTCTTCTTTACTGGAGAAGACGAGTGTTTCCACTGCATGCTTTATCTCTTGCTTTCCAGTTCACAGTGATGAACCCATGTCTTGTCGCCGCTGACAATCCGCTCAAAACACTCGAATCTTCTTCATAACGTTTCAAGAATTGAGTCGCAACATTCACGCGCTGTTGCTTAGGTAGATCAGCAAGCTGTTTGGGTACATATCTTGCGCAGACATTTCGGTATCCCAAGTCATTATGCACTATGGCATGTGCGGATCCATATAGCAGATGTTCAAATGTAAAGCAACAGTGGACAACGTAATCCATAGGTCTTCTCTGACCAAGCCATTCGCCCTGTCGATTTGGGCTTGGGTGCGCGACGTTGATGGCCGGCCAGATTGAGTTTCATCGGTTAAACTTGTTCTTCAAGCTTTAAACCTTTCTGCCCATTCATAAACGTTTCGTTGAGGCATGCTGTTTTCACTTTCGTACTGAGCTAACATAACGTTTCAAGAATTGAGTCGCAAATTTGACCTTGGCTTCATCTAGAATCTAGATTAACGGCAGGGCGCTGTGCTGTGTGTGTTTGAACTACCCATAAGCCATTGCGAACGTACTATATTGCGCCAGCTTCTGACCGTTGCGATTGCCACGTAATTTTCAAATTCCCTTTATTTTTTGATTTACATACATAACTATTCAGAGTACATAACTCCACGGGGATTTATACTCTATGAACAGTAACAAATTTAATACGGGAAAAAATCGCTTAGAGAGAAATTTAAGTGCTATGTGACGTACTACAGAGGTGAATCACGTGTCAAGACGACAAATGTGCAGCCGTACATTCCGTCCGTGTAGCTTAGTTGGGAGAGCAACTTACTCCGGAGTGAGGGAGCGCGACTTCGATGTCCATCACAGACAAACTTGCGTTTCCACATTGGCGCCCGAACGTAAAAATGGATCTGCTGACCGTTGAGTTCTCCGAATAATGTGTGATGTTTGTTCCACACATTGTCTGGAATTAATGAAAAATTCCTACTTCGCTTAAAAAAGAAAAAAATTAAGGGCGAGATGATGTGACGTACTACAGAGGTGAATCACGTGTCAAAACGACAAAGCTGCAGTGGTGCATCCCGTCCGTGTAGCTTAGTTGGGAGAGCAACTTACTCCGGAGTGAGCGGGCGCGGAAAAACTTGTGTTTTCACTGCTAATATATTGAATTTTTTTTTGGAGTAAGAGATTATTGCTCATTTCGAAAAAGGTTGACGAGATTTTTAAATTTTTAGGTTGACGAGATTTTTTTCCATGAATTGCACCAAGAAAAGTGAATTCAGAGCATATTATAAAGCCTTTATATATATATATGAAAGATTTCTACTCCAAATTATATGAAAGGGATGATACATGTACTCCAGACATCATGAAAGGTACCAGTACCAGAGTTCTTCCAGTCCTTCCAGCAGAAGTTGCACATGCAATCAAGAACATGAAGCGGGGAAAAACTCCACGAGAAAATGGAATTACCGTAGACATCATACAAGAAGCAAGTGGAGAAATCGAAACAGTACTCGCCCAAATTTTCACTCGATGCCTTAATGAAGGGAAAATTCCTGAGGATTGGAACAACGCTACAATGATCTTGCTACATAAAAAAGGTGACATTGAGGATCTCAGGAACTACAGACCTATCAGCCTCCTATCAGTGGTTTATAAAATCTTCACTAAAGTTCTTTCACACCGCTTGAAGGTGACACTGGACATGGCTCAACCGAGAGAACAAGCTGGATTCAGGAGTGGCTACAGCACAATAGATCATATCCACGTACTGAGAGAACTAATTGAAAGAGCGAGGGAATATGAACTTCCATTGTGCATGGCTTTTATCGATTATGAAAAAGCCTTTGATTCGGTGAAGCCATCAGCAGTTGCAATGGCTCTGAAATCCTGCGGTATTGAAGATGTATACATTAACATTATTAATAACATCTATGAAAATGCAAGTGCAAAGATTCGGCTGTTTGAAAATACAACACACATAAAAATTGGAAAAGGAGTGAGACAAGGTGACACCATATCTCCGAAGCTCTTTAATGCCACATTGGAAAATGTCTTTCAATCACTGAACTGGGAAAACAAAGGGATAAAGATGAATGGAGATTACAACCCACCTTCGTTTTGCTGATGACATAGTCATTTTTGCAACTACCCCATCAGTGCTACAGAGTATGATCCAGGAACTTGCTGACAAGAGTAAAGAAGTGGGATTAAAAATGAACTTTCAGAAGACAAAAGTGATGTGCAATGCTTTTACAAGAAATAAAGATTTATCGATTAATGGAGAAAAGCTGGAGATAACAGACACGTACGTTTATCTTGGACAGCAGATATCAAGTGAGGGTCACATTGATGAAGAAATTAATCGGCGTACAAAACTTGCCTGGAGAACTTTTGGAAGAAACAGCATAATTTTCAAGAGCAATATGCCATTATGTCTTAAAAGAAAAGTGTTTGATCAATGCATCCTTCCAGTGCTTACGTATGGTGCAGAGACGTGGACCTTAACTAAAAGAGACATACAAAGTCTGCAGACAACTCAAACAAATATGGAGAGGTGCATGCTTGGTGTAACCAGGAGAGATAAGAAGAGGAACACGTGGATTCGAAAAATGACAAGAGTGGAAGACATCATGATCAGAGTTAAATCCCTGAAATGGCAATGGGCTGGACATACTGCCAGAAGAACAGACCATCGATGGACAGCCGAAATTTTAGATTGGATTCCAAGAGACAGGAAAAGACCCAGAAGAAGACCACGTGGAAGATGGGTGGATGAAATTCGAAAGTATGCGGGAGTGACATGGAGGAGACTGGCACAAGACAGACCGTTGTGGAGGAAACTTGGGGAGACCTTCGTCCAGCAGTGGATTGATAATGGTTGACAATGATGATGATGATGATGATATATATATATATAGAATGAAAATATTGCAGAACAAAAACAAACTCTCTCCTAAGATCAAGCGAGCCAGTAGTGCGAACTATCAGGTGTTTTCAGCAGGATATACATACGTAGATCCGGCACTCAACAGGTATGCAGCAGGAGGAAATGTTATTTTTGTCAGGAATTATTTTAAGTTCAAACAACGCACACTTCAAAGACCCTAAGGACATCGAGGCACTGGCCGTTAAGTTAAAAACAAGCTCCGGCTTGATTAAATTAGCTTCCGTGTACAACAGTCCAGGGAAGGAACCAACTAATAACTACTTTGACATTCTTTTTGGGGAGCCCAACACCACTGTTGTTGCTGGTGATTGGAATGCCAAACATCCTGATTGCTATGGTAGAACAACTAAGAGAGCTGGTGCAGCTCTATCGCAGATAGAGCCACACCATGCAACAACAGTGGAGATGGCTTGATTTGACTATTGCAAGTCCGGTACATCGAATTGCACCCCGGCTCATTAAGCTCGATCTGACTATTGCAAGTCCAATCCATCCAACTTGCACACCGTCTCATGGAGGGGTTGATATCATTGATTTTGCTATCCTCCAGTTTGTGAGGCACATCCATCAGGTCTCAGTTGTATCTGGACTTAACTCAGATAATGATCCAGTTCGGAGATAGTACGGAGCCTCAGCCACTGGGTGGACGATGATGCACACTGATTGAAAGTTGTTCCAGGAAGCTATTTCTCAGGCTGGTCTGCATAGGGTGCACACTAGAACTCTATCGAACATCAAAAATGCGGTGGAGGAACTCACCAGACAACAGAATTCCTTGTAACTTTAGCCGTGACCTCGTCAAGGCAGAAACACACTCGTTCAGAAAACTCCAATGGAACAAGTACCTTCTCAACGCCAGTCAACCACGTCAGAATGATAAGTGGACCATCATTCGTAAACTACGGTGTAATAGAAATGTCAAACCATCTACATTCTGTCCACAGAGTATGGTCTACGGTGATGGCGAGAAGGTTGGGGTCCTTGCTGGGTGCCCTGGAAGAGCAGTTCCCCTCTGTTGACATCGAAAATTTTGATCACTCTGACAGAAATATGGAGGCTTTAACTGAGTACGATCTTGATGTTACAGAAGAGCAAATCTCTCCCGTAGTAGCTGCACACATCGACAAGTCAGTAAAATCACGCAATGCGTTGATTATGATACACTTTCCAACATACCAGAAATCATTACTCAAGTTATGAGGATAATGGCTGTGGAATAAATCTCGATTCTGTGCCCTGACCTTTGATCCAATTTTGATGATATTAAACAGAATTGGTTCAGCATACTTTCTGAACAGCATACTAAAGTTTTGTCGCAATAGAAGCATTTTTAGTCAAGTTATGAGGATAATGGCTGTGGAATAAATCTCACTCCTGTGCCCTGACCTTTGACCACATTTCGATGATGTTAAACAGAATTGGTTCAGTATACCTTCAAATCAACATACTAAAGTTTTATCGCAATAGAAGTATTTTTAATGAAGTTATAAGGATAATGGCTGTGGAATAAATCTGACTCCTGTGCCTTGGCCTTTCATCCCATTTTGATGATATTCAACAGAATCCGTTCAGTATACTTCCAGAACAACATGATAAAGTTTTGGCGCAATCGAATAATTTTTATGTACGTTATGACGCATAAGGGCGATGGAGTGGATCCCCTCCTATGTCTTCACCTTTGACCCCATTTTGCCCGTTTTTAATAGGGCTCCTTCCCTACCACATAATAAAATTTCATCGAAATCGAACCATTTTTACGCGAGTTATCGTGCTGACGGACAGACGGACAGCTGGAGCATATACACTTCTTCAACCTACAGTTGGAAAGTAATGTTGAAGAAGCTTAATACCTTTGAAAGTATTAATATTTTTTAACCTACGGTTGGAAAGCGCAAAGAAGCTAAAACTGAAGAAAGCTCCCGGAAGAGAGCAAAAGTGAAAACGAGGACGAACTTGTGCTCACAGCTGCTCGGGAAAATCGCCGAATCACTCACTATTCGTGAGTATAATCAGAAGACTTCAACATTATTTGGGTTCAATTCAGTCGATTTTCACGGACGAAATCGGTATGAGACGCGTTTGAGCCAAATATGTGCCGAAATTGCTCTCAGCTGATCAAAAACAGGCCCGTATTTCAGCTGCAAGTGACCTGCTTGAGTGTGTCGAAAACGACGAAAACTTTATAACAAGTTAGTAAAATCATAGAATGCATTGATTATGATACGCTTTCGAACACACTCCAGAAATCATTACTCAAGTTACTGCTCAAATTATGAGGATAATGACTGTGGAATAAATCTTTGATGATATTAAACAGAATTGGTTCACTATACTTCCTGAACGACATACAAAAGTTTTATCGCAAATAGAAGTATTTTTAGTCAAGTAATGAGGATAATGGCTGGGGAATAAATCTCGCTCCTGTGCTCTAACCTTTGACCCCATTTCGATGATATTAAACAGAACTGGTTCAGTACATCTCCGGAACAACATGATAACGTTTTGTCCCAATCGAAGCATTTTTACGTAAGTTATGACGCATAAGGGCGGTGGAATGGATCTCCTGCTATTGTAACGTATACTCTAGATTCACTTTCCTTTTGATTTTCACTATCTCTGGTTATTTTATTTTACTATGTAAATTATCTTCTTACTGAACGAGATGTTATTTCTCCCGCTGAATGAGATCTGGCAATGAGTGTAAGTCATGACGTGGTGGTAGCCAGTATAAATAGGCGCGTTCAACGATACCGGGGAGAGCTTTTTGTTGATGTGCGTTGGGAGAGCTGTTGTTTATGTGCGAGAGAGCTTTTTGTTGATGTGCGTAGGGAGAGCTGTTGTTTATGTGCGAGAGAGCTTTTTGTTTGTGTTACGTGAGAGAGCTTTTATGTGTAAAGAGATCTTCGTTTATGTGAGTAGACTTCGTGTATGTTGGAGGATACCAGGACTTTCTCTGAATAAAGCTTGTGTTGTAAGTACGTTTTTCTCAGTTCATAGTTCTGTCAGATCTCTGTCTGGCTGTTAGGTTTATTTCATTAGTTATTATTATTAACAACCAGCATAAGACTTTATTCATCTTAATTACTACTACAACATTACTAGCAGTTAAAAGCTTGTTTATTATTATTACTACACTACTAGCAGGAAAGTTTATTCATGATATAATTAACAAACAACAAGCATTAGAAGAAGCATTAGAAGAAAGCTGAATTCATTATAATTGGCGCGGTATTCATTATACTATATCTTGATCTTTGACCTCATTTCGCCCATTTTCAATAGGGTTCTTTCCCTACCACATACTAAAATCGAACCATTTTTACGAGAGTTAGTGTGATAACAGACAGACAGACATAGCTGGAGCATATACGCTTTTTTCACCTACGGTTGGAAAGCGCAGAAAAGCTAAAACTGAAGAAAGCTCCCGGAATAGACGGAATTTCGACCAGAGCTTAGCAAAACCAGGCCCGTGTTTCAGCTGCAGGTGACCTGCTTGAGTGTGTTGTAAACGACGAAACTTTTTAACAAGTTAGTAAAATCATGCAATGCATTGATTATGATACGCTTTCCAACATACCCCAGAAATCATTACTCAAGTTATGAGGATAATGGCTGCGGAACAAATCTCGCTCCTATGCCCACACCTTTGACCCCATTTCAATTATATTCAAACAGAACCGGTTCAATATACCTCCGAAACAACATACTGAAGTTTTGTCTCAATAGAAGCATTTTTACGTAAGCTATGGAGCATAAGGGCGATGGAATGGATTCCGCTCCTATGTCATGATCTTTGATCCCATTTCGTCCATTTGCAATAGGGTTCGTTCCCAGGTTCTTCCCTACCACATACTATTATAAAATTTCATCGATATCGAACCATTTTTACGCGAGTTATCGTGCGGACAGACAGACAGACAGGCAGACGGACAAAGCATAGGAGCATATACCCTTCTTCAACCTACGGCTGGAAAGCGTAAAAAACTATCATAGCTGGTGATGAATCGTGGATTTATGGGTATGACCTAGCTTCCCCTACTGGCCTGTCACTCGTTCCATCCGCTTCCTCCCCCTCCCCTTCTTTCTCATTTTTCAAGGCTCTACTCTCCCGATTTCCAGTTTTTCTGTCTCTTCCCTCTATCGCTTCTGTGACGTACCTGCCAGCAGGACACACACGACATAAAGGCAGATAGCAGTCAGAACGAACGTCCGCGTAGCTCAATTGGTAGAGCGACATAAAGGCAGATAGCAGTCAGAACGAACGTCCGCGTAGCTCAATTGGTAGAGCGACATAAAGGCAGATAGCAGTCAGAACGAACGTCCGCGTAGCTCAATTGGTAGAGCGACATAAAAGCAGATAGCAGTCAGAACGAACGTCCACGTAGCTCAATTGGTAGAGCGACTTATTCCGGAATGAGGGGACCCGGGTTCGAGCCCCGGCGTGGACAACAATGACGGAGAAATTTACTTAGTTGTACTTCCTTCGTGCTCCATTATCATCTGTACCTCTTCCAATTACAGATGTTCCACCCACAGCTTTACCGTGCGGTTGGTCGACGGTTTCAGCTATGCTATCTACACCGATGGAGAGAAATATCCGTTGGTTGTTTCTACATCGTCGCCTGCCGGAACCAGACACGCTCTATCGAATGACCCTCATCACTTCTCCAACCTGTGTCTTCTGTCACATGCCTGCAGATGTGCCCCATGTTTATCTCTTCTGCCCGGTGCTTCTACCACTCCATCATCTTGCATTCACTGTGGTGCAACATCTGTGTGCACTCAACCTTTCATTTGGAGCTTACAGTACCCTGTATAGCTCGTATCAAATCCCTACTCCGCTACCTACAGCAAGCGCTTATGTGTTCATCCTAGCCCGCCACGTCACATATCTTTACCATCAACAGCTTCGATCTGTTCCAGTAACACCCACCATCTTCCAGGCGGGGGATGCAATGTGTAGTATATTTCGCAACAGCCTTCTGTTGCGATTGCGCTTCGCATATGCGTCTGCCTCAACTGACTCTCAGAAACGTCGCTTTTTCCGGGTTTAGTCACCATATCGAACCTGGTTTACTGATCCCATAGTTGATCTGCAACTCCTTCTTTGAGAACTGTTCTCTTACATTACTCTACTGACTGTCTGACCTAGCTTTCTGTACCTGTACAGAACGACTGTCGGTTACTGTATTTCTCCAGGTTCTACCATCCATGTCTTTGCGACGTACCATAATCTACGCACCCGCTCTCTATGAAGAGTGTTTACCTGCATATGTATTTTGTTAGTGCCTTTGTATACACATTGCACATATTACTTTTATTAATTTCTGCACTAAATCTTTTCTTTTAACCTTTTCATGTCAGTACAGCAATGTACATAGTATTATAACCATACATTTATCTCTGTTACGATCTTTTACTAGAATTGCTCACATTGATTTTTTCACTGTGTATGTCTAGTGCATTGCTCATACATCATTGTTACCGCTCACTTTTGTAGCTCAACTTATATCCGTGATGACACCTATCTTTTTGTTTTTATTGTCATTGTATATAGCACATCAGCATCTGTAAATTTTTCATCACCATTGTACATATGTCGTCCATTATGTTTCTGTTGGCACTATAAATACAGGCCTTCTATTTCCTCCATCCTGGTTTTCTCAATAAACATGTTGAAAACCCGGAAACTGCTTTTTTGGATCTGGGCGTGTTTGTAGTCTTCACAGTGGAAGACTAAAAACACGCCCAGATCCAAAAAAGCACGACAGAGTCGCAGCAATGTCAAAAAGACGCTGTCTGTCTTTTTCAATCATGAAAGAATTGTGCATCATAAATATGCTCCATCAGGCCAGTCAATCAACAAGGAGTGCTACTGTCAAGTTTTACGGCGTTCGAGGGACGCAGTTTGTCGCCAAAGACAGGCATTGCATGAGAGTGGCGAGTGGCAGCTCCACATGCATCGCAACTTGTACAGCAGTTTCTTGATAAACACCGCATTGTACAGATAGCCACCCTATTCGCCCGAACTGTGACTTTTGGTTTTTCCCAAAAATCAAATAGCAGTTGAAAAGAAAAATATTTCAAGATATTGAGGAGATACAACAGAATGTGGCGGAGGAGCTGTTCGCTATTTCAGAAGACAACTTCCAAAAATGCTTCGAGCAATTGAAAAAACGCTGGGCTAAATGGGTGGCTTCGGAAGGGGACTACTTCGAAGGAGATTAAGATTCAAATCTCTAAGTCTTGTACTTTTTTTAATAAATCCGGTCTAGATCCTTTTTGATCACACCTTGTACAAATCGGAAAACGTCATCTGTGATACATTTGCAATGTTTCGTGCTGGTGTAATGTAGATAATTGCGATATCAATAACGTTATTTTTGCTTCTTACAATCACTGTGAGCAACTGTAAGGGCTACAAGAAGCTGCTCGTCTCGTATCTAGGGCTACTGGTTGAAGGGAAAGGAGAGAACCTTAAGACAAACACATTACTTATGCTTCATCTGAGACTCGAATCTGCTCTGGCGAACGGTCAGAAGCAAGCCCTTAGACCACTCAGCCACAAATTGCGAAGGTACTTCAAAAGGTACACTGTAAAAAATTACAGGGTCAAATTACGGTACATACACCGGTAGCTGAGTGGCCAGTCAATAAACCGTAATTTTAAAGTACCATACCGCAATGTTCAATAACATGTCTAATGGCCGGGAAATAAAAACGTCTAATGACCATAATGTTCATTAATATGTCTAATGACAAATAAATAATAATATATGTTATGTTCATTAACATGTCTAATGGGAAATAAAAACGTCTAATGCCGTAATGTTCATTAACATGTCTAATGACCGAGAATAAATAATAATGTCTACTGACCGGGAAATAAAAACGTCTAATGACCATAATGTTCATTAATATGTCTAATGACAAGTAAATAATAATATATGTTATGTTCATTAACATGTGTAATGGGAAATAAAAACGTCTAATGCCGTAATGTTCATTAACATGTCTAATGACCGAGAATAAATAATAATGTCTACTAACCGGGAAATAAAAACGTCTAATGACCATAATGTTAATTAATATGTCTACTGACAAATAAATAATAATACATGTTATGTTCATTAACATGTCTAATGGAAAATAAAAACGTCTAATGCTGTAATGTTCATTAACATGTCTAATGACCGAGAATAAATAATAATGTCTACTGACAGGGAAATAAAAACGTGTGCCCATAGAGATGTTGCCAGTCGACTGATTGTACATGAAAAAACAGGTATATAACCACTTTAAGAAGAGCGTTGCCAGATTATCAAGGTTAAAATATAGTAACAGTTCAAATAGTTTAAACACCGTGAACGTATAGTTTATCTACCGAAAATTTATGGTTGACCGCCAGGTGACGTGCTTCCGATCTGTAAACCGTCTTAATCCGGGTGAAACACTGACTGTTCATGGCCATTTTTTACAGTGCAAATAGTTGTCGAAACAACGCATATCGGCTTTACCGGGGAACCGGAGAACACTGTCTCGCGGAAGTTACGTGTTGTGTGTGTGTGTGTGTGATCGAGAGGCATTTCAAGGAAGCTGACCCTAACTCTAAAGAATAAAATTTGCGTGATATGATTAACTTTAACGCAAGCATTTTGTAGTATTGCGTGTTTTAGTTTTTGTGTTGTCTTAGTCGTTTTAATTACAACGCGCACATCTGTGTTTTACGCAATAAAATGCAATAATTTTGGTTTTACGTAAACGATCTGTATATTCCAAAGAAGTTGAATGATTAAAATGCCCAGAAAACCTAGTTGATAGTATGAAACTTAAACAATTTAGTAACTGAAAGCTCATGGATTTTAGAAAAAAGGCCTTGAAGATATTTTTTTGCGGGGGAGGGGGGGGGGAGAGCACCGGGTTTTTCCGGTACGCCACTGTTTGCGTCAGTATTTGTAATGAAGAAATATGCTTTCAGGAAATTGCTTGTATTCCGTGTGAGGTTCATTGAAAATGGCGCATGTTTTTATTTTTTCGTTATCGTAGACTTCCGTACGAGAGGAATCTGAATGTTGCCCTAAACATAGTTTAGAGATTGGTCAAAAGAACGAAACTAACGACGGAGGCCATATATTTTGCGGTGTCGTGTCATTCATTATTCGCTGATGATGCAGGTTTTTCAGGTTCAGCATTTATAACGAAAGAGGAGCTATTTTTACTTCTGAAGATTAGCATAATGTGATTCTATTTTCAAACTTGGTGCTTGCATAAACTGTTTTAAGTGCGGAAAATGAAAGATTTCTTCTCAGCAGAAGGTCTGGGGAGAAGAAGAACGTGCGTTCATGAGGAAGCTGATGCAAAATGTGACGAAGCTGATCAGGAACTATGAGAAAATTCTTACCGGTTTATGAAATGCTTTACATCTAAACCCCCTTCCAAAGAAAAAGCGGCCGTCCCTGTGGAGCAATGGTCAAAGAACTGCATTCTAACCTTTCGTCGGAAATGGGTCCGGGTTCGAATCCCGTTCAGGCACAGATGTTGTGTTTGTCTTACGGCGCTGGTTCTATCCCTTCCCTGGAACCAGTGGCCCAAAATTAGGGCCGGACGACCGCTTATAGCCTAAAAGAGCTGCTCACGGTGGTCGTTAAACCACGAATTAAAAAAAAAATTCGAGAGATTACTCTTTGTAGATAATTTAAGCAATGCATCTTTCGCATGCGAAGATCTTTGTGGATGTGAAATAAAACGAGTGATTTTTTTTTTTTTTTTATTGTAGGTTTAACGACCACCGTGAGCAACTCAATGGGCTATAAGCAGTCGCCCGTCCCTAATTTAGGGTTACTGATTCCAGGGAAGGGAAAGAGCCAGTACCGTAAGACAAACACAACATCCATGCCTCACCGGGATTCGAACCAGGACCACTTTCTGACGAATGATCAAAGGCCATTGCATAGACCCGAGTGATTTCGAGAGTATACGTTTATTTATTTATTTATTTTGATTGAAGGTTTAACGACCACCGTGAACAACTCAATGGGCTATAAACAGTCGTCCGTCCCTAATTTAGGGCCCCTGGCTTTTAGGGAGGAGAGAGCCAGCACCGTAAGGCAAACACAACATCCATGGCCGCCCCTGTGTCGCAGTGGTCTAAGCGATGGCCTCTGATCATTCGTTCGAACGGGGTCCGGGTTCGAATCCCGGTGAGGCATGGGTGTTGTGTTTGTCTTACGGCACAGGCTCTCTCTCTTCCGTGGAACCAGTGACCCTAAATTAGGGACGGGCGACTGCTTTATAGCCTATTGAGTTGCTCACGGTGGTCGTTAAACCTCCAATAAAAAAATAAAAAAAAGCAACATCCATGCATCACAGGGATTCGAACCCGGACGAATGGTCATAAGCCATCGCTTATTCCACGGCGCCATATGGGCGGCTCACATTTATTTACATACAACACATTGCATTTATTCGCGTCAATAACGAACACAACCGAGCCACGGTACGGTTCATATTAAGTGGAATTAAATTATTGGGGCCGCCCCGGTGGCGCAGTGGTCTAAGTGATGGCCTCTGATCATTCATCCGAAAGGGTCCGGGCTCGAATCCCGGTGAGGCATGGATGTTGCGTTTGTCTTACGGCGCTGGCTCTTTCCTTCCCTGGAACCAGTGACCCTAAATTAGGGACGGGCGACTGCTTATAGCCCATTGAGTTGCTCACGATGGTCGTTAAAATTCCAACCAAAAAAAAAAAAAAAAAATTATTGGGTGTGTGCATAGGTTCTATCCGTTTTTGTAGGCTACGAAGAAACGAGGGGAACACAACAAATAACGTACCTAGGATTTCACATAATTGCCATCATTCTGTATGACCTCTTGCGATCTCCTGAGTTTTACAGTAAAAAAAGCCATGTAATGCCGTTTTCACATCGTCCACATCTTCGAAGGTTTGGAGAGCGAAGGCGTTCTCTAACGATCGAAGAAGATGGTAGTCCGTAGGTGCTAGGTCAGGGGAATACGTCGTGTGAGGTAACACTTTCCAACCAAAAGCCAGTCATTTTTGCCGTGTGATTAAAGCAGCATGAGGTCTGGCGTTATCAGTATGAAGAATCACGCTTTTCCGATTGACGAGTGCTGGCAGCTTCGATATCTGTTGTTCTCGCAATCTGTCCAACTGTTGACAGTAGAGGTCAGTATTTATCGTTCGGTTAGGTCTCAACACCTCCCAGTAGATTATTCCCTGGACATCCACCAACCACCCAACAAAACATTTTGGGATGCAGTCCTCCTTCTGAGGTCGATGGAGCGGGCTCCGTAGCTTAGCACACAGTCCGTCGACTCTTTACATTACGGTACAGTACCCATTTCTCATCACCCGTTACAATTCGTGCCAAAAGCGGTACATTTCTGTGACGAGGAAGCAAAGAAACACAGGTACCGATTTTCTCCTCTCGTTGCTTTGAAGAAAGCTGCTGCGGAACCCAGTTATCCTACTTGGCGATGAACCCAAGCGCGTGCATCCGTCTTTTGACTGTTGTTCAGTGTACCGACAATGTTTCCGCTAATTCCTGAACGGTTAGATGTGGGTCATTTATTATGGCTTGGTCCACATTCTCGTCAGAAAACACGGATGGACGTCCAGGACGTGGTTGATCTTTACAGGTTCTGTACGACACGAGCTATCATCAACTGCATCCTCCCCATACACTGGACAGATGTTGCGGCAAGCAGCGACTGCAGTACTGCCTTTATCAAACTCGTACAGTAAACAATGTCTAATGTGCTCCTTATCGCATGCCATGTTACACCGCCCGTGATTTCTATTAAGACTGACTTACTCGGACAAGCCTAAGGCCTCTGTATGCACTACTGCTCCACGCTTTTTTGGCCGAAAATTGGGCATCGCAGCGTCATTTGTGACGTAACTACTCCGATCGCAATTTGCATCTATTACAAAAACGTTTAGAACTTTTGCACACACCCAAAATAACGACAAACGTTGCCCCGGTGGCGCAGTGGTTTAAGCGCTGGCTTATGACCATTAATTGGGAGTCCCAGTTAAGTATGGCTGTTGTATTTTTTCATTTGTCTGATTGGAGGTTTAACGACCACCGTGAGCAACTCAGTGGGCTATGAGCAGTCGCCCGTCCCTAATTTTGGGTCACTGGCTCCAGGGAAGGGAGAGAGCCCAAACACAACAAACCCAGACCCCATCTCTGACGAATGATCAGAAGCCATCGCTTAGACCACTGCGACACCGTGGTGGCACAGTTATATTTCGGTTACTGCACTGGCTCTCTCCATTCTCCTGAACCAGTGTCTCTAAAGTAGGGACGCCGCCCCGGTGGCGCAGTGGTCTAAGCGATGGCCTCTGATCATTCGTCCGAAAGGGGTCCGGGTTCGAATCCCGGTGAGGCATGGATGTTGTGTTTGTCTTACGGCACTGGCTCTCTCCCTTCCCTGGAACCAGTGACCCTAAATTAGGGACGGGCGACTGCTTATAGCCCATTGAGTTGCTCACAGTGGTCGTTAAACCTCCAATCAAAAAAAAAAAAAAAAATCTGATCATTCGTCCGAAAGGGGTCCGGGTTCGAATCCCGGTGAGGCATGGGTAATGTGTTTGTCTTACGGCACTGGCTCTTTCCCTTCCCTGGAACCAGTGACCCTAAATTAGAGACGGGTGACTGCTTATAGCCCATTGAGTTGCTCACGGTGGTCGTTAAACCTACAATAAAAAAAGAAGATATGTAAGTCATAAAAGTAAATATTTACTAAACTATGGCGGCGGCAATAGTAAGTGTTTTGACATTTAGTTTTTCAAAAACATCATTTATTATTATTACTACACTGCCGGACAATTGCTAAGGACGGATGACAATAGCAACGATAGCAACCATAAAATGGAAGGCAGGAAAACGTAGAAATTAGCTTAAGTGCGGGATACAGTAAGACGTGTTGTGCGTATGCAAATTTTGGATTGCCGAACTTGTTCGTGACGTCATAGCGCTGATAAGAGATATAAAGGATTTGACGCGTATTGACCGTTGTTGTTCAAACGCAAAGTTGAAAGGGAAAGAATCAATTGACGAACTTGCAATTTTCAGTATGTCTTCCCGACATCACCTAGATGGTTTTACGCATGGCCGTATTATTGGCAAGATTGAAGAAGGGCGAAAAATAACAGATGTTGCCAGGGAGTTCGACGTTAGTAACAGTGTTGTTTCAAGGCTTTGGAAATCATTTCAAACAAATGGAGAGTGTAGCAAACGTCACGGGGGAGATCGTGTTCGCAGTACGACACCTGCAGAAGATCGGTTCATAGTGCTATCAACAAAAAGACACCGGCGCAGCACAGCTAGTGAGGTAGCAAATCAGTTTATGGCTGCTACTGGCAAGCGGATCTCCCGAAAAACTGCCGCCAGACGTTTGCATGAAGGAGGACTATACGCCCGCCGTCCTGTTGTGTGCATCCCATTGTCCAGACGTCACCGTACCGCCCGTTTGCAATGGTGCTATCAACATCGCAATTAAACTGATAACGACTGGTCTGCTGTCCTCTTCTCAGATGAGATTAGATACAGCCTATCGTCTGATTGTCGACGGCAACTGATCTGGCGTGATAGTGGTACTGCATATTGTCCAGCAAACATACAGGAAAGGGACCGATATCCGACATGTAGTGTCATGGTATGGGCTGGCATCGTGATCAATGGCCGTACGTCCCTCTATGTGCTTCCAACTGGGACTATGACTGGCCAACGATACATTAATGATGTTCTGCTACCTCATGTTCGCATGTTCCGTGGTGCTGTCGGTGATAGATTCATTTTCATGGACGACAACGCAACATGTCATCGAACAGTCGCTGTCCAGGAGTGTCTTGAGAGCGAGGATATTCAATGCCTCGTATGGTAGCACGTTCTCCAGATCTTAATCCCATTGAAAATGTGTGGGATGCTTTGAGGAGGAGTCTTGCTGGTCTCCAATGCCCTCCAATAAACAAGGACACCCTCATCCGTGCACTGACAGAGGAATGTGATAAATTACCCCAACAGCTGCTTGATAATGTTGTGCAAAGCATGACACGACGTGTGGAATCTTGCATCGCCCTCCATGGTGGCCATATCCCGTATTGACATCTTACGCCGGAACGCCTGCGGACGGTAATTGCATTTTTTTCACGTTTACGTATTCTGCACAAAATGGCCTGTTTGTCCCTTGAACACGTTCCAAAGCCTTCTGGATTTCAGGGCACAATAAATTGTCTTTTTTGTAATGTCCTGGCATTCTGACATTATTTTATTTCACTTGGCATCCAACCACACTTACTTTTTTATGCGCTATATAGCCGTTTATGATCCGTCCTTAGCAATTGTCCAGCAGTGTATTATATATTACTCAAATTTCGACGAACGTAAGAAAACACCCTGACATCTTAATATTGAAGAAGGAATAGTAAGAACTATATTAAAAACTTAAAATAGCTGGTGGAATAATAAGCATTGAGATACTCAGTAATATAAACCAACTACATGTGTCTATTAACAGATGTGACTATTTAGAGCCTATGCAATCAGATTAACGTATACTAGATAGCGGGGGGGGATTTAAATTACGATGCTAAAACTTCAATTATGTTTCGGCGTATATCTCTAAGTGTAGGTGAGGAATCGATAAAAATAAATCTTTTTAAGGGCCAGATATTGAAATACTGTATCAAAGGTATACGGATAGATCATTTTCCTGGAATTGAAGTGCGTTCTAAATGCTAACAGAATCATTGTTATAAAATTAACAAACAATATTTCTTCGTTTTTGAAGCTAGGCCTTTTTTCTGGGAAAGTATCTTATCGATGATAGCCCTCCACTTGTAGAAAGCGTGAAGAGCTATATATATATAGAAGAGATTGAAGCAAAAACAATTTTTCAACTCATACTACAAAACAACACAGAAAAATTCATATACTGACAGGTGTGAGCTAAAAGAGGATAAAATAATAGCAACCTGAATGCAGAAAGTGTCGATATGCCGATTCTTGGCTTTATCTAGGACCAGCAAAACTCTGCATTTTCTTACTTCCACAAAGACCTAGTTGGAAATGTGTTTCTGCAAAGCCGTGGATGCAAGTAATAAGCCCACCAAAAAAAAAAAAAAAAAAAATTTAAATTATTTTAACCTCCTAAGACTTGCTTGACGAAAATTAAGTTAACATTATTTTTGCATGCATCTATTGCTTTCCTGGCCCAACCCATGGTCGTCATCTGCTATTAAAAAACAGAAAAACGATTACAAAAAAACACAAGTTGTGAGAGTGACTGAATGAATCAAAAGAATTATTCAGCAATGACACTTAGCCACCTAAGAGAGAATTTAAACCAGAATAGTAATACAAAAGTACCACAGATTCTTATGCTGTGCAGAGAAAAAAGTTTTATGCAAAATGTCAAATAAAAGTTAATAAATTTTTTTTGAAAAATAGATTCCTGAAGGAAACTGAAATATTGAACCTCCTACTCATCAACAACTGACAATTACAAGTACAAAAATTAAAAACTGATAATAACTAACAAAAATGCCTTGTGAAGATTATATATATATATATTTACAAAATTAAAGTTTACGTTTCCTGGCTGGTCCTTTACAGTTATTTTCTGTAAATAAATACGTCATGAAACTGTCATTTTTACGGTCTACTGATAACAACCTCGGTAATGGTCCAAACCCGTAAAAATAACAGCCAAAATGTTCCACAGTGCATAACTTTTTTTATTTTATTTTTTTTTGATTGGGAGTTTAACGCCTACCGTGAGCAACTCATTTGGCTATAAGCAGTTGCCCGTCTCTAATTTAGGGTCACTGGTTCCAGGGAAGGGAGAGAAACACTGCCGTAAGACAAACACAACTTCCATGTCTCACGGGATTCGAAACCGGACCATTCACGGACGAATAGTCATAAGCCAGCGCTTAGACCACTGCGCCACCTGGGCGGCATTTCTTTGCCGGTCATGACACTGATATCCATATCCTTCTGCTCCGGAGCCAAATGCTTTCCCTATTAAGCTACCCCGGCGTGGGCGTATCGTTGCTACCTGCCATTCGGGCACCTCTGTAGTACGTGGTGTATATCCCCCTTTGCTTGAGAAAGAGCTGGGACGGTATCGCAAGTTTCTGGGGCAGCCAGCAAACCATGCTTGAAAGAGCTCACTGTAAAGGAAGGAATTCTGATTAATTCCGGATGATGTGTGGAAGAAGCATAACACATTTCTCAAGAAGAAATTCATGTTAATTCCAAACAATGTGAGAAAGGAACATCCCATATTTTTCCAAGAACCCAACGGTCAGACGATTCGTTTTTACGTTCAGACACGAATGTAAAATTCGAATTTGCCAGTGGTTTGACTAGAACCCATGTGATTCTGCTTCGGAACTGAATGCTTTCCCAATTAAGCTACGCCGGCAAGGGCGTATCCGCCGTCCCAACATGCGCGGCACCTCTGTAGTATGTCACATTTTTTAAACACAAGTTTGCATACAGACAAATACCGGTTGCGCCATATAAAGGAGGCACCGTGGCCAGACGTTGTTAGGCGGTTTAAAGTTGTTCGGCAGATTTCCAGTTAAAACCGCTTTGTTCCACTTCTAACCGGTTTCTGCGTGTACAGCTGCCAAGGAATTCTCCGGAGTGGTTAGTCACAGCCAGAGCAGTGCAGGTACGCGGTCATAAGTGTCAGTGAAGAGAGAACAAAGGCAACAGAGATGGTTTTAAGTACGGAACAACGGATTTTTATAGTTGAACAGTATTTCAGAAATAACTCATACGAGGTTTTAAATGAGTTCTTTACAGAAAATTTTTCACATTGTGCAGCAAAGGCGAAATCAGTGGTACAGAAGTCATTGCGGAAATTTCGTGAAACCGGCACGGTGTGCAACAGGAAAAGAAACAAACCCAAGACAATTCGTACTGAAGACAATATCAAGGATGTGTGCACAATGATGTTACAAAACTCTCGGAAGTCCAATCGCCGATTATCGTCTGAAACGGGAATATCTGCCACGTCATGCCGAAGCATACTTAAGGTGGATTTGCATTTTCGGCGGTACAAAGTTATGGCGCTCCAAGAACTTAAAACTCCTGATTATGCAAAACGGATGTAATATTGTAAGTGGTTTCAGGAGACCATTGTCAGCGGTGAAATGGACCTAACACTTTATTACATGACAGATGAAGCATGGTTTCACCTGTCCGGGTATGTCAATGCGCAAAACAGCAGGATTTGAACCGACACGGATCCCAGAAGAACAATGGAGACTCCTCTGTACGACCAAATGATAGGCGTTTGGTGTGCTGTGTCTGCGAAGAGGATAGTCGGCCCATTCTTTTTCACTGACACCATCAACGCGGAGCGCTATGTTTAGCAACTGTTCAAGCCATTTGTTGCAGCACTTACAGAAGAAGAGCGAACATATGCTTTCTTTCAGCAGGATGGTGCAATGGCGCATACTGCGTGGAACAGTCTACATGCTGTCCATGAAGTGTTTGGGGAGAACAGAACTGTATCGAAGTGACTATGGCCACCCAGATCACCCGAGCTCTCCCCCTGTTACTTTTATCTGTAGGGAGCATTGAAAGGGAAAGTGTACGCAACTAATCCGCACACCCTTGATGAAGTGAAAGTGAACATTACGGATGCCATAGCCCAGATTACTGCCGATGAGTTTTGGCGCGTTACGAACAACATGTTCCGTCGTGTGCAGCTGTGTCTTGATGTCGGAGGACAGCACTTTCGGCAATTGTTGTAAATGCAGGTAAATTACTCCTGTTTTCTGCCATTTCAACTATTCTTTACTATGTATAGTAACATTGCCTGACTGTTGTCGTTCATTATACTCGGGCCTCTTTTATATGGTACACCCTGTAGTTACTGGATTGCTTTCGTTTGAAAACCAAGTCTGGAGTCAAAATTATGCTCAATACCTTTCGAGGACTTCTAGAGTAAAGAGACTGGTATAATGAGACGCAATGGATCACCCGATTTTGCGTTGTTAATATCACAGAAATATCTTTCAGATTTGGGGATAGATACCAATTCTAAATTAGAACCACATGCTGCTTAAGAATCAGGGAGGGAGACAAATGAGGGAAGAAAAAGGAAGAGTTTAAGAGATAATTTACACCTCTGAGATCCGGCTTTAGCTTTAATCCTATATTTTAATGAGGATTGACGGCATCCAATAAAACGTTGTTTGCCGTCTGCACCGTAAATAACAGGATCTGGAGTGTAAAGAAAATCAAGCCATTTAATGACTGAGTGTTTTGCGTTGATCGTTCGCCGCATAGGAATGAATGCTCTTGTTTTAACGCCGTGCAAGATCCTAACAAGATTATGAGATGGAGAATTTTTATTCCAGTCTGTGAAGCAGCCTTTCTAGACATAAATATTCTAAGTGCGACATAAAAATGGAAGAGCTCCTGTGGTACTATAAAAGTTACGTCACTGAAGTAACAAAAAGAAAAGAAAAAACCCGATCGTTTAGATTTGGAGATTCTGATATCAAGAAGTCTTTTGCATCAAGTAACGCTAATGAAGACTTCCTGCAAAATTACTTACCACTGAATTTTCGGAAGTTTATTTTATGCTTTAAAAATGTACAGCTTTTAAGATTTTTTTTTCCAGTTACTTGCCAAAGGTCCTAATTGATCGGTTCTAAAATGTGGATACCTGATCACCACGAAATAAATACTCTGAAAAGTATACATTGGTTAAAAACAAAATTCTTTTTCTTTAAAACAGGTACTTTTAAACTTAACTGTGGTATCGTAAAATGTGCCACCTGCTGCAGAAATTTCCAGCAAGGAAAGAGAATATGATAACCAGCGAACAGTTTCCTGCAAAGGAGAAGAAATTCCCGTTTTTCGATGTCCTCGAAAAACTACGAGTTTGTATGCTTCAGATTTAATTTTTTTACGCTTTCCAACCGTAGGTTGAAGAAGCGTATATGCTCCAGCTTTGTCCGTCCGTCTGTCCGTCCGCACGATAACTCACGTGAAAATGGTTCGATTTCGACGAAATTTTAGTATGTGGTAGGGAACCACCTGAGGACGATCCCTATTGAAAATGGGTGAAATTGGGTCAAAGGTCAGAACATAGGAGCTGGATCCACTCTATTGCCTTTATGCGTCATAACTTGCGTAAAAATGTTTCCACTTCGATGGAATTTTAGTATGTGGTAGGGAACCACCTGGATACGAGCCCTATTGAAAATGGGCGGAATGGGGTCAAAGGTCAGGATATAAAAGAGGGGTCCATTTCATTGCCTTTATGCGTCATAACATGCGTAAATATGGTTCGATTTCGATGAAATTTTAGTATGTGGTAGTGAACCACCTGGGCTCGAACCCTATTGAAAATAGGCGAAATGGGGTCGAAGGTCAGGCAGGGCATAAGAGCGGGATATATTCCATTGCCCTTATGCGTCATAACTTGCGTAGAAATGGTTCGATTTCTATGAAATTTTGGTATGTGGTAGGGAGCCACTGGGGACGACCCCTATTGAAAATGGGTGAAATGGGGTCAAAGGTCAGGACACTGGAGTGGGATCCATTCCATTGCGCATCATAACTTACCTAAAATGCTTGGATTGCGACAAAACTTTATCATGCTGTTCCGGGGGTATAGTGGACCGGTTCTGTTGAATATCAACGAAATGGGGTCAAAGGTCAGGACACATTAGCGAGATTTATCCCACAGCCATTATCCACATAACTTGAGTAATAATTTCTGGTATGTTGGAAAGCGTATCATAATCAATGCATTGCATGATTTTGCTAACTTGTTTACTTTAAAATTGGAGGGATGAAAGTCGAAAAATTTGGAGTTCAGGTAGGATCAAAACCCAAATCGTCCGAACTGAACTGCGTTGTACTACAGAGGTGAAAACATGTTTCAAGACGACAAATCAGTAGTGAGACATTCTTGTCCGCGTAGCTCAGTTGGGAGAGCGACTTACTCCGCCCTTCCCTAATTTAGGGTCACTGGTTCCAGGGAAGGGAGAAAGCCAGTGCCGTAAGACAAACACAACATCCATGCCTCACCGGGATTCGAACCCGGACCCCGTTCGGACGAATGATCAGACGCCATCGCTTAGACCACTGCACCACCGGGGCGGCTTTCTTTCTTTACCATTGCGATAAAAAGAATGGGTCGACTTGTCTCGGCCCGGTCTCTAGTGTCTGGGATTAAAGCCCGCCCTGCCCCGTTGCATTGCTCTTTAAACTAAAGAGAGCCCGGCCCGCACAGGCCTAACCCAAAATGTAGGTAACTACGCTGTGCGTGTTTAAACTCCATTTACGAAATTCTACTGAAAATAAAAAAGTTTATCAAAAGCTAGTAGCATTTCTTCTAGGTAGATAAAGAAATATCTCCATTATATGCACGTTGTGGACAGACATTTCCTAAATATTTCCGAACTCAGATATAACCTCTGTTTCAATCAAGCATCGTTCGTTTATTAGAATATGTCTATTTTTAAATTTACTGCTGCAACAGCTATTTTGTCAAGAATAGAAAAAGACTGTATTCTTGACATCTTTTGTTGTCCATAGAAGAAAACAAATTTATAGTTACACTTATAAATTTTGTTTTCTTCTATGGACAACAAAAGATATTTTTATCGTTAAAATCTGAACCTCTGACTTGTAGCCTGCAATCTTTCTTCTGAAAACGCAAATCCTCAGCGTTAGTTAATGTTGTTCTACCACATATTAGAAACATTGTTTTAAATGCAAATCAGTAACATTTTTTGGAAAAGATACACCCGCTAAAATTTACAGCAGCTATGTATGGTTTTCTATCTCGCATTGCGAAAATCGGTTCTTGGTTGCAAGGAGCTGTTCTTTTGACTAAAGTAGCACACATAATACACTAAACGCATTTTAAGGGTTGTTTTTCATTTGTGTAAATTGCGTAAGCAGAAGCTTCCTAACATTAAAAAAAAAAAAAAAAAAAAAAAAAAGCCACCGAGAAAAGTTAGAAGAATAGAAAGTTTTCGTCACAAATGGCACTCGTTCGTATTTTTTTTTTTTTTTTTGTTAAATTTTGAAAGCACAGGTCGGATAAACATTGGGGATTTCGTTCTTCTTCTTCTTGTTACTCAGTCCAAGGACTGGTTGTTCAGTGGTTCTATTCTGTCTCTCCATTCCTCTCTATTCTCCGCCGTTCTCTTCAAGTCATAGTATGTCCTAGTATTGGTGTCTTGGAGTAATTGTGTCGCCAAACCATTCCTTGGCCGTCCTCTTCCTCTCTGCCTTGAATTTTCCCTTCCAAAACTTTCAGAATCTGGCCTCCATGTCGCAATTTGTGTCCCATTCATAACATTCTTCTTCTTTTTAACATGTTGATCAGATTCCTGGGTTCTCCCACTCTCTCCAGGACCTCCTCATTAGTCTTTCTATCAAGCCAGCTTATTCTATCCATTCTTCTATAGCTCCACATCTCAAATACCTCCAGCCTTTTCACTTCCCTCTTTGTCCATAACCGTAGAGAGCTACTGGCCAAACACATTCCTTTAAAATTCTCTTCCTCCGTTTTAGATCTATATTTTTGGCTGTCAGTAGTCTTTGATTCTCTCTAAAAGCCGTTTTTGCAATCCCCAGTCTCATTCTAATTTCCTTTTCACATCTCGCATCTTCAGCAACAATTTGACCCAAATAGCGAAATGATTTAACTTGTTGGATGCATTGCCCTTCTATAACGAAGTAAATTTCTCCGTCATTTTTGGTCTACGCCGGGATTCGAACCCGAGGCCGCTTATTCCGGAACAAGTCGCTCTACCAACTGAGCTACGCAGACATTTGTTCTGATTGCTATCTGTGCCTTTATGTCATGTGCGTCCTGCTGGCAGGTACGTCACATCTCCCCCCCGAAAGAGGGCCGGGGGCATGGCCCATAGGTCAGCCGTGACCATGAATCGTTGCAGGCAGCCATCCACTGTAGAACGTGCACTTGAGAACTCCCAGTCAATCTGCTGTGTGGAATGCAACATCACACATTTTTATTTTTCGAAGCGCTGGAGAAGGGATTCTCTGATTTTTCCTGTCTCGCGGTGTGGAAATAACATCACACCAATACGAGATTTTAAACGGCCGGGTCATCCGGATAGTTCGGGCGCCATTTATAACGAAGTAAATTTCTCCGTCATTTTTGGTTTACGCCGTTATTCGAACCCGAGGCCGCTTATTGCGGAACAAGTCGCTCTACCAACTGAGCTACGCAGACATTTGTTCTGATTGCTATGTGCCTTTATGTCGTGTGCGTCCTGCTGGCAGGTACGTCACACTTCAATTTTAAGGAAAGCCTGTTTTGGATCCTTCCCTATTACCATTAGTTTTGTCTTATTTTTATTTATCTTCATTCCATAGATATCCGCATTTTTGTGTATTTTTGACATCATGCGCTGTAATGACTTGGCTGATCCTGAAACAATTGCGTGGTCATCAGCAAACTTAATGGCCTTAATTCTCTCTCCATTAACCCAAACTCATTCGCTGGCGCTCCCCAAGGCCTGATCAATCATAACTTCGGCATAAATACCAAAAAGGCCAGGTGACAAGAAGCATCCCTGCCGTATACCTTTACTTATTTGGACTGGATCAGTCATTCCCTCTTGAATTGAAATCAGTGCTTCCTGATTTGAATTTCGTTGCATAGGTAAATTCGTGATAGAGCGTAAGCTGCTATTCGTAGAGTAACCACTGTCTTCATTAGTTTCAACTTTATATCATAAATGGCAGCAAACGTCCAGTTTCTAAGAGCGGAATGAGATTGTCAGTAAGCTGCTTCGTTCATATCACAGAGAAAGTTCTTCAACGTGTGACAGGAATCGAATAGTCTTTTGTGCTGGTGTTTAGTATACAAGGTAGAAAAGCGGATTTCACGAAGGAAAATAGAGGTAAGTGAAAAATATTTTACACACTTATTGATTAGATTCCTGTCAAATTTTAAAATGCACTTGCAAGTCATTTATCAGAATTCTATAGCGTGTGGAGGTTTAGCCACGGACGCATGGTCCTTAGCTTTAAGAAGTTAATTTTTCCAGACATTAATGTTGATTTTAATATTTTCCCTAAAATATAAGCTACAATATAAACTACAATATCTGATTTTGGAATCATAATCACGGTAGTTGGGGTTCAAATAGACAAATCAGTTCCGTATTTTAAATAATTTTAGCCTGTTACGAAATAGCCAAGGTATCACCAACGTACCACTCCGTGATACGTAATAGATGATGTAATTGAAATGTAACAAAATATAGCTCATATACACTGTTTTTATCAACAGGCACATGCAAAAAGAAGACGATAATTGGTAATGCGAATTTTGTGGACACAACTGTAGCGAGGATGCCAAAAACAAAAGAAAAAGTGGAGCTCAGTGGATTCAATGTAGCTTTTGCATGATATGGTACCACATGAAGTGCCAAAAACTTTTACGATGAAAATAAAGATGTGTTGACGTGCGACGTTTGTGAAAGCTGCTGATAATGTCTGCAATTGAAATGCGAAAATAGCACTTTATGGAAAAAAAGGGCATTTTATCAATTAAAATATGTATTTCTTCCATGTCTGACTAGAGTAAACTGTTTAATAGATCATGTATAGTATTATTTCTATATTTCTTTACATTCACGCAATGTTGTGCGAACAAATGGACAACTTCTTCACTATCGCGAACTTAGCAGGATATTATCACGAAGTTACCAAGGTTATCACAGAATAACTATAACGAAGTAAATTTCTCCGTCATTTCTGTCCACGCCAGGATTCGAACCCGGATCCCCTCATTCCGGAATAAGTCACTCTACCAATTGAGCTACGCGGACGCTTGTTCTGACTACTATCTGCCTTTATGTCGTGTGCGTCCTGCTGGCAGGCACGTCACATCTCCCCCCGAAAGAGAGCCGGGGGCATGGCCCACGGGTCAGCCGTGACCATGAATCGTTGCAGGCAGCCATCCACTGTAGAACGTTCACTCTAGAACTCCCAGTCAATCTGGTGTGTGGAATGCAACGTCACACACATTTATTTTTCGAAGCGCTGGAGAAGGGATTCTCTGATTTTTCCTATCTCGCGGTGTGGAAATAACATCACACCAATGCGAGATTTTGAACGGCCGAGTCATCCGGAAAGTTTGGGCGCCATTATAACGAAGTAAATTTCTCCGTCATTTCTGTCCACGCCAGGATTCGAACCCGGATCCCCTCATTCCGGAATAAGTCACTCTAACAATTGAGCAACGCGGACGTTTGTTCTGACTACTGTCTGCCTTTATGTCGTGTGCGTCCTGCTGGCAGGCACGTCACATAACCGCTGGTAAACATTATGCGAAAACATCTGTTGTAGAGTGAAAATCCTCCAAATAGTCAGTTAATAAACAACGGTGCTCTTTCCACGGTTTAGCAACACATAGCAACCGAAGAATTGTTATTCGGTTACCGCTGGGGATCCGAATCTCAGATCTCTCGATTTTTAGCCGACCGCGTTAGCCTTACAATTTATGATGTCAGAAGCTGACAGAAAAGCACACATAGCGCCGTGGATTGTTGGTCACCGTGGTGTAAGGCTAAAGCGCTCGGCTAGATAACGAGAGATCTGGGATTCCAGCGGTGACCGAATAACAATTTTCCCCATGTAAGTGTTAGGTTGAAGGTCTAGTGTCTGTATAGAGCTGTGAATGGTCTTAGGTACAACTCCTGTAGCTGATATCACTATGGGGACGGTGGTGACGTTCTCTATATGTGACATTTCCTTGACTTCGTATCGTAGGTCGTTGTACTTTGACAGCTTCTCTCCGTGCGTCTTCTGGATGTTGCACGTGTTGAGCACGGCTATGTCAGTGAGGTATGTTGACTTCTCCTTGTCGACCAGGACGATGTCGGGCCGATTGATGGGAAGATTTTATCTGTTCTGATCAATCTGTCCCAGTACGTCTTGTGGGTGTTGATCTGTAGAAGCGCTGTTGGCTCATACTTGTAGTACGGGACAGGCTCAGTTGTAATGAGGTGGTGCTTTCTTGCCAATTTCTAATGGACAATCTTGGTGACTTGATTGTGCCTGTTCGTGTACTCTGTCTGTGTGAGGACTCTGCACCCTGCTATGATATGTTGGATGATCTCTGGCGCTTGATGGCATTGCCGACATGTGTCGCTTTCTAATGACGTGTCCTTCAGGATATCCTTCCGATAGTTTCTGGTGTTTACAACTTGACCTTGTATATAGCCAACAGGAACCGTTCGGTCTCGGGGAAGAGTGATCCGTTTGTTAGCCATGCATTGGATGAAGTCTTATCTACATGGTCGGATTTCCGATCGTTGTAGTGCCTTCCGTGTAGGACTTTCGTGCCCCAAGCTTCTTCTTTTGGCTCCCTCGCTCCAATATCGATGTTCTGAGTGGAGAGGTCTCGGGCAGTGTACTTCCTGTCACTCTGGTTTATAGCTTTATAAATTATTATTATTATTATTATTATTATTATTATTATTATTATTATTATATTGGAATATTTATTTGTAGCGTAGCATATAATAGTGAGTTAGTGACATATGTACTGAGCATACTAAGTTGAGATCAGAACTTATTTCTTACCGTGTTTGGGTACTTCTTAGAAAAATAAAAAAAAATATCAAAGTAGGAAGGGGAGGGGGCGAAATTTAGTACATACCTATATTCCTACTTACACTCAGAGCGGCATTGCCACTGCGTGTATATGTACACTGAAGTGCCAGAAAAACTGGTACACCAGTCTAATACTTGGTAGGTCCCCCACGGGAGCGCAGGACTGCAGAAATACGACGGGGCATGGACTCCACTAGCTTCTGGAAATATGTTGTAGGCAATGCACGCCATACTTCCTGCAGAGCGTTCCACAATTCGGGTGTATTCCGAGATCTCGGATTCCTGCGTTCGACAGCGCGTTGCATGGCATCCCAAATGTGTTCTATCACGTTCAGATATGGGGACTTGGGTGCGATGGCAACACCCCAAACTCAGATGAATGCTCCTCTAACCATAATGTGGCGTCCCGACACTTGTGTTGTCCTGTTAGAACAGGCCCAACCCATCAGCATGAATGCAGGACATGAACGGGTGTACCTCGTCAGAAAGGATGCGCACAAAGCGTTGGCCGGACACAGACGTTTGTAGACGTACCAGGGATCCCAGTGAAGTCTAGCTAAACACACCCCATACCATTACGGACCCCCCCCCCCCACCAGCCGGTACAGTTCCCTGTTGACAGGCGGGATCCATGGCTTCATGGGGTTTGCGCCACACACGAATCCTTCCATCTGCCCGATACAGTTGCAAACGCGACTCGTCAGACCATTTTACTTGTTTCCAATCATCAAGTGTCCAGTGGCGGTGTTGCCGTGCCCAAGCGAGGGGCATAGCTTTGTGTCGTGCACCCATCAAGGGGACTCGAGTTGGGCGTCGGCTCCCAAAGCTCATATCGTGCAGGGTACGTTGCACAGTCCGGACGCTGATGCTTGTTGAGGCTCCAGCATTGAATTCCGATGCTACCTGCGAGAGTGTCGCATGAAACGATTCTTGAGAGCCGATGATGGTCACGTTCTCCCAATGTCTTTTTACGGCCACACTGGTATCGTAGGTTGCAGGTTTTGCCGGAATTCTTGTAGTCACGGCACACCCTTGCAATGGTCGTCCGTGAAAATCCAAACTTCGTTTCTACCTCCGAAATGCTATGGCCCATCTCACGAGCGCCAACTATGACACCGCGTTGAAAATCGCTTAAATCGTTATTACTTGTCATTCTAATGCAGAAAACAGCTCTGACAGTGGGCAAGGATGTCTGTCGCTTTATATACACACTGGCGGATGCAACCGAGTACGCGCATAGGTGACGTTGCTATGTATTTTGCATAAGCTCGTCTGTACCAGTTTTTCTGGCACTTCAGTGTATACTAATAGCACTTTTAAATTAGTAATACAACGTAGAAAGGCAGATAGGGGCGCAATGTTTTGGAATTTGCCACGAGCGCAGAAAGGCCTTGTTTACCTCTCTGCATACAAGAAGTTGAAAACAATTTTTTTTTTTTTTTTTTTTTTTGATTGGAGGTTTAACGACCACCGTGAGCAACTCAATGGGCTATAAGCAGTCGCCCGTCCCTAATTTAGGGTCACTGGTTCCAGGGAAGGGAGAGAGCCAGTGCCGTAAGACAAACACAACATCCATGCCTGACCGGGATTCGAACCCGGACCCCTTACGGACGAATGATCAGAGGCCAGCGCCTTAGACCACTGCGCCACCGGGGCGGCTGAAAACAATTCAATGTGGTGGTAGTTTTTACAGATGGACAGAGCAAGAGTGGTGATATAATCCACCCCCCCCCTTCCCCGAAGACATGCTAAAAACAGAGAGCTCTTCCGTTCAAGACTACGCGTGTGAATGACCCTATAGCCTAGAAATATAAATAATGGCTGTGCCACGTGTTTTTATAGCTGAAAAACTCAAAAAAAAAAAAAAAAAAAAAAAGAAGAAGAACTGGGACTGGGCCCAAATTTTTCGGCCTCTCATACATCCCCAGTTGAGAATCAGCGGCTGGGCTCTAACGTACTTGTCTGGCCAGTGAACACTGGTTTTGTCGATTTTTCACCCCGCATCAAAGACAAACATGGGTCTTGAAGCTGGCAAAGAGTAACGGTAGACCTGATAGACTTTTTATTTTCTGTTTTTTTGTCTGTGAAATCTATCGGGGATGCACTGATCTCTGCCGACCCCATCAAGGAGGAAAGGTATTCGGGTTAAGCTGAGCGAAGGAAATCACCGTCTCTCATACACTGTAAAAGGTGCAGGTGCGAGTTTAAATCGGCTGCTGGCCTCCTGCCGAGCTGACGTAATTGCTTTCGGCGATGCAATTTGTCCGTTCGCGAAGTGCTTCCCCGAAACCCACCCGAGTTGAGGAAGAGCACTTTACTATCCCATTATGGAATGATGGCTTTGATTAATTTCCGAAAGATTCCTTCTGCTTTGATACCAATAACTTGGCGTGAAATGGATGTGCCTTCTTTATCATTATTCCACGACCTTGGATAGCTTTCCCTCTATTGTTCAGACAGGCTAAATAGCTTCAACTCCCGCCGCCAAATCACAACAGCCAAGTCTTTTGTACTAACCTATCGCCTGGTCGCCCCAGGCATCAAGCTGAAAGAATATTTTGCTTGAAGCCCGGTGAACGGGGTTTATGTCAAACCAGGAAAAGCATTAAGTACCTCGGCTTAAACTAAAAAAAAAATCGTTTTCTGTTTTTAACAAGAAAAATGACACCGAATTTTCGATTGTAACAAGCACGTCTTTTGAATCCTTTTTCGACGCGAATTAAATTGTTCAAAATTATTCATAGTCAATGCGGCCGGTTAGAAAAAAACAACCGAATTTCTAAAATCGATAAAGCACACATCCAGTAACAGAAAATGCTACTTTTTCTCCCTAGCGGTTGGAAAGTACACTATATTGAAAAAAGTTACTGGACACCACTTCAAAAGCAAATGAACGGATCCACTGCGTTGTTAAGATGTCCGGTACATCTGCAAAAACAAGCCTGCACCTGACCGCAATCATATCGCAACGTGAGGTTCAGTGAAAATGTCGCGGCGGGAGTGAACTGAATTTTGAGAAAGAAAAGATTGTTGGGTGTTATATTAGTGGGTTGTCCATAAGAGAAACCGAGATGCGTTTAAATATACCCTAGTCAACTGTTTTGGATGTACTGAATAAGTGGAAGACACATGGCGTGCCGGAAACAGCAAAACGTACCGACAGACTAAAGAAAATCAGTGATAGAGGACGTCGAAGCCTCAGGAGAGTCGTTACAGCTAATCGACGGAATACTGCACAAGACCTCAGTGTATAGGTGAGTAAAAATGCTGGAACATCGGTATGTACACGTACCATTCGCAGAGAACTTCATTCCAAGGGTTACCGTGGTAGTGCGGCTGCTCATAAGCCTTTTATCTCCACTCGGAACGCTACTCGTCGTTTAGCATGGTGTAAAGAACATTTATCGTGGACCGTAGATCTGTGGAAACGGGTGCTATGGACTGATGAATTCAGATACGCAATCCATAAGTCTAATGGTCGTGTGTGGGTATAGCGGTCAAGTTTGGAACCGGCAGTGCACTCGTGTGGGGGTGTTTTTCGTGTTATGGTCTCGGCCCATTGGTTATCGTGGACAAACCTGTTAACCAGTGCGTCTACCTTGATATTCTGGACAATTATGCCCTACCAACTCTGTGGCAATACTATAGAACCCAGCCTTGTCGGTACCAGCAGGATAATGCACTGAGGCATAAAGCGAGGACTGTTACGGGGTGGTTTGACGAAAATTCTGTATCGTGTGTGGACTGGCCAGCACAGAGCCCTGATCTTAATCCTATAGAGCACCTATGGGATGAATTAGAGCGCCGCATAAGAAGTTTGGCACCAAGGCCTACTACTAAGCAACAGTTAGTGGCAGCATTATAATATTTTGAATGGAAGCGCATACCTATCGCTGTGTTCCAAAACCTTGTCAAGAGCATGTCTCGAATGGTCAGTGCACGCATTAAAGCCAAAGGTCGACCGACCCCGTACTTATGTATGTCAATAAATGCTATGTTGTGTTTTTCTTCTAGGTGCCCGGTGACTTTTGTCAATATAGTGTATGTTTCGAAAATCAACAAACGTTGCCCATAGCAGAAGGAAGATATCACACCCAGTAACAGAAAATGCTACTTTCTCTACCTAGCGGCTGAAAAGTATGTTAAAAAAATTAAAAGACGTTGCGCCTAGCAGAAGGAAGATATCGGAGACAAAGAAATTTTTCAATGCAACAGTTAAAAGAAGAAATACAGAAAAAAACATGATATAAATCTACGCCGCGTAGCGTAAGAATTTTGCATAATGAAAAGTTGAAAATATGCGAAAAGTATTCGTCGAAAAGCCTCTGCTAAAGAAAAAGATTTTTTCAAATACCTCTTCCGAAAGAAGAGATAGTGAGGAAAAGGTTTCGACATCACTCCTCCTAGCAGGAAAGCTGTGCATTTTTTTACAGAGGATAATGTTCCCCATCTTTATAGTAGTGAATGGCATACGGCAAAAAAGGAAATTTTCCTATAACAGAACTATGAACTACAAAAAAACTCAGCAAGTACAAGCTTAAAGTGTTCCACAAGATAAATTTCATCCCACATTAAAAGAATTTTCTGAAATCGGACATTTAGAAGCAGAGATATCGATAAAAAAAGATAAAACATTTGAGCCCCTGGCGGGGAAATTGTGCGTTTTTTTTGGAAAGGAAATACATACAAAATGTTTTCATGGTTAGTATCTGACGGAAAACGTTTTATATAAGTGGGTCACGGGTTTTTATTCCCGCATATATTGCTGCAAGAAGTAGAGATATCGACAAAAATAAGATATACATCTACGCCCCCTGGCGAAAAAACATACAATATTTTAAACAGAAGTTGACCTCAAAAAGTTTTCTGAGGTGAGGGGCTATCGGTCCACGAAGGAATATTTTGAACCGAGTTTTTAGAAGCACCGATTTTGCTGCAAACACGTCAAAAAAAAAAAAAAAAAAAATAACAAAAACAGAAATAAACGATTACACCCCCTGATGGCCAACCGATTCTTTACCAAAAATTAGAAATTACATGTAGAACATTTCTCACCAGGAGCTGTGCAGGAGAAATTTTTCAAATAGGACTTTTAGAAACAGAAATATCGAGGGAATCGCAATTTTTCTTTATGTCCTAGAGCAGGAAATCTTGAAATCGAAAACTGTAGCCAAAATAGTGTTCGTTATGGATGGCATGGAAAAGAAGAAATAATTTTTTTCAGTCGGATGTTTAGAAGCAAATGCATGGAGTAAAATGTATTTTAAATACGATAGCATGTACATTTACGCCCTATAGCGGCAAAGTTATACATACAATAAAACGGAATGGAAGGATAATCGTTATCACATTTCAAGCTTTTCAATGCAAAAATAATTTTTCAAATCGGACTAATAGTTGCAGAGATATGGTGTCCACGACGGACAGACGGACGGATGGACGGACAAAGTGGCGCAGTGGTCTAAACGATGGCTTATGATCATTCGTCCGTGAAGGATCCGGGTTCGAATCCCGGTGGGTCATGGATGTTGTGTTTGTCTTACGGCACTGGTTGCATCTCTTCCCTGGAACCAGTGGCCCTAAACTAGAGACCAGCGACTGCTTATAGCCCATTGAGTTGCTCACGGTAGTCGTTAAATCTTAATAAAAAAAAAAAAAGTGATGGTATAAGCGGAAGCTTTTTTTTTTACAAAGACGTGCTAAAAATTATTTATATGACGTTTCAGCTTTCGTGAAGTAAAAAAAAAATTAAACATGTATGTACGTAAACGCAAGCCCATAGGTGTCCTACCAGTGATTTACAAAATCTTCATTAAGTTAATGTCCGTATATCTTGTAGGAAACCCCGGACATGGCTCAACCAAGAGAACAAACTCGAACCAGGTGCTGCTTCAGATCCTTTCCATTTAAAGAGCAAATGAATATGAATTCCCACTATGCATGGCTTTTATTAATTAATTTTCTAATTAATTTGTAAGCACATCTCTACAGACGGTAGATCTAGTTTCATGAATTGCTATAACATCATAGTTCATTAAAAGTGATAATTACAATCTTGCAAAGCATGCTTTACGAAAAGAATCATAACTGACATTAAAAATATCCGGACATTCTTCAAGTGAGTTGTGAAGTCTATACATTTTGCATAACGGATAATTTTTTCCAGCATCAGTCCAGCAGAATGGAACTGCAAATACTTCACATGTTGTGCTTGGTGAACGTGTCACATGGAAACTTTATAGGTTTACAATTTGAATATCATATATCTCTCTATTGATGGTACCGTACAGAAACTTAAGTTCGAGAGCCTTCCTTCTCGATTGTAGAGGTCATCTTGAAGAATGGCAGAAGATCGACCGTCGGGATATCCGCGATATAAGCACCAGTAGATTTGTGAAAAAAGTGTAGAATTTTTCTTTTGTACTTCCACAATTTCATTTGTTAGTGTTACGAGGCTAGGACTCGAAATGATCGCAGCATACTCTAGGGAAAATCAGACCGTACTCTCAAAAATGCGAATAAGTTCTGAAGATTGGAAAAATACTTAGAATATCGCATGATAATTCCAAGATTTCTATATACTGAACATACCATTCCTTGGATATGGATTTTAAAGTTCAAGCGTGACTTATTCTCTAATTTAACTTTCCTTTTCAGTTTCTTTCTATATGTACATTTGTGTTCGTTCTCTTTAGCAATTTTCAAACTTAACGTGATATCTTCATACACACTATCACTAAGCTGTTCTCTGAGATTCAGAGGTTAGCTCCAAAAAGAAATACAAACTTCCAGATACTTATTGTTGTCGTATCAAACTTCGCCATTTACAGCGATCTTGACATACAACTCGTGCTTCACTGATATCCATTACACGCCGTACACAAGATCTTTTATACTTCATACTCACAATCTTTTTCTCATGCGGACACTCCTGAATCTGATCCACCCATGTCTTCCTTGGCCTTAATCTGCCTTTCCTTCCTACCACTTGGGCTGAAAAGATTTTCTTAGTAAGCATTTCATCACTCATTCTTTCAACATGGCCAAACCACCGAAGCATATTGGTCTCCACCTTGCTAACAACATTTTGCTTTACATCACACAACTGCAATACATCTTCATTCCTCACACAATCAGATCGTGTCTTGCCACAAACCCCACGTAAGTAACGCATTTCTCCAGCACACAAACGACTCCTATGCTTCTTCTGAAGTACCCAGGTTTCACTGCCATACATCAGAGTAGGAACAATTACTGTTTCATACACAGCCATGCGGGACTCTCTAGAGAACCCATCATTTCTGTGAAAACCTCCCAGAGCAGCTATGATTTTCAAAGAAGAATTCACTCGCCTACTGATTTCACCATCCAATTTGTTCTCTCTGTCAAACATGCTTCCTAAATACACAAACTCTATCTTCTCTCTCACAAGAATATGGTTGCAACACCTGCGGTCAGAGCGAATAATGTGTATTTCTGAGATAAGAACTGAACAATGTACAGGATTACAAGAAAAGTCCTTGATCAGGTCAATATCTCACGAACTATGGCAGTCAGCGATTCACTTCTTGTGCAGTTGTATAAAAATAACAACCCTATGGCGCACACGATAAAACCACGAAGGATCCCCTCGCTCCCTTTGGGTGGGGGGTTGAGGGGCTATCTCGCTCCCTTTGCAGATAGGGCAAAAAAGTCAATTACAAACTTGTTCAGCGAGGTAAAAACAGTATATAAATCTTTTTGTCCCATAACAAAAGATGGAAGGGGACCGGAAATGTGACTCCAAGAAAATCACAGCATCTGGAAGCAACGACAGAGTATTTAGACAAGAACTTATTACTTAGAACTTATCTAAACTGGTAAGTTCTAAGTAAATGAAAGCACAAACGAAAAGTTTTCCTACAAACCATATCAACAATTCTTGTTCTGAAATAAAACGCAGTTCCTTGACATATTCAATATCAGACTTTGATGTCCAATACAGTAAAAAATACACTGAGACAAGGAGGAATAGCATAAAGTGGCGAAACACTCCTCCAATAGGAAACTGTATGCACATCTAATTGATTTGCGAACGTGGCTAAGTTTTCGACTTCCCGTCACTCGTTCACGAAGTGTTGGCAAACCAACCACGCATATAATTTTTGTATTCTGACGACGGAGCAGAAAGCACATTTGAAATCCATGCAAATATGCTTCGGACACAGCGACTCAGGTAGCTTTCCGTTTTTTTTTTTTTTCGCATTTGGAGAGTCCCCTTCCATCTTTTGTTATGGGACAAAAACGTTTATGTACTATTTTGTCTCGCTGAACAAGTTTGTAATTGACTTTTTGTCCTATCTGCAAAGGGGAGCGCAATATCCCCTTCAACCCCCGAAACAGGGGAGCGAGGGAATCCTTCATGGTCTTATGGTGTGCGCCATAGTGGGTTTCCTTGAATTAGAGACACCTGGCGTTATGCAAATGTAGCGCTGTGGGCGGCCCTGTAAACGGAAACGACATGACGTATGCAGCGATCCGACAATATAAGGAATGATGCGACGGGAATCAGTAAGAGGGGCCGCGGGTGGCCGAGTAGGCAACGTTCGTGACTGCTACGGGAAGGGCCTCAGGTTCGATCCACCCGTCGTGCATCGGATGGGCACGTTAAGCCGTCGGACCCCGGGTACTGGCCCCCGGTAATAAATAAGGGCGTCTTCCTCCACCTTTCTACTTCGCTTCCGTGTCACTTTCCTATCGGGCGCTCTAGCCCAAATCTCCTAGTTTCCTATTTCTAAGGGTTGTTTAAGACCTGGGGTCAGACACTCCCTTCCTAAAATCCTCTACATATGATGACGATGATGAATCAGTAAGAGTCGGACGAAGTATATGTAAGACGAAGGATCTAAGCGCATTTGATCGTGGGCAAATTGTCGGGCCCCGACGAATGGGTCACTCCATCTCGGAAGTCGTGCAGGCACTGGGATTTTCACGAGCCACTGCGTCACGGGTGCACCGTGAGTTCATCGAATCCGGTAAAACCACCCCTGCAAGGGCCAACTGCCGTGGACAACAGCGTGTGGATGAGCGGGGTCATCGTCGGCTAGCTCGCACTGTAACAGCGGATAGACGGGCCACAGTGCAAGAAATCACTCGGCAATTTAACGCTAGTGCACAAAAACGTGTAAGCAGCCGCACCATCTAGAACCACCTCCTCGCTATGGGGTACAGAAGCCATCGTCCCACGAGGGTATCGCTGCTGACCGCACATCACAGGGTGCAGAGATTAGCATGGGCACGGGATCATCGCCACTGGACCCTAGACATGTGGGAAAATGTTGCCTGGACTGAAGAGTCGAGATTCACGTTGGTTCATGCGGATGGCAGGATACGAGTACGGCGCAAACCACATGAAGCGATGGATCCTTCTTGCCAGCAGGATACTCTTCAAGCTTGTGGGGGTGGCATTCTCATCTGGGGACTGTTTACGTGGACTGAAGTACGTGTGGCATCGTCCCTCACAGGTCAACGTTACCGGGGTATCCTGGACGACCATTTGCTCCCGTTTTTGCGTCTTCAACATCCCACTGGGGACCTCATCCTGCAACAAGACAATGCACCGTACCATCGCTCCCGAATTGTATCCGAATGGTTGGATGAACACTCCACCGACGTGGCCTCTCTTCCTCGGCCAGCTAGGTCACCTGACTTCAATCCCATCGAGCATATCTGGGATGCCATCGAGAGAGATGTTCGAGGCTCTGACCCCTCCATCAAATCTTCGTGAACTGTGGGAGCTTGTTCAGGGGTCGTGGATCCGTATGGCTTCCCAACGCTTCCGGTGTCTTGTCGAGTCCATGCCGAGACGAATCGCCGCCGTCATCAGGAAGAAAGGTGGTGCTACACGTTACTAGACAGGTATCTCTAATTCAATTGCTCTTCAGTGTAGTTATTGTTAAGAGTTCTACCAGTTAACATCATTTTATTCTGACGTTTACGGTTAATGGGATAAGTTTAACGTTCGACTATTTAGTGTTATATTCTGTTGGAATGCAACTATTGAAGTTTCTTTTGACAGCAATAAAGGAATAGCTGTAAGTAACTACTTCTTGAACTTTATTTGAGTGACTCCTGTTTCACTGTAGGTGAAGTTTTGAGAATTGATTTATGTAGTGTTCAGTAAGTCAGCTACACACAAACGCTACACAATTAGGAATCAAATGTGACTCCCAAGTCCTGGACATCGCTTGTCCGGCTAAGAGAATAATCGCCAGCTTTGTAGTAAAAAAGAATTGGGGTTCTTTCCGCGAAAAGGAAATGACATGACACTTGAAGGTGTTGAGGTGGAGATGGTTTAACGTACGCCACCGAAGCAAGTTATTCGTGTCAGTTTGAAGAGCAAGACAATCATCAAGAGTCTGCACATTGCGATAAAGCTTGAGATCATCAGCGAACAAGGGTCAAAGACCTCAAGCTATTGATTCTTTGAAACCACCAGCAGTTCTGATGTCTGCAGTTCAGTGGAGAGAACAGCCGCTCTAATGTAGGAAGACGTGGATTCAAATATCACCACCGTCAAAAGTTATGCATATATTGCCCGAACGAAAGTGAATTTATTGGCCGTTAAGTCTGAAAATGTTTTGTGTGATGAGTCTTCCACACAACTCACGCAATTCATAAATTGTTTTTTTACAATGAGCTGGTCCTACAAACATACACTGCTGTTAATAGAAATTGCAACACCATGAAGAAATTCTCATATCTGCACGAAATGTTCAGGTTGGATAGGGTATCAAGGGAGATGCAAATTATTGCAATTGCAGCGCACATGCAAATGTGAGGCGCGCCCAACGCCATCGGAAACGTCACACCAGGGGGTATAAAAGAAGGAGTACAGAGAGTAGGTTTTTAAATTTGTTATCGCTTAACTCGACCGTACGCAATCGTTAACTTGTAAATATGCCGCGTAAGAGGACGAAGCAACCGTACGAACATTTGACCGAGTTTGAAAGAGGCAGAAGTCTTTGGACTCACAGAAGGTGGTTTATCCTACCGTGATATCGCTGCACTCGTTAGGTGTAACGCAGCTACCGTTATGCGTACATGGCGTCAATGGACAGCAGAAGGTTCTACGCATCGTAGTGCAGGGTCTGGAGCTCGAAATCGCACGACCGAGCGGGAAGACAGGAACATGCACCGTATGGCAGTGACATCGCGCACAACACTATCCGCTACACTTGCGCAGTAATGGAGGATGGTCACACATCGTCCGATGTTTGCAAGCACTGTTCGTCACCAATAGTTGCAGAGAGGCCATTGCTGCGACTTTCCCTTGACTCTGAACCATAGGCGCCAGCGATTGCCGTAGTACCGCGAAAGTCGAAACTGGAGTGCTGAATGGGAGCATATTGTGTTTTCAGACGAGTCCAGATTCAATCTAATGCATCACGACGGACTAATCCTTGTTCGCAGATACCGCGGTGAACGGCATCTGGAAAGCTACACTGTGCAGCGCCAAACCGGTCCCACGCCGAGAGTGATTGTCTGGAGTGCTATTGCGTTTCATTCAATCACTCGCCTACTACGCATCACAGGCACATTGAACAGCCAACGCTACATCACGGAAGTGTTGGAAGCTGAACTTCTATCCTTCTCTCAGACGATCCCGGGAGTCGTCTTCCAACAAGACAAAGCCCGACCCCATGTTGTTCGTACTATCCAAGACGTACTCTGTGCGCGGCAAGTCGCTCGTCTTTCCTGGTCTGCTTGCTCGCCCGATTTGTTGCCTATAGAGAACTCTGGGTTGTCATCGCGCAAATAGCCGCCCCGGTGGCGCAGTGGTCTCAGGCGTTGGCCTCTGATCATTCGTCCGAACGGGGTCCGGGTTCGAATCCCGTGAGGCATGGATGTTGTGTTTGTCTTACGGCACTGGCTTTCTCCCTTCCCTGGAACCAGTGACCCTAAATTAGGGACGGGCGACTGCTTATAGCCCATTGAGTTGCTCACGGTGGTCGTTAAACCTCCAATCAAAAAAAAATCGCGCAAATACTGGCTCATGGTCTCGCCGCCTGTCGCAACCAACGAATTGTGGTTGCGTGTAGAAGCAGAATGGAATGCAACACCTTAGACGGCCATCCAAACTCTGTTTCATTCGATCCCACGGCGTGTGCAGTGGGTTATCACCACCCATGGTGGAATTACTTATTACTAATTTTTTGGCGTTCCTCATCCTGAACCGGTATGTAATTGGGATCGTTTGCAGCTTGTACCATAACTAATCACTCCCATAAATTTCACTGTGATTGCTTGTTTCTTTCTTGGTGTTGCAATTTCTATTAGTAGCGGTGTAGTTGTTGGCAGAACCGAAAAACCTGCGATTTCGTGCACCGCTTTTCTCAAGGGGGAAGGATGATGTAACATGACGTAGGAGACGTACTACTGCGGTGACGTATAAGTCAAATCCATAAGTACTATTTTCAATACACCGTTGTAGCGATAAGCCTTTTCGGCGTAGTTCAGCTTGGACAGCCTCTCCGGAGTAGGAAGACGTGGTTCGAATCTCACCACCTGCTAAAGGTTATATGTTATACCCTTTGTTTCGTTGACAACATTGTTCTTTTTGCAATTATCCCCCACAGGTGCAAGTGTGATGCAGGAACTTGGTGACAACAGTAAAGAAATGAGATTAAGATAAACTTAAAGCAAAATTGATGTTAAGTGCTTTTGATATGTTGATGAAATTTGTAGACACCTGATCAATGTCTTTCAAGTTTCCATCATACATGTCCACGCTGTTTCTTGAGAAATTAGTCGAGAAAAATATGGAGATCGGTTCAGGGAAGGGCGTCGATTCTTCCTTGGGGTGATTTTTTGTTTTTCTTTCGAAACTCAATTTTACCTCCCTAGGACATTGTAGAGCTGAGAGTAGAGAAAATGTCAAAAGAAATTCTTTCTCTCATATTTCTTTCCCAATTCCTTGTGGTACAGCAGAAATGTGTTTCCCCTGTTCCGGGGTAAGGAAGTTTGGAATTTGAAGTTGTGCAAAATATGTAGTTCAGAATTGTAGGTACAGTGTATTTTTTTTTTTTTTTTACCCCAGCTGGAGGGAGGAAAGGAAAATAATATGTTCTATTGTAATGCATTATAGAATCAACGTAAATAATATTTTTTTGTATACAAACCTATTATTCAATATATAAACCTAGTGTCATATATTAAGAGTAAAGCAGTTGTAATAATCAAAGTACTATACTCACTGTAGTTTTAACGTTAGAAAAGCGATGCTTAAAGTACGTTAGGAGAAGATTTCACTCTTGCCTACAGAAGAGGAATGAGACTGTGAAGCAATTTGCAGGTTGGATGGAGCGAGCAGCCTTCAGCTACATTAACGAGAATTCCAGAGCATTAGATGAGTTCAGGGTTTAGAATGTGTTAGCCCAGTTCATAGCAGGAATGGATTCCCAAATTCGTCGCTACAACACTTTTACAAGAATTGAAGATTTAGCCATTCATGGGGCAATTCTAGAACAACCGATGACTACATTTACCTTGTATAACAAATATCAAGCACAGGCCACATCGAAGAAGAAATTAACAGGCGTATAAAACTTCACTGATGAGCATTTGGAATAAACAGCACAATTTACAAGCGCAATTTACCATTATGTCTTAAAAGAAAAGTGTTTAATCAACGCGTCCTTCCATTTCTTAATTATAGATCAGAGATATGAATCTTAACTAAACAAGTTAGTAAAATCATGCAATGCATTGATTACGATACGCTTTCCAACACACCAGAAATCATAGGAAAATGACTTGGTTTCGAGGGGACTTAACTATGGCATAACGTTTGAGGTTCACACATATATCAAAATTAAATCTCTTTGTGCCCGTGTTACCTATCTCTATCATCAATAGCTACCACATATAACCCCTTTTATAATTAAAAATCCCATCTAAAACCGGCAATTTTCAGGGAAGTTATCGTGCGAAAATAATGGATAACGAATCTCATGCATTCGCACTGCCCGCAATTGCTGACAAAAAACATTTTTGGCGGAACTGCTTCCAAAGTCGTTACGGAACAACGTATTGTATATCGTCACATCGAAGCATTTTTAGTCAAGTTGTGAGGATAACGGCTATGGAAAAAATATCACTCCTGTACCCTGACCTTTGACCCCATTTCGATTATATTCAACAGAACCGGTTCAGTATACCTCCGGAAAAACATCATAAAGGTTTGTCGCAATAGAAGGATTTTTACGTAAGTTATGACGCATAAGGGCGATGAAATGGATCCTGCTCCTATGGATCCCGCTCCTACCTTTGACCCCATTTCGCCCATTTTCAATAGGATTTGTCCCTAGTTGTCCCCTACCGCATACTAAAATTTCATCGCAATCGGACCATTTTTACGCGAGTTATCGTGCGGACAGACAGACAGACGGATAAAGCTGGATCGTATACGCTTCTTCAACCTACGGTTGGAAAGCCTAAACAAATTAGTAAAATCATGCAATGCGTTGATTATGATACGCTTTCTAACATACCAGAAATCGCGCGCAGAAAAACCCTCCTACCTAGCCTGACTATTGATTCGTTCAGTATACCTCCGGAACAACATACTAAAGTTTTGTCGCAATAGAAGCATTTTAGTCAAGTTATGAGGACAATGGCTGTGGAATAAATCTCGCTCCTGTGCCCTGCCTGACCTTTGACCCCATTTCGATGATATTAAACAGAATTGGTTCAGTATACCTCCGAAACAACATACGTTTTGTCGCAATCGAAGCATTTTTAGTCAAGTTATGAGGATAATGACTGTGGAATAAATCTCGCTCCTGTACAATGACCTTTGACCCCATTCCGATTATATTCAACAGAATTGGTTTAGAATACCTTCGGAACAAACATGCTAAAGTAATGTCGCAATCGAAGCATTTTTACGTAAGTTATGACGCATAAAGCCAATGGAGTGGATCCCGCTCCTATGTCCTGACCTTTGACCCCATTTCGTCCGTTTTCAATAGGGTTCGTCCCCAGGGGGTCCCCTACCACATACTAAAATTTCATCGAAATCGAACCATTTTTACGCGAGTTATCGTGCGGACAGGCAAACAAAGCTGGAGCATATACGCTTCTTCAAACTACGGTTGGAAAGCGTGACCCAAGAGCAAAGCATTATGCCCTACGCGTGTTTTTGCAAATCGAAGCAACTGCAGGTAAACGACGGCGGGTGTGAAAGTCATGAAAGGGTGTAAATAACACCTGATACTCAGCTCTGTTAATCAGTGTTATTCTTGTTCTTCAGGTGAGAAAGGCAGCGGACTTGAGCGGGTTTAAAAAAGGCCAAATTGAAATGACGAGACGATTGGTTCAGAGCATTTCTGAGACGGCGAAGCTTGTGGAGTGCTCATGGTCAGTCGTGGTTAGTGCCTTCAAAAAGTGGTCCGAGAAGGAAAAACAAAACGAAACCCCGGCAAAATATAGGCAACCACGGCTCATCGATGCTAGAGATGAGCAAAGGCTATGCCTTTTGGTACGAGCTAACAGAAGGGATACTGTGGAGCAACTCGCCGGTAATTTGAATGCTGGTAATGGGTGTAATGTGTCAAAACACACACCACTCCGAACCCTGTTGAAAATGGGACTGTGTAGCCGCAGGCCAATCCGATATCCCATACTATTCTCGGTTTACCGCCGAAAGCGCTTACAATGGACACGGAAGCATCAAAATTTGATCAGAAGGCCGTCTGATCCGATGAATCTCGCTCTTCCTGTTACACCATGTGGACGACAGGGTACGTGTGCGTCGCTTACCTGGGAAAGTGTTGACAACAGGATGCACAGTGGGAAGAAAACAAGCAGGTGGAAGAAGTGTACCTTGAGCAATGTTCTGCTGGAAAACTCTGGGTCCAGTCATTCATGTGCAGGAAATTATAACGTCTACCACTTATCTAAACATCATTGCAGACCAGGTACATCTTTTCATGGGAACGGTTAATTAATACAGATTATTCATTCGCCTCCTGGTTATTTGTTCAGTTGCTGCTTACCATCTTTGGTGAATCCCCAGCATTGTGCGGGGCTCCAAGAAGCAACCGGCCAAATTGGCTTGGCAGTTAGTGTGTGTGAGTCTGGAGGAATTCGAGGCCGCTGTGGTGCAGTGGAAGCACATCCGGCGCGTAACTGGAAGACCTGGGTTCGATTCCCGGTGGCCACCGATGAGAATTTTTCCGTGACTCACTTATAAAAAATGTGGAAAGAGCGATTACTTCTGTTTGATGTTCCTAGTCCACGTCATATGTCTGTATTAATTATTCATTCGCCTTCTAGTTATTTGTTCAGTTGCTGCTTACCATCTTTAGTGAATTCCCAGCATTGTACGGGGCTCCAAGAAGCAACCTGCCAAGTGGCTTGGCAGTTAGTCGTATGTGAGTCTGGAGGAATTCGAGGCCGTTCTGGTGCAGTGGAATCATGTCCAGCGCGTAACTGGAAGACCCTGTGTTCGATTCCCGTGGCGGCAGATGATAATTTTTCCGTGACTCACTTATAAAAAACGTGGAAAGAGCTATGACTTCTGTTTGATGTTCCTAGTCCACGCCAAATGTCTCTATTAATTATTCATTCGCCTCCTAGTTATTTGTTAATTTGCTGCTCACCATCATTGGTGAATCAACAGTATTGTGCGGGGCTCCAAGAAGCAACCTGCCAAGTGGCTTGGCAGTTAGTCGTATGAGAGTCTGGAGGAATTCGAGGCCACTGTTGTGCAGTGGAAGCATGTCCAGCGCGTAACTGGAAGACCCTGTGTTCGATTCCCGTGGCGGCAGATGATAATTTTTCCGTGACTCATTTATAAAAAACGTGGAAAGAGCAATGACTTCTGTTTGATGACATGGGAACGGTATCCCCCTCTAGTCGTGCCTTCTTTCACATGATAATGTACGATGCCACACTGCCTGGATTGTTTGAGAATGGTTCGTGGAAAATGAGGAAGACTTTTCATTATTGCCCAGACATCAATCCAGTCGAGCGTCTGTGGTTTGTGTTTGGGCACCCAATCCGATTTGCGGCGGCTCAACTACGTAACTTGCGAGAGTTAAAGAATCTGCTGGTACCAGATACCACAAGACACTTTTGGAAATCTTGTGGAGTAGATGTCTCGCCTGGTAAGAACTGTTTTGACGGCATGTGGAGGACCAACATCATATTTGGCAGGTGGTCATAATAGTTTGGCTCCGAGGAGTACAGAGACTGCTGACAACTCAAAGAAGCATGTAGTATTGCACGAGTAATGTAATCGAGAAAACTCCTCGGGGATAACGAAAATAAGAAAATTAGATGATATCATGATCCAAGTGAAGACTCTCAAGTGCCAATGGGCTGGACATATTACTAAAAGAACTGACCACACGTTTGATCACCTGAATTACTGGTCTGTATGTCAAGGAACGGGAAAGTTCCCAGAAAAGGACAGCTTGAGTGGATGAAATTCAAAAGCATGCCGGAGTGACTCAAAAGAGAATTTCTTAAGACAGAGTACTGGAAGTGACTTAAGAAGACCTTTGTTCCAGTGGAGTGAGAATTGTTAATGATATCAGCTTAAGAGAAAGAGTCGCGTATCACTGTGGATCAGTGTTGCCATTCTACTGATATATCAGTAGATCTACTGATTTTGACTCCTGATGTCTGCTGACATACAGTATTTTCGTAATCTACTGATTTTTTCTCTGTTTTAAGGCCACCTCCTGAATTTTTTGCTATTCTGCCCAATTTTGTGGCTTGAAACGAATTTTTTTTACTTCTTAATAGAATTTTTTTCTCTTTAAACTGTACAATAAATTTTATGATGCATATGTGATACTAATGTTATGTGCTTTTTCAAGCAGCTGGTTGTGGTTTCTTTTATCGAATGCCTTAGAGAAGTTAAAAAGCCCTACAGTTATTTCACCAGATTTATTTTTTGTATAAAAGTTGATTAAAAATGAACTATGAATGAATGCTGTTGGAGAGGAATTTAGGAAGGGAGTGTCTGACCCAAGGTGTTAAACAGCCAACAAAAGTAGGAAGCTGGGAAATTTGGGCTACGGTGCCAGTTAGGAAAGACACGTGGAAGTGAAGTACCGAAAGATACGCGCTTACCAGATAGTTTTGACTTCCGCCCTGGTATCAATGAGCTGCGGGCAACACACGGCTGGACTACGTTTCGTCGTTTGGTCATCTGTGCACCACTTTTGGTACGTACTCACAACAGCCGCACGTAAACAACCCACAAGCCGCGCTGCGCCGTTTCCGTGATCATAGTTCCGAGGCGCACTGCCACCACAATTCGTCCTTATGAAACTTCGATAAATCGGCAGCTTTTCCCATTCTGACTCCGAACACTCTACTAACTGAAAGCTGATCAGATCTTATCATATGTAGAGGATTTTAGGAAGGGAGTGCCTGACCCCAGGTCTTAAACAACCCTTAGAAATAGGAAGCTAGGAGATTTGGGCTAGAGTGCCCGATAGGAAAGTCACACGGAAGCGAGGAAGAAGACGCCCTTATTTACTACCGGGGGACCAGTACCCGGGGTCCGACGGCTTAATGTGCACATCAGATCAGATCAGATCATATGTAGAGGATTTTAGGAAGGGAGTGCCTGACCCCAGGTCTTAAACAACCCTTAGAAATAGGAAGCTAGGAGATTTGGGCTAGAGTGCCCGATAGGAAAGTCACACGGAAGCGAGGTAGAAGAAGCCCTTATTTACTACCTAGGGGACCAGTACCCGGGGTCCGACGGCTTAATGTGCCCATCAGATCAGATCAGATCATATGTAGAGGATTTTAGGAAGAGAGTGCCTGACCCCAGGTCTTAAACAACCCTTAGAAACAGGAAGCTAGGAGATTTGGGCTAGAGTGCCCGATAGGAAAGTCACACGGAAGCGAGGTAGAAGACGCCCTTATTTACTACCTGGGGACCAGTTCCCGGGGTCCAACGGCTTAATGTGCCCATCAGATCAGATCAGATCATATGTAGAGGATTTTAGGAAGGGAGTGCCTGACCCCAGGTCTTAAACAACCCTTAGAAATAGGAAGCTAGGTGATTTGGGCTAGAGTGCCCGATAGGAAAGTCACACGGAAGCGAGGTAGAAGAAGCCCTTATTTACTACCTGGGGACCAGTACCCGGGGTTCAACGGCTTAATGTGCACATCAGATCAGATCAGATCATATGTAGAGGATTTTAGGAAGGGAGTGCCTGACCCCAGGTCTTAAACAACCCTTAGAAATAGGAAGCTAGGAGATTTGGGCTAGAGTGCCCGATAGGAAAGTCACACGGAAGCGAGGTAGAAGAAGCCCTTATTTACTACCGGGGGGCCAGTACCCGGGGTCCGACGGCTTAATGTGCCCATCAGATCAGATCAGATCATATGTAGAGGATTTTAGGAACGGAGTGCCTGACCCCAGGTCTTAAACAACCCTTAGAAATAGGAAGCTAGGAGATTTGGGCTAGAGTGCCCGATAGGAAAGTCACACGGAAGCGAGGTAGAAGACGCCCTTATTTACTACCTAGGGGGCCAGTACCCGGGGTCCGACGGCTTAATGTGCCCATCAGATCAGATCACATCATATGTAGAGGATTTTAGGAATGGAGTGTCTGACCCCAGGTCTTAAACAACCCTTAGAAATAGGAAGCTAGGAGATTTGGCCTAGAGTGCCCGATAGGAAAGTCACACGGAAGCGAGGTAGAAGGCGCCCTTATTTACTACCTAGGGGGCCAGTACCAGGGGTTCAACGGCTTAATGTGCCCATCAGATCAGATCACATCATATGTAGAGGATTTTAGGAAGGGAGTGTCTGACCCCGGGTCTTAAACAACCCTTAGAAATAGGAAGCTAGGAGATTTGGGCTAGAGTGCCCGATAGGAAAGTCACACGGAAGCGAGGTAGAAGACGCCCTTATTTACTACCGGGGGACCAGTACCCGGGGTCCGACGGCTTAATGTGCCCATCAGATCAGATCAGATCATATGTAGAGGATTTTAGGAAGGGAGTGCCTGACCCCAGGTCTTAAACAACCCTTAGAAATAGGAAGCTAGGAGATTTGGGCTAGAGTGCCCGATAGGAAAGTCACACGGAAGCGAGGTAGAAGACGCCCTTATTTACTCATGGGGGACCAGTACACGGGGTCCGACGTCTTAATGTGCCCATCAGATCAGATCAGATCATATGTAGAGGATTTTAGGAAGGGAGTGTCTGACCCCAGGTCTTAAACAGCCCTTAGAAATAGGAAGCTAGGAGATTTGGGCTAGAGTGCCCGATAGGAAAGTCACACGGAAGCGAGGTAGAAGACGCCCTTATTTACTACCGGGAGACCAGTACCCGGGGTCCGACGGCTTAATGTGCCCATCAGATCAGATCACATCATATGTAGAAGATTTTAGGAAGGGAGTGTCTGACCCCAGGTCTTAAACAGCCCTTAGAAATAGGAAGCTAGGAAATTTGGGCTAGAGTACCCGATAGGGAAGTCACACGGAAGCGAGGTAGAAGACGCCCTTATTTACTACCGGGGGAACAGTACCCGGGGTCCGACGGCTTAATGTGCCCATCAGATCAGATCAGATCATATGCAGAGGATTTCAGGAAGGGAGTGCCTGACCCCAGGTCTTAAACAACCCTTAGAAATAGGAAGCTAGGAGATTTGGGCTAGAGTGCCCGATAAGAAAGTCACACGGAAGCGAGGAAGAAGATGCCCTTATTTACTACCTAGGGGGCCAGTACCCGGGGTCCGACGGCTTAATGTGCCCATCAGTTCAGATCACATCATATGTAGAGGATTTTAGGAAGGGAGTGTCTGACCCCAGGTCTTAAACAACCCTTAGAAATAAGAAGTTAGGAGATTTGGGCCAGAGTGCCCGATAGGAAAGTCACACGGAAGCGAGGTAGAAGACGCCCTTATTTACAACCGGGGGACCAGTACCCGGGGCCCGACGGCTTAATGTGCCCATCAGATCAGATCAGATCATATGTAGAGGATTTTAGGAAAGCAGTGTCTGACCCTAGATCTTAAACAACATTTAGAAATAGGAAGCTAGGAGATTTGGGCTAGAGTGCCCGATACGAAAGTCACACGGAAGCGAGGTAGAAGACGCCCTTATTTACTACCGGGGGCCAGTACCCGGAATCCGACGGCTTAACGTGGCCATCCGACGCACGGCGGGTATTTAGTGGCTCGAACGTTCGTACCTGCCCAGGATCGAACCTGAGGTTATCTCCATGGCAGTCACGAACGCTGACCACTAGGCCACCCGCGGCCCACTAACTGACTGAAAGCCGGTCCTCAGTTTGTATATTTACTGCTCTGTGAATTTCACCGGCGCCACCATTCGGTCTCCAAGTGCGCTCATTTCTCTAGGGTGGGAGTGGTCATTATGTGTGGTGTATATAAATGGAAAATGCTCACCGGTGTATATACAGTATATGAAACTTGCCACTTTACCTACACGGTAAACTTACACTGAGAAAAACGTTTTGTTAATTCAACAAAAATTGAATCAACAAACAATTTTGTCGATATACAGTCAACAATTTTTTTTGTTGAATTTGCAAAATTATTTTGTTGAAAATTATTGTTGATTTAACGAAATTTATTGTTATCGCAACAAAACGTTTTGTTCATTTAACAAAATGAGTAGGTCGATTTTGGGGAATTTGTTGGATCAAACAAATTCCCAAAAATCGACCTAATCATTTTGTTAAATGAACAAAACGTTTTGTCGTTGTAACAATAAATTTTGTTAAATCAACAATAATTTTCAACAACATTTTTTGTTGAATTAACAAAACGTTTTTCTCAGTGTAGAGTAAAGCTAGATGACTTCTCCTGTTCCGTCAAAAATACTGACTGTGCAGGGATTAATAGGACTCATTAAGCGAAAACTTTTTGGGTGTAAGCGTTGCGAAGCAATCCAGCCATGATCTTCCTAGCGGATCCTAGCGGTTCCCATCGGCACAAGGATCCTCGGACAGGATCGGTCGGGGGTCCAACGGCACAAGTTGCCCCGCGGACCACCACCACTAGTATCTTTTCTCAAGCCCCACTGGTGCTGCCTACCAATGGGCTGGGACTAATTCAGTGTTGGAAACTGGAAGAACCGTTCGCCAACGCGATTATGTATGGATCTCAAAGGACCTTTATTAAATCCACAGTACATTTTCCCATTCATTTACCTAAATGCTCATTTTCTTTGGTATTAATATACTTTAATTTTCGAATCTGAGTATTTTACATCGAGATTAGATAAACACAGTAATCACAACAAACACAACAATCACTACAATCACAATATTCAAGAAACACAACTATCTACACTATCCACATTTCTCCTTAGGCTGTCGCTAGTCTTCTGACCCTGGGCCGAGGTCGTCTTCGTTACTCGTATCATTCGCATCTTCCGTCTTTGATTCCGGATCTTCTACTGAGCTCCTTACTAGTTCGACATCTTGGTTCACCGCTCGTTCCTTCCCCGTCTCTGCTACGTCCTGTCTGGCTTTCGGGACCCCCAAAAGGAGGGCTATGTTCTTCGTTTTCCTTACCTGTGAGATCAGGACTTGTCTTCTAGCTGAAAGAGAAGAACATTCAGATATCATATGAGTAATGTCCGCTGTTCGGGCACCACAGCGGCATTCAGACCTTTTAACTCCAAACCTCGAGAAATACGCGGGTAAGACACCATGGCCTGTTAGGACCTGGTTAAGGAACCCATTTGATTCTGACTTTGACACCGAGACCTACGGAAAAATTGTGTTGGTTTTTCTCCTCGTGTCTCCATCATCCCATCTAGCTTGCCATTCCCCTTTAATGGCATTCTTGAGGTTAGTACGTAAACTCTGCATGGGTATTCCCACACTCTCTTCTACTAGGCTAATGGCGTCTTTAGCAAGTCGGTCGGCACGCTGGTTGCCACTGGTTCTTACGTGATTTCGGACCCAGTGGAAACTCACGGCCACCTACTCGCTATTCGCCAGCAACTCTTTAATATATCTGACCACAGGACTTTTATTCCTAAACTGACTGATGGCTTTTAGTGCCGCTTGGCTGCCTGAATATACCTTTATTTCCTTCGTGTCTCTAATAGGGGTTTCCCAAAGCAGCGCCTCTCTGATCGCTAGAAGCTCCGCCTGAAACACGGACGCATACCCAGAGAGTTTGATGCGCTTTGCGTACGCTTCGTTGCCATCAACCGAGAGTGCGCAAAACCCCTCACCTACCTTCCCCGCAAACTTGGAGCCATCCGTGAATAGCTCCCGTCCAACACCGGTCGGTGGATCTGTGTCCCACGAGGGGCAGATCTCCGATGCCGGATGGATTGACCAATCCATCTTTGGTCTTCCTATCTTGGAGGCCCGATATGTGACTCCGAGAAAATCCACATCTGCTCCACTCTTGAGGCGTTACAGAGCTGCCTCTTTCTCGACCACCAGGTCCGCCGGCTCAGAACCCGCCAACACCTGCAATGTGGGGACGTCATATTACCTTTTTCGCAATTGCTAGAAGCGTCGTTTTTTCATTTTTGGTGTAATTAATATGATGTTAAACCGCCCAGCGCAGCAATGTATTTATGGACACAGTGAGGGAAGGCTATCGTACACCTCTACAATGTTCTCTTGAGAGATAGAACGTCAAATAACGCGAAGTCGCTGTTCTATTTCAGCGACATAGTTGGTGCATCACTTGGGCGTGGTTGGAGCTGTCGGCTGATCATATCCCAGACGTGTTCAATAAGTGAAAGGTCCAGCTAGCGTGCTTGGTCTGGTAGTACCTGAATGCTTGCTCGTGTGGATACTGCAAACTAATGCGAGATACTTGGGGATGGGCGTTGTCTTGCTGGTAAACAGTTCCTTGATGCTGTACAAATGGGATAACCACTGATTGCAAAGTGTTGGTAACTTGTCGTTGGGAAGTTAGAGACCACCTTATGATGACCAGTTAGGACCAAAGTTTCCCACTAATGGCGCCTTACACCAATACACCAGGTGCTGGGTCTGTGTGACGAAGTCGCACACACACTGGGTGGTATTCCTTTTCCCTGGTTGGTAGCGAACACGCTATCTACCGTTGTGCTTACCAAGACAGAAACGAGACTCGGCTCGAAACACCACGGAACTCAACTCTTGTTCGTTCCAGTTCGGTGTGAATCGACATTACTGAAGACATACACTTGCATGTGAGCACATGTGAGAGGAAACGTCGTGCCGGATGATAGGATCGCAATGAAAACTATAAAAGTCTAAGCAAATACTTTCGCACTTGAAGTCCGTTTTGAATCCATATCGAAGACATGACTACTGCACACTATTCAGAAGTCTGTGAAGCTTAGTTTTGAAATACCCTTCTGTCATAGGGGAACTCAACAGGGACCATACTTAGTTTTTTTTCTATAAAAAATGTGTGTTGTTTTTTCTTTCATTTGAATTGTTGATGTAGCATTAAAGGTGATAAGTACTGCATACTCAGTACTTATCACCTTTAATGGCAGCACGATTTAGTAGCTGCTCAACGAACAATGGACGCTTTGTTTCTACTGCTTACGTACTTACGTTTTCTGTGGTTGGCTCAAAATGGTGACACCAGAAACGCGTTTTCCAACTCCTGGTAGCATGTAAGGTGTTCTAACTCGACACTTATACTCTCTCTCTTCTGTTCCGCTAATAAACGCTTTAGAATCCATTGTGCACACACCTTACGATACTCGAAATGATGGTGGATGATACTGCTGAGGGATCCCGTGCTGATGTGTTGATCCTGCACTAACTGTCGAATGGTCACTTTGTAGTTTTCCCTCATCACATTGTCCAAATTTGCAATGGTTTCCTGCGTGATGGCCTGGTGACATTTACCAGGTCGTGAAAGATCCGCTGTCATTTGACGTTCTACTCGAAAAAATGTTCCACCATTTTAACACCGTACTACGTTCTAAGTAGGGTCTTCTCTTCCTGCATGCCTGAAAAAATCCTGCTGACCTAGCGTCTTTGTTGGGGAAAAGTTGAATCACAGCGCTTTGCTCTTGCTTGGGCTTACCCAAGTCATAGCGAACGGCCTGTTGCGCGCTCTGCAGCTGTGTTACAACAACTGACCACCTGCTGTGGCGGGTCTGGTTCACTTCGTCGACAACTCATTTCGTCGACGCCACTTCGTCGACAGGTACATTTCGTCGGCACTCAATTCGTCAACACTATACAGTATATGCAAACAGTCGATTCCTAAAAAACCGAAAAGAAGTTCAGAAACACCAAATTTGGTATACTATCTCATGGTACTGTAACTTAGATCGTAGACGGTTTTTGAAAAGGTCGGGCCCGAAATGAAGGGGGCCCTATACAAAATGTTCGTAAAATCTACAGTTTTCAATTTAGAACCTCCAAATTTGGTATTCTATCTCGTGGTACTCTAACTTACACCGTAAACGGTTTTTGGAAGGGGTCGAGGCCCGGAGTCAAGGGGGCCCCATACAACATTTTCGTAAAATCTACAGTTTTCAATTTAGAACCACCAAATTTGGTATACTATATCGTTGTACTCTTACACCAACTTAGACCATAGACGGAACGTGTCGGGGCCCGGGGGCCTCCCATACAACATTTTCATAAAATCTACAGTTTTCAATTTAGAACCACCAAATTTGGTATACTATATCATGGTACTCTAACTTAGACCGTACACGGTTTTTTGAAGGGGTCGAGGCCCGGGGTAAAGGGAGCCGCATACAAAATTTTCTCAAAAATTTCGATTTTTTACTTAAGAACTGCAACACAATTCTGCACTCCAATACCCTATCTGCGAGCTAAGTTAGAGTACAATGAGATAGTATAAAAAAATTGGTGGTTCTAAATTGAAAACTGTAGATTTTACGAAAATTTTGAGGAATCGACTGTTTGCATAAATAGCGTCAACGAAATGAGTTGTCGACGAAATGAACGAGATCGGCTGCGGCGCATTGCTCCTCTCTGCCGGTGTGGAGCAGAGACACTACCGGGAACGGCATGTTGGTTGACGCCGCCATCTTCTGAGTCTGTGTGTTCACTCTACTCTATAGGCTACACTGTAAAGACAATATACAAAGTGTATGAAGTTTTTTGGAAAAATTGTCTTACTCTTGAGAACTACCGATTCTCATAAAATTGGAAGGATGTCTCATTTTGTTCTCTGAATTTTTTAACAACACTTTGGTACCCAACAATACGCATTAAACGATCATATTTTACAAACTAATTCAGATTTTATAAAATTTTGGTACGCAGAATATTTTGAAAAAGCCGAAAGCGATTATGCTGCCCGATAGCCGAGTAGTCAGAGTCGTAGGTTTCTGGCTATTCGTCCGAGCTGGGCCTAGGATCTGATTTCGGATGTGGCACAGGGGGTGCGTTTGCTCCACAGCGCTGGGTTTTCTACCTTTCCCGGAACCAGCGGCCCAAAATTTGGGGCAGTGGACTGCTCATATTCCCGAGAGAGTTGCTCATGGTGGTCGTTAATCCCCCCACCCCCACCCCCCGCGCGCTCATGCAAAAGAAAATGGCATCACGTTAGAGATTCAGCGACAATTTAAAATTCCATCCTAAGGCTGTGTGCCTACACTGCTAAAAATACAATTATGGTATGGTATCTAAATCTGCTAGAAAAGTCAATTTTCTTTTCAAATTGCACTTAAATTATACAAATAGTTTATAATTTTTTTTTTGTTACTTCATTTTGTGTGCGTTGTTTGAATCGCGATTCGCTATGAAGAGAAGAGACCCACGAGTTATACCTCCTGAAGGTCATGAAGAAGACATAAACAGCAGCAAAAATGTATTCCAGTGAAAAGCTTGCAGGCATTCGCAGATCCGCCTTGTCATCAAGAAGATGTGGGTTTCAAGCGCTTGAGGTCTGATGCCAAAAATGGTACTAAATGACAAGTTGTTTGGTTGATGGAATGCCACGGTTTACACATTGTAGCTTCTGCTGCTTTTTGTTTGTTCCGATGGGCCCTGTAGCAACAATTGTCAGCGGTTAATAACTCTTTCAATTATTCTTTCATATCTCGCCATGTAATATTCATAGGACCCGCAAATACAGAACAGAACAGCTGACGACCAGCGTGACGTAAACATGCGCGGATGTTTGAACATCTCACTTTGGAAACACTTGCTTTAAAGGCACATTTACTTTGTTTTTCTTTTCTCGGCAGTCCGCTGATCATAAATTCATATACTAGGCAAGTTCTTTATTGCTTTCCAGAAGGAAAACAAAACTTAAAAGATTTTTTTCTGTTTCAGGTTCAACGACCCTCATGATTTTTAGGAACTTTTCTGATTTGGAAGCCTCTGGCTACAGGAAAAGGACAGAATCAGCTCCTTAGAAAAAACGCACCACGCATGCTTCATCCTTGGCCCGGGGCCCAAAAGACTGTTCAGAGGACCACTCCTCGGACCATTAGACTATATGGACAGGACATTTTAAATAGATGCACTCTTTGGATTAACGATTATCCAGAGGCCCGGTCCTCGGACCATTCGACTGACTGGACAGGAAATCTAAAATGAAGGCGCTCTTTGGATAAACGAATATCAAGAGGACCGCTCCTCGGACCATCAGACTATATTACATGGGCAGGAAATTTTAAATGAAGGCACTCTTTAGATAAACGATTATCCAGAGGCCCGCTCCTCGGACCAATCGACTGTCTGGACAGGAAATCTAAAATGAAGGCACTCTTTGGATAAACGAATATCAAGAGGACCACTCCTCGGACCATTAGACTATATGGACAGAAAATTTTAAATGAAGGCACTCTTTGGATTAACGATTATCCAGAGGCCCGCTCCTCGGACCAATCGACTGTCTGGACAGGAAATCTAAAATGAAGGCACTGTTTGGATAAACGAATATCAAGAGGACCACTCCTCGGACCATTAGACTATATGGACAGGAAATTTTAAATGAAGGCACTCTTTGAATTAACCATTATCCAGAGGCCCGCTCCTCGGACCATTCGAATCTGGACAGGAAATTTAAAAAGAAGGCTCTCTTTGGATAAACGAATATCAAGAGGCCCGCTCACCGGACCATTTGACTATCCGGACAAGAAATTTTAAATGAAGGCACTCTTATGATTAACGATTATCCAGAGGCCCGCTCTTCGGGCCATTCGATTATCTGGACAGGAAATTTAAAATGAAGGCACTTTTGGATAAACGAATATCCAGAGGCCCGCTCCTCGGACCATTAGACTATCTGGACACGAAATTTAAAATGAAAGCACTCCTTGGTTTAATGATTATCCAGAGGTCCCGCTCCTCGGACTATTCGACTATCTGGACAGGGAATTTTAAATGTATGCACTCTTTGGATTAACGAATATCCAGAGGCCCCGCTCCTCGGACAATTAGACTATCTGCACACGAAATTTAAAACGAAGACACTCCTTCTGTTAATGATTATCCAGAGGCCAGCTCCTCGGGCCATTAGACTATCTGGACACGAAATGTAAAATGAAGGCACTCTTTGGATAAACGAATATCCAGAGGACTGCTCCTCGGAACATTAGACTATCTGGACACGAAATGTAAAATGAAGGCACTCTTTGGATAAACGAATATCCAGAGGACTGCTCCTCGGGCCATTAGACTATCTGGACACGAAATATAAAATGAAGGCACTCTTTGGATAAACGAATATCCAGAGGACTGCTCCTCGGGCCATTAGACTATATGGACACGAAATTTAAAATGAAGACACTTTTTGGATAAACGAATATCCAGAGGCCCGTTCTTCGGACCATTAGACTATCTGGACACGACATTTATTTTAAAATGAAGGCACTCTTTGGATAAACGAATATCCACAGGACCGCTCCTCGGACCACTAGACTATCTTTACACGGAATTTTAAATGAAGGCACACCTTGGATTAATGATTATCCAGAAGCCAACTTCTCGGACCATTCGACTATGTGGACAGGAAATTTAAAATGAAGGCACTTTTTGGATTAACAATTGTCCAGGGGAAGGCTCCACGGACCACTCGACTCTCTGGACAGGAAATTTAAATGAATGCACTCTTTGGATTAACGATTAACCGGAGGCCCGCTCCTCGAACCATTCAACTATCTGGACAAGAAATTTAAAATGAAGGCACTGTTTGGATAAACGATTAACCAGAGGCCCGCTCCTCGGACCATTGGACTATCTGTACAAGAAATTTTAAATGAACGTGCTCTTTGGATTAACAGTTATCCAGGTTATTTCGGATACAACTTTTTGGATAAACGATTATCCAGAGACACGTGACTCGGACCACTCAACTACGGAGACAGTAAACTTAAAATGAATGAGAATGAAAAACTTGAAGAGTTTAAATTGTGCGTTGACAAACAAGAAAGGTCATACCGAGTTCTCAAGTGATATGAGAAAGTATTTTGCATCAGAGGAAACCAAATGGCGTTGACGCCTCCTAGCGGAAAAACAGGGATTTGTTTAAAATGCACAATGAATGGCAGTGTTCTTTGTAAAAAAAATGAATCAATCACAAAAAGATACATTTTCTAAATCACATTTCTGATTGTTGTAAATGTTTTATCGATTTCTGCAATATCAATAAAACATTTGCTAAAATCGATAAAACATTCTAACGATTAAATCGATTAAACATTCGCAATCAGAAATTGCTACTTCGTCTACTGGTGGCATTTTGATTTTAATTTAATTTTACTTCAGAGATTGTGACGTATATTCTAAATTAACTTTCCTTTTTAGTTTCTTTCCTTATGTAAATCTTGAGTTTATTATCAGTTATACTTCACACTTAACGTGATATCTTTTCTCTCAAACGAATACGTTTGGCAACATAACTGATGTTGAATGAACGTGACGTATGCCTGTTATGATAAGAACGAGAGTTATAAACTACGAGTAAACTGTTGCTTGAGAGCGTTGTGTTGTGGAGCTGTGTGGTGTGTGGAGCGTTTAATGCGAAGTGCTATGTTATGTTACGATGTGTTGGAGAAAACCTTGAATAAAGCATCATTTCCGTAAGTTTGACTTCTGTTGTTTACATGTTTCGTCTGGCCGTTAAGATTTAATTTAGGAACTATTTCTTCTTATGGTTATGTTTTTTTTAAATAACGTAGAAGTACGACAAGACTTCTACGTTATAAGATGAAATATCCGAAGTAAAACGAATTTCTCATATCAAACGATTAAAAGGAAAAATATAGGAGAAAACGTAATGTGAATTTTCGCCCACCTAACGGGAAAAATGTGTGCGCTATTTGAAGAAAAAAATGGGTGGGGAATGTTCTTAGTGAAGGGTATTCTGTCAAGAAAGGATTTTTTTAATCGTTTTTTTTTTTTTTTTTTTTAAGGATCGCAGATAAACTTGCAACTAGAAAGTCAGTACAGTTTCACTCCACGAGAACCAACACTCCTCCGGGTGTTTCTTCGCGTGTGCATGACGCCGTATCCGCCACAAACCATCACTTCTGTGGAGTAGAAACCTCGACTCGTCGGAGAAGGCTACCTTTCCCCACTCTTCCACTGTCCAATGACGGTAGATCCATTCAAACTGCAGGCGTCGTTGCCAATGGTCCAGGGTTAAGATCGGAGCCTTGACGCAGCGTCGACTCTGGTGATCCATCAGCAACACGGTTCGTTCTACTGTTATCGAGGACACGTACCTGGGTGACCCAGCGTTCATTTGCGTGGTCAGTTGCTGCACTGTTGCGGTCGATTGCCCTTTACCAGTCGACGGAGGCGACGTTCTCCTCTTGGGTTGACGGCCTTTGGGGCTCCACAGTTATGACGTCGGGAGATACTCGGTGTGCTAGAGGTACATTCTTGGTTATACTCTTACTGCAGCACCTAGAGAGCAGCCCACGAAGTCTGCTGTTTCTGAGATGCTTCCACCTTTGGCGCGGTAGTCGATGACCATTCCTTTTTTAACATCTGTCAAATCACTACCGCTGCCCATTGTGCTCACGTGGCGCACTATGGCTCATCTGTCCTGCCGGCCGCTTATACCTCAGCGTGGTCGACCTTGTCACGTGGACTCTGTGACGCGCTTCGGCGGGTACACTGTGATTTCGGGAGTGATCATATCATTCTGATATGGCTGTGCATATCTACCAATAAAATTACCATATAAAACAGTTAAAAGTTAGATATTCTCAAGTGGCAAATTACGCGAGTATAATGGCAGCTAGCCCGTGGGGCTTTGTAGGTATGACTCTCACAGGTTCTGTAAGCCAGAGCATGCCTAGTAAACATTATGTTTTCATGGTTGTATGTTGTTTGGTTTTCTCATTCCTTATGCTCGCCCCGAATGAAACTTCAAAATGCTTCAGGAATTTTCTAAATGCTACCAACTTTTTTTCCCACGTAAACACACTGAGAAGTGAACGTAGAACTTAAAGTAAAAATGATCTCTCCCCCACTGGTCACAGGGACGCATCTACCTGTGTGTTCTCATATCTGCCTATTCCCTTCACGTGCCCATAAATTATCCGCTTTCTGCAGTTTCGTGTGATGCAGCGCAATGAGAGCTTACCGCGCCCTAAAGCAACGGTAAACGTTTTTCCTTCACAGAGTGTGCAGACATACGGGGTGTCCACCACGAGACTCCAACACTTTGAAAATCCATTATTTTTTCATTTCAGGTTTTAAAGCCGTGATTCTGAACGGAACAGAAGCAGACTTGCAAAGTTCACACGGAGAACATGAGGTCATGGCACCGTCGTGCCAGGTCGGCTCTGTTCAAGGAGGGTGTGATGGTTTGGGGACACTTCACATGGGACACACTACGTCCCTTGGCGGGTCTGGAGAGATCGTTAACCGATGCATGCTACCAGCATGTGCTGTATTGTCACCTATACGCTTTCACGACCTTCGCGCATTCTGCAGCCGGTGGTCTGTTTCAGCAGGACAATGCGATGACCACCGGGCAGCAACAACCCAGGTATGGCTCGAGGAACACTCATCTTAGTTTGGAACCATTCAGTGGCCCTCAAGGTCCCCGGATTTAACCCTTTAACGACCATATCACCCAAAATGCCCGTACGTACAAACGGCGATAAACGCCCGAAACGCCTGTCTAGGAGGGTGAGTCAGATTTCTTGCCCTTACTTCTTCAAATTTTCTTGACCTATAGGGGATCAGCAGGAGTCACGATCGTTGTTATTAAACAAAGAAGTGAAACAACATACAGTTTCGGGCGTTACGATATTTAGAGTGATACAAGTTTTTTTTTGTCATGGTCGTTGAAGGGTTAAATCCAGTGGAATTTGTCAGGGTTCCAGTGGAGCGGAAAATCAAATCCATGGATTCTGGACCGCCGTCTCTTGTGGAGTAGCAAATACACTGAAGAGCAATTGAATTAGAGATACCTGTCTAGTAACGTGTAGCACCACCTTTCGTCCTGATGACGGCGGCGATTCGTCTCGGCATGGACTCGACAAGACACCGGAAGCGTTGGGAAGCCATACGGATCCACGACCCTTGAACAAGCTCCCACAGTTCACGAAGATTTGATGGAGGGGGTCAGAGCCTCGAACATCTCTCTCGATGGCATCCCAGATGTGCTCGATGGGATTGATGTCAGGTGACCTAGCTGGCCAAGGAAGCGAGGTCACGTCGGCGGAGTGTTCATCCAACCATTCGGATACAATTCGGGAGCGATGGCACAGTGCATTGTCTTGTTGCAGGATGTTGTCTCTAGTGGGATGTTGAAGACGCACAAACGGGAGCAAATGGTCGTACAGGATATCCCGGTAAGGTTGACCTGTGAGGGACGATGTCACACGTACCAGGGGTCCCATTTCAGTCCACGTAAACAGTCCCCAGACGAGAGTGCCACCCCCACCAGCTTGAAGAGTACCCTGCTGGCAAGAAGGATCCATCGCTTCATGTAGTTTGTGCCGTACTAGTATCCTGCCATCCGCATGTACCAACGTGAATCTCGACTCATCAGTCCAGGCAACATTTTCCCACATGTCTAGGGTCCAGTGGCGATGATCCCGTGCCCATGCTAATCTTTGCACCCTGTGATGTGCGGTCAGCAGCGGTACCCTCGTGGGACGATGGCTTCTGTACCCCAAAGCGAGGAGATGGTTCTGGATGGTGTGGCTGCTTACACGGTTTTGTACACCAGCGTTAAATTGCCGAGTGATTTCTTAAGCTGTGGCCCGTCTATCCGCTGTTACAATGCAAGCTAGCCGACGATGATCCCGCTCATTCACACGGTGTTGTCCACGGCAGTTGGGCCCTTGCAGGGATGGTTTAACCGGATTCGATGTACTCACGGTGCACCCGTGACACAGTGGCTCGTGAAAATCCCAGTGCCGGCACGACTTCCGAGATGGAGTGACCCAATCTTCGGGCCTCGACAATTTGCCCACGTTCAAATGCGCTTATATCCTTCGTCTTACCCATACTGCGTCCGACTCTTACTGATTCCCGTCGCATCACTCCTTATATTGTCGGATCGCTGCATACGTCATGTCATTTCCGTTTACAGGGCCGCCCACAGCGCCACATTTGCATAACGCCGGCTGTCTCTAATTCAATTGCTCTTCAGTGTATGCAGTGGCGTTTTCATATTTATTCTATGCAAATGATGATAGGCCGGCCACCCCGGTGGGCAGTGGTCTAAGCGATGGCCTCTGATCATTCGTTCGAAAGGGGACCGGGTTCGAATCCCGGTGAGGCATGGATGTTGTATTTGTCTTACGGCACTGGCTCTCTCCCTTCCCTGGAACCAGTGACCCTAAGTTAGGGACGGGCGACTGCGTATAGTCCATTGAGTTGCTCACGGTGGACGTCAAACTTCCAAACAAAAAAACAAAAATGATATGCCGCCCCGGTGGCGCAGTGGTCTAAGCGCTGGCTTCTGATCATCCGTCCAAGATGGCTATGGGCTCGAATCCCGGTGAGGCATGGATGGTGTGTTTGTCTTACGGCACTGGCTCTCTCCCTTCCCTGGAGTCAATGTCTCTAAGTTAGGGACGGGCCGTGCCAGTGCCGTAAGACAAACACAACATCCATGCCTCACCGGGATTCGAACCCGCACCCCGTTCGGACGAATGATCAGAGGCCATCGCTTAGACCACTGCGCCACCGGGGCGGCTCCATTGAATTGCTCACGGTGGTCGTTAAACCTCCAATCAAAAAAAGAAAAAGAAATAAAAAAAATGATGAGAGCCACCCCGGTTGCGCAGTGGCTAAGCGATGGCTTCTGATAATTCATCCGAGACCAGTCCGGGTTCGAGTCCCGGTAAGGCACCGATGTTGTGTTTGCCTTATGACACTGGCTCTCTCCCTTCGCTGGAACCAGTTGTTTGCCACCCCCGGTTGCGAAGTGGTCTAAGCGATGGCTTCTGATCACTTGTCCGAGATGGGTCCAGGTTCGAATCCCGGTAAGGCAGCGATGTTGTGTTTGTCTTACGGCACTGGCTGTATCCCTTCCCTGGAACCAGTGGCCCTAAATTAGGGACGGGCGACTTCTTATAGCCCACTGAGCTGCTCACGGTGATCGTTAAACCTCCAATCAGGAGTCAGAGAGAAATAATGAGAAATATTACTATCAGTTCTGTGAAACTTATCCCTAAGGCTAACTAAAGAGCAGCTGAAACCCACAGATATTTTACTATCATCTTTTTCTTTTTTTCAACAAAATAATGATTAATGGTCATTTCTGTTAAGAAGTTTTAACCCTTGAAAGCGGCGATAATTACATGCACGATCGCCTATGCCCATTCAAGTGTGTTACGAAGTCTTGAGTAAATTTGGCAGAGGAGCATCTATGAGGTGTAATACGAAACTTTAGAAGCATTAAAAATTATCATACTGGTTCCATCAAACCATTAAGCTTTAAAGATCTCTAATGTTGGTATCCTGCCAAACTTTAAATAATGGGGCCAAGATAAAAAAAAATCAACTGAATAATATGTGTCACTGGCGCACCCCTCGACCTTGGTGTTAATGATTCCTGTGGAGCAATTACTACTACGAGGCCAACAATGAAGTTGGGATATCAAAACCCACAGCGGCCCTCCCTAGTCTATTGAATGAAGCGATCACTATTCCATTGCAGACGTATGGTGAGTGGCTGGCTATGTTACAGAAAATTAGGCGTTAGATTTGCTTTTACCACTTGCGTTGTGCATAGGTTTACTTCAAACCGGCCGCCAAACTAAGAATATGGGGGAGTGATTACGAGCGCAAAGGACGTGTAGGGAAGAAGGGGGAGGAAAGGGCGGGCAATTCTTGATAGAGGGGGAGGCAGATGGCGCTTGTAATTTGTCTTCTAATTGGTTGGATTATTGGGCAGAGAGTAAAACGCCGCTTGATGAATAGCTGTCATGAATGAAAATGACAGTGAGTATGAGTTGAGCTACGGCCGTACCCACAACATGATAGACATCAGCCCCCGGTTTACTTTCCTCCCAATTATCAACTGAACTCATGCGTTACATTTACTTTTCTTTCTTCTCCCGCGAAAGGTTAATCTGCCTTTAAACTAATTTAAAACCCGACCATTTAACTCTCCGAAAGTGTTTAACCGTAAAACAGTAACGTTAAACAATAGTACACTATCGGTAACGATGAGTAAAGATTACGCATATGGTGGATATTTACGAATAAAAGTTATTTTTGACTTAGTTATTAAAAAATTTTCATTCCTTAACTTACTTAATTTGGATAAACTTTTAAAAGTTTGACTTAGATAAATTCAAAATAAACTGAGTAAACTCCATGTTAAAACGTCAAACTTTTCAGAAACGAAGATAAGAAAATGAAGAACTGAAATACGTAGTGCGATCAAAAAGTTCCGAGATTAGGTACGTAGCGCTCCAACAGATGTCAGTACGTGGATGCGCGAGCAGCTGTCGAGGGCAGTGACCTTCATGAATCATTGTGGCGAGAGGCGTCGTTCTGTGAACATCCGAGCTGCGCCACACGATATTTGGTGACCACGTGCAGAACACAGCTGCGATTTCGGCATGGACTACAAACTAGAGCAGCAAGCGAACATCAAATTCTGCGTCAGACTCGGCAAATCGAGAACGGAGACGCATGGAATGTTGCGACAGGCTTACGGCAATGAAACAATGAATCGTGCGAGGTGTTTTGAGTGGCACTCGCGCTTCAAGGGCGACACTGGAAGACGACGAGGGGTCAGGGCGACGGTCCACGAGCAAAAACCCCGAAAATGTGGACAAAATTAGGGAACTGGTGAATGAGGATCGTCGGAGATCCATTCAAAACATTACTACCATCGTCAATGTGTCATACGGAACAGTGCAAGAAATTCTGACGTCGGTTTTGAACATGCACCGCATTGCTGCAAAGTATGTGCCAAAGATTCAGAACCCCGAACTGAAGGCGCTCCGTGTCGAACTCTGTCAAGATCTTCGTCAGCAGGTGATCAATAACCAACGTTCCTGTCGCGGGTCATCACCTGCGTCTACGGTTACGACCCGGAGACCAAACAACAGTCGTCGCAGTGGAAGAGCCCGGCATCTCCTCGACCGAAGAAGACCCAACAGGTCCGGAGCGCAACCAAAAGCATGCTCATCGTCTTCTTCGACATTCGTGGGATTGTGCACAGTGAATTCGTCATTCAGGGGCAGACCGTCACCGCTCTTTTTTACTGCGATGTTCTGTGGCGTCTTAGGGAGGACATTCGTCGGAAACGACCTGAAATGTGTCGCAGGGGCGATTCCTTGCTCCATGACGACAATGCAGCAGCTCACAGAGCGTTAACAACACTCCAGTTTTGCAACCGCAACAGCACGACTACCCTTTCTCACCCGCCTTACTCGCCGGATTTGGCCCTCTGCGATTTCTTTCTGTTCCCTAAGATGAAACTGAAGCTCAAGAGTCAACCGTTTTGAAACCGTGGACGAGATCCAGCGCGAATCGTTGACGGTGCTTGACACGATTCGCGAACAGGACTTCCAGGAAGCGTTCCAATAGTGGTAAAACCTCTGCCTGCGTTGTATCGTTTCCCCAGAAGATTACTTTGAGGAGATCATAGCCAGAATTAAGTAACGTAAGTACTTTGTTGTATATCGGTCAATTCTCGGAACTTTTTGATCGGACCTCGTATTGCATCAATTTTTCTTGGTACTCAATTTAAAGTATTTGTGTTAAATAAATGGTAGATCTCACAAATACAAAAAACTGAAATTGGAGTTTTGAAAAAACAACTAGTTTTGGCTTTCCATGCCTTTTTTCACTTCATGCTCCCACAAATTGGCTTCTGGCACTCATTGCAGTATGCAGTTGTATGCCTCTTTTGATGAACAATATTAGGCCGCGTGTAGCCTAGTAGTCACCATTCGTGACTGCCACGGAGTCCTCGGGTTCGATCCCATGCAGGCGCGAACGCTCGAACCACTATATATTCGCCGTGCGTCGGATCGACACGTTAAGCCGTCGGACCCCGGGTACTGGCCCCCAGGTAGTAAAAAAGGGCGTCTTCTACGTCGCTTCCGTGTCACTTTCCTATCTGGCACTCTAGCCCAAATCTCCTACCTTCCTATTTCTAAGGGTTGTTTAAGACCTGGGATCAGACACTCCTTCCTAAAATCCTCTACATATGATCTGATCTATGAACAATATGTGCAGTACTTTTGTGGTCCATGTTGGGATTCAGCACACTCTTAGCAGAATTGCAGGGCATATGCAAATCATGTGCGCCCGGCACGCCACCGAGAAGCACTATAAGAAGGGTGCACAGAAGGCTGGGTGTAAGTAGTCGAAGTGTGTTGTGCTGCCGGACCGGTGCGTGGGAAGCATCCTGATTCCACGTCGCAGAAAACGGCAGTCATTCCAGCACGTTTCGGAGTTCGACAAAGGGCGAATAGTGGCTTATCGCGACAGTGGTTTATCGCACCGAGACATCGGCGCCCGTGTGAGACGACATCCAGCCACAGTGAGGCGAGTATGGATTCGGTGGGTACAGGAGGGACGGACGGACCAACGTGAGCTATTGCCGCAGCCGCAGCCGCGGCACACCACCGAATGAGAGGACCTGCATGTTGTGCGTCGGGTATTGACGGCTCGCACCGCCACATCACGAACGTTAGCGCAGGAATTAGGGTGTGTTGCGCAACAACCTGTGTCAGCACGTACCGTTCGACGTCGTCTGCAGGAGCGGGGACTTGTCGCACTGCGCCCATTGCTCCGATTACCATTGACGTTACACCACCGGCGAGTGTGGCGGCAGTGGGCCGTTGAACGCCGCACCTGGACTACGGAATGGCACGACATTGTCTTCTCCGACGAATCCCGCTTCTGCCTGCAACACCACGATTGTCGGATCCGCGTGTGGCGGCACCGTGGACAGAGGCTGTGTGATGCCTGCATTATGCATCGCCATACCGGCCCGTCATCTGGCGTTATGGTTTGGGGCGCAATCGGATATGACACCCGCATCCCTCTGGTAAGCATCGCCGTTACACTCAACAAGCACCGCTACATCTCCGACGTTTTGGAGCCTATAGTCCTCCCTTACCTGCAGGACCTTCCAGCGGTCACGTGTCAACAGGAAAATGCGCGCCCGCACGTGGCACGCATCGTGCAACAATTCTTCACGGCCCAGCAGGTGTCACTGCTGCCGTGGCCCGCCTGTTCTCCCGATATTTCGCACATCGAACACGTATGGTCGCTGATCGGCAACCGAGTAGCCCGGCAAGCACCACCCGCGGCTACGCCTGATGAACTGTGGCAACGTGTGGAAGAAGCCTGGACCGACATACCCCAAGCCCACATCCAAAGCCTCTTTCGTTCGATGCCGCGGCGTGTACCGGTCGTATTGCCAGCCATGGGGGCCACACGAACCATTGGTGTCTGCGTGTTCCGCAAGTCGCACTGGCCTGTAAGCTCAATCGTTTCATCTTTGTATCTGTTTTATGTGTCCAGTAAATCTGGCTTTGCTATCTCGTGTCCTTCTTGGTGTTGCATTTTGGGTGGCCAGCAGTGTATATACATGAAGGTGAAAGGATGATGTAAGCAAACAAGTATAATGCATGCTGATGGACTCTGAAGAGATTCAGAATAGTTCACTTACCAATATTATGGCATAGATTGAATAAAGTTGTCAGCAGGTCCGTATCTAAAATCCATCACAAGTTGTCTCCAAGACAGAGGTAGGTAAGTGAGCAGACCTTCATTACAACACTTATCTCCAAAACGCGAAATGATCAAGCTTTCAGCCAGGTCTGTTAACCTTTTAGACCTCAAACTCAGTAACACATATGCATCTTCCCAAATTGGAGTAAATTTTTCACTTCCCACTAGTCGCAAAAGTACGGTGGCAGAGGATGGCATCTGATGTTATGCTGATGAACGTTGAACGTTCAGTAACTTCTTACCATGCGTCAGAAGCACCTCAGTTGTTCTAATCTCATCACAAATCAATTCTCCAAGATCTTCTGGAGGCAAAAAACCCGGATCTGCATCGCAATCATCTAACTCCTCTTGTAAACCACTTTCTTCTTCATTTTAAGTGGCTTCTGGTAATTCTTGTAAAATAGGAATATTTGCTTCATCAGTTTAATCTGATTTCATAACTGGCTTTTAAAATACGCGAAACGGCGCACCACAGATATCAAAGATGAGATATAAAAATTTTAACAAAAAATAATTCAGTGCATTATTAGAAACTATGAGAAATATTTATGCATATATCGCGCAGTAGTAAACATATGTCGCGCAACAAGTTGAATGTTCAATTTTGTATTTGTAGCAAGTTTTTCCTCCAGAGATTGTCTGGTGTTGAAACTGCGTTTTTCGAAGTCAAGAACCTGATTAAAAATAATGATAAAAAAAAAAAAAAAAAAAGAAAGGAAAAAGAAAAGAAACTGCTTCTGAGAACCGCATTTCTTACTCTGATTTTCTCTTTTTTCTGCCGAATCTGCGTCAATGGAATATTTTATTTTTAAATTCACGGTGAAAGTTCAATAGTTAGAAAACATTTTCAGGGAAATTTGAAACAATAAAAATATACACAAACTCATAAGATGGAAGAAGCTCCACCTTATGATGCCAGAGCGATTTACTCCCAAAAAAATAATAAATAGCAAAATAAGTTAAGTTGTAAAATCTTTTTTTCTCGTATTCAGCATTGCTCATTTGATAAGAAACCAAACTGCCAGCCCCGTATTATGTTTGACACGTTCTCGTAATATGTGGCAAATGTTTAATACAATTATCAAAAATAAAATAAATAAAAACACAGAAACGTATACACCGATGAGTCATTACATTATGACCACCGCCAGCCTAGAGAAATGAGCGCGCCTGGCCACCGAACGGTGGCGCAGGTGAAGCTCACAGAGCAGTGTATACAGAACTCGAGGACCGGCTTTCGGTTAGTAGAGTGTTCGGAGTTAGAATGGGAAAAGCTGCCGATTTATCGGAGTTTGATGGCATGGCGCCTCGGAACTACGATCTCGGAAACGGCGCGGCTTGTGGGATGTTCACGTGCTGCTGTAGTGAGTACGCATCAAAAGTGGTGCGCAGATGGCCAAACGACGGACCGCGGTCCAGCCGTGTGTCGTCCGCAGCTCACTGATGCCAGAGGGGAGCGGAGACTGTCGCACATTGTTCACAGCGACCGCAGGGCCACAGTGCGACAAATCACCCGCAGCTGCAACAGTGGTGATCCGTGCAATGTGTTACAGCACACAGTTCATCGTAGCCTTCTGCGCATGGGCCCTCGCAGCCTAAGACCCAGCTGGGTCCCCATGCTCACTTCACGTCATTTCCAACAACGCATAAAATGGGCCCAAGATCATCGAGGTTGAACCGTGGATGATTTGAAGAAAGTGGCCTGGTCTGACGAATCAAGATTCCTGGTGAACGGCTGAGCGCGGATAAGCCGATTACCAACGGAGGCTATGGCACCTCGATGCACGGTTGGGCAGAAACAGGCCGATGGGGGCGGTGTCATGCTATGGGCGATGTTTTCTTGGGACACTTTAGGCCCCATTATCCCAACAGCTCAATCCCTGACAGGTGTCAGGTATCTGAACATCGTTGCGGACTAAGTTCACACATTCATGGCAACTGCTGGTGATGGCCATTACCAACTGGATAATGCGCCATGCTACACTGCCAGAATCGTCCAGGAGTTGTTCGAGGAACATGCTGGTGACTTTCTGTTAATGCCCTGGTCTCCAAATTCACCTGGCATGAACCCAATCGAACATTTGTGGTTCGACTTGGAAAAGCGGGTTCGTGCTAAATAACTACCACCCTGAATTAATGTACGGGAACTGGAGGACCTGCTGTTGATATTATGGTACCAGATACCCTAGTACACCTATCGCCACCTCATCGAATCGATGCCTCACTGTTTTGCTGGCTAAAGGGAGTCCTACGGCTTATAAAGTAGGTGGTCATAATGTAATGACTCATCGTTGTAATCTCTAGCACCATTATTTATCTATTTTTTTTTCCGTTTCTTATTCTTTGTTTGAGTAACGTTTTTTTATAAACTTTGGAAATAAAATCTTTGAATATTTTATTAAAATCGCAGGCTGAATTCTATTTTTAGAAACATTAATTTTGAGCAAAATAGTATTTCAGATTCCTTGAAAGCTCATTTGCTGATGAGTAATTACAATTGCGTTTTAAAATACACGTCGAATATTGTAGTTCATCTCTTTCCCCTCTCATTTTTAAATTTTCCTCCTAACAATAGAAAAAAACGCGCCTCTCCCACGTCTGATCTCGCCACGCTTGCCCCTCAATAATTTAGTAAAGTTAGCGCCCCTGGAAGTAAGAGAGCGATTTTGACCACTTGTTTTCAGAAAAACTTCAAGGTATTAAAGGATATTTATGCTGAGCGGTGATAATAAGGAAAACAGATGTACTGCACTGTTTCCTTATTTGATATATTTGCCTACTCATGTCTCTCGATTGCAGAAAGCCGTATAAAGAGATTCAGTTTTGTTCTATTTGATTTACAAAGAAATTCTCACATCACGCTGCTCTGAAACTGGAAGCTGTTTCACTGTGTGACAACTTACGTGCATATGCTGAAACAGAATTTATCAGCGAATTCAATTTTAGCTACAGGGTTTTCCATTATTGCTCACATGATGCAAGTGACTATTAAGAAATCCGTGTTATGTTTTGCGATGCATGAGCGCGTACAGGATCATATGAAAAGTCATTTCGCCCAACTGAATCTTGATAAAAAATTGCATCACTAATCTCTTCCAGTGATGCAGTATTTTTCTCTGAAAAAAGGAAAGTTACTTTACACATTCTGTTGCGCACAATGAATTATAACAAGATCATACGTATTCATGTGGAAAGTTAGGAGAAACAAAGATATTTTCTTACTGCAAGAGGGAAATTTCTTTGAACTAGTTTCTCGTCACTGCTAATTGTTAATACATGTAAGTCCCCCTTTCCCACTGTACGACTACCGGCTCTAAGGAAGGGAAGCAACCAGAGTCGCTTCCATCTGGTCGGAAGGAGAGTTGCTCTGATCACTAGTCCACTGACGACTTTCGGTAAAGATTACAAACATAATCTCCCAGTGGCGCAGTGGTCTAAGTGCTGGATTCTGACCATTCGTCCGGGATTCGAATCCCAGTGAGGCATGGATGCCGTGTTTGTCTTACGTTGTAGCGTTCTTACTATCTGAAACGCGTATATGACTTCCTGAACACTACGTACAGTCAGTTCTTCTTATCCACTCATTTTAAGTGAAACAGGAGGCACATAAAGTTCAAGAAATAGTTACTTACAGTACAGTTCTTTCCTTTGTTCTGTGTACAGACCTCCAAAAAAAAAAAAAAAAAAAAAAAAGAAAACAAGGCCACTTCCCTTAACTTTGGAACTATTTGCCGCAGATAAATAAGTAAGATACCGTTGGAAAGCAATTAATTGAAGGGAACCATCACGTGATGCGAAGAAAAATGCTAATTAGCTCACTATCTTCGAGTTTTTCCATATAAGGAGTACGTTATTTTATGCGCCTTCTACACTGCTGGCCACCCAAAATGCAACACTAAGAAGGACACGAGATAGCAAAGCCAGATTTACTGGACACATAACAACAGATACAAAAATGAAACGATTGAGCTTACTGGCCTGTGCGACTTGTGGAACTATAACGAAGTAAATTTCTCCGTCATTTTCTGTTAACGCCGGAAATCGAACCCGAGTCCTCTCATTCCGGAATAAGTCACTTTGAGCTACGCAGACGCTCGTTCTTGCTGCTATTTGAGCTACGCAGACGCTCGTTCTTGCTGCTATCTGCCTTTATGTCGTGTGCGTCCTGCGGGGCAGGCACGTCACAGAACATGCAGACATCAATAGTTCGTGTGGCTCCCATGGCTGGCAATAACGGCCGCTACACGCCGCGGCATCGAACGAAAGAGGCTTTGGATGTGGGCTTGAGGTATGTCGGTCCAGACTGCTTCCACACGTTGCCACAGTTCATCAGGCGTAGCCGCGGGTGGTGCTTGCCGGGCCACTCGGTTGCCGATCAGCGACCAGACGTGTTCGATGGGCGACATATCGGGAGAACAGGCGGGCCACGGCAGCAGTGACACCTGGTGGGCTGTGGTGAAGAATTGTTGCACGATGCGCGCCACGTTCGGGCGCGCATTGTCCTGTTGAAACGTGGCCGCTGGCAAGTCCTGCAGGTAAGGGAGGACTACAGGTTCCAAAACCTCGGAGATGGTGTGGTGGCTGTTGAGTGTACCGGCGATGCGTACCAGAGAAGTGTGGGTGTCATATCCAATTGCGCCCCAAACCATAACGCCAGGCGACGGACCGATATGGCGATGCGTAATGCAGGCGTCATACAGTCTCTCGCCGCGGTGCCGTCACATGCGGATCCGACCATCGTGGTGTTGCAGGCAGAAGCGGGATTCGTCGGAGAAGACAATGTCGTGCCATTCCGTAGTCCAGGTGCGGCGTTCAACGGCACACTGCCGCCGCACTCGCCGGTGGTGTAACGTCAATGGTAATCGGAGCAATGGGCGCCGTGCGACAAGTCCCCGCTCCTGCAGACGACATCGAACGGTACGTGCTGACACAGGTTGTTGCGCAACACAGGCGGTGCGAGCCGTCAATACCCGCCGCACAATATGCCGGTCCTCTCGTTCGGTGGTGTGCCGCGGCTGCGGCAATTGCTCACGTCGGTCCGTCCGTCCTTCCTGCACCCACCAAATCCATACTCGCCTCACTGGGGCTGGATGTCGTCCCACACGGGCGCCGATGTCTCGGTACGATAAACCGCTTTCTCGATAAGCGACTATTCGTCCTCTGTCGAACTCAGAAACGTGCTGGAATGACTGCCGCATTCTGCGACGAGGCATCAAGAAGCTTTCCACGCACAGGTCCGGCAGCACAACACACTTCCACTACTTACACCCCGCCTTCTGGGCACTCTTCTTATAGCGCTTCTTGGTGGCGTGCCGGGCACACATGATTTGCATATGAATTCAAAACACATTTTATTACATACATTTGCTTCTAAACATCCGATTGAAAAAATTCTTTTACTTTTCGATTCCATTCAAGTCGGAAAGCATTTCGGGTACAGTCACTTTTTCAAGTTACGCATAGATTTTACGCTAGGGGGCGTAAAAGTAAATTGCGTTTTCTCCGATATCTGTACTTCTAATACTCCGATTTGAGAAATTCTTTCTTCAGTTGATACAGCTCCTGATGGGAAATATTTTGCATATAATTTCTAATTTTTGGTAAAGAACGGTTTGGCTACCACGGGGCATAAGTGTTAATTTCTGCTTCTGATGTATTTGCAGCAAAATGCGAGCTTTCAAAATCTATACTGAAAAAGTTCATTAGTGGACTGATACCACTCACGTCGATAAATTTTTCCGGAATCTTTTCTTCTTAAAATTATGCATGGTTTCTCCGCCAGGGAACCTAGATGTATATCATATTTTTGTTAATAGCTCTGCTTCTAAGAGTCCCAATTGAAAAATTCCTTTTTGTTGCATATAGTTTCTAATGCGAAATGTTTTTCATATAACTCCAAAATTTTCAAGTAACTCATAGACTTTCCGCTACGGGGCGTAAGAGTAAATTGCGTTTTCCCATATATCTCTGCTTCTTAAACTCCGATTTTAAAAAATTCTTCCTGTATCTCATACAGCTACTGATGGGAAATGTTTTGCATATAATTTCTTATTCAAGGTAAAGGATAGTTTGGCTACCAGGGGGCGTAAGTGTTTATTTCTGCTTCTGATGTATTTGCATCTAAATCTGACCTCTTGAAAACTCGACAGAAAAAATATTTCGTGGACCCATTTCGCTCTCTATGAGAAACATTTTCAGAATACTCTTTTCATACAATAATGTATAGTTTTTCTGCCAAGGGGCGTAGATGCATATCTTATTTTTGTCAATAGAAAGAGAGTCCGGTTTTAATAATTCTTTCTTTGTTCGAGAGCATATCCGCGGCGAAATGTTTCTCATGTAATTTCAAATCTTTCTTAACGCAGAAGTCTGCCTCGAGAGGGCGTAAGTTCACATTTCCGTTTACAGCAATATCTGAGGGACTAAAACTCCGATTGAAAAACTACCTTCTTCGGTCAGATACTACTAAATGTGCAAACTCTGTGAGCGTATTTTCTTATCAAAACAATGCAAAATTTCGCTGCTAGGGGACTCCAATGTTTTTCTTAATATCTCTGCTTTGAAATATGCGCTTTAAAAAATTCGGAAAAGGATCCACTTTCACCATCACAGTAGGAGACCACACACATCTTTGGCAACAAATCAGGCAATCAGCAAATTAGGCTGGTCGGTGGTACCCATCCACAATGCAGCCCAGATGTGGTGCCCTCCGACTTCCACCTGTTCGGTCCATTGAAGGACAGTCTCCGAGGACAACGATTTGATGACACCGACCAGTGAAAGCGAAGAAGTGGGTACAACAATCGCCTGAAGAGGATTCGAGAGTTGAGTTCAGCGATAGCGCAAATGCATCTCTTGTGATGGAGACTATGTTCAGTAGCAGTTACTCGCCCAACATTTTCAATTTGAACGACCTCTGTAAGTTAATAAAAAAGTTATGCCCACTTTTGCATTACTTTCGGTTCAACCTTCGTAAATAAGGCGATATCTGTCTCCAGACGGACAAACACCACAAGCACGTGGGCTTTGTTTTTACAAAAGACGTGCAAATTAAGTTTGAAATAGCTATTCCGGTGGCGCAGCGGTCTAAGTACTGGCTTCTGACCGTTCGTCCGTGAAGGGTCCGGGTTCGAATCTCAGGGAGTCATGGATGCTTTGTTTGTCTTACGGCACTGGGGTTCTCTCCCTTCCCTGGAACAAGTGACCCTAAATTAAGGACGGTCGACTCTTACGGCACTGGGGTTCTCTCCCTTCCCTGGAACAAGTGACCCTAAATTAGCCCATTGAGTTGCTCACGGTGGTCGTTAAATCCCCTATATAAAAATTAAAATAGCTCGAAATGCTGCTTTGAAAATGTTGCTCAGTCTGCGGAATAAAACTTCTGATATCAAGTTAATCTGTTATGCACTGTTAAAAAGAATCTACTTAAAAATGAGAACCTGAACCTACTCGTTTTTTTAAGTACAATCGTATCGAAAACGAGTACATGACATGTTCAAATATAAGTAACCACACGTACTTACAAATAACTGCGTCAATAAATATAAATATAATCTCGTATTACTTCATTTTAGATGTTATAGATTTCAAGAGAAATTGTTTAATAAATGTGTACAGTGATACACATATATAATTAGTACAACAAAGTAACTGATCACAAGTAATTTAAGCCGCCCCGGTGGTGCAGTGGTCTAAGCGATGGCCTCTGATCATTCGTCCGAACGGGGTCCGGGTTCGAATCCCGGTGAGGCATGGATGTTGTGTTTGTCTTACGGCACCGGCTCTCTTCCTTCCCTGGAACCAGTGACCCTAAATTAGGGACGGGCGACTGCTTATAGCCCATTGAGTTGCTCACGGTGGTCGTTAAACCTCCAATAAAAAAAAAGTAATTTAATTATGCATAAAGTATCTTTGTGTACGGTTTTACATTAACTATATTTGTGTCAATCTCATAAATAATATTGTGAGAGCGAACGTGCTTATCTCCTATGTGAACCAGTCCAAAATAATTATACTTCTGTGGCGTCCACGCTATAGGCTCATCTCACTGTCAATGGAAATATTTAAAAGGTTCGTTCCTCAGAACTTACCCAAACTCTGATTGGGTGAACAGACGAAACCTCCCCCGCTTTTCTATAATTGATAACTGCGAATCAGGGAGGTGGATTGAGACTGCTGAAACTCTAAGTAGAAATTACCCATGCTATAAAATAACACAGGAGGATTTATTTCAAACTTAAACAAGTTTATTGTGGATAAAAACTGAAGTTGGGAAGTCAGTCTGCCAGTAGGAATACCGCTTTATGGATGTCGATCAGACGTCCCTCAACTAATGCAGACCTAGTAAATAGTCAAAGTAAACTTGACATCTCTATCACGATAATACGTTCTTACACTTGGGAGAGAGTCCTTCTCATCCGAGAAGCGACCTGTATCTCCCGATAAAGATTCTTATCTCCGAATCCTATCTAACTCCGCTCTGCACTTAGTCCTCGCGGTTTTGGTAGAATTATCCCTTCAGGATAACTAAATAAAGCACGTGAGATTCCCTAAGTCAGGGACCTATATCACTGCTGGGAAACTTATCTTCGCAAAGATACTTCGACGCTGTTCCGTACATCGACTGAAGACAGGGCTCGAAGGTTTTTTCGCCAGTAGACAGGGCTCGAAGGTTTTCGGGTTGTCCGTCAAACCCGAAAACCTTCGAGCCCTGTCTACTGGCGAAATTGATCTTGTAATTCTCGAAAACAGACTAACGCACTCAGTCTTCTCATGCGCATCCCTCTCCCGACTTCGGCGCTGCGAACCTGCCCCATGCGAGCTCCAGCCCTGAGGCGTCCCATTCCCCTCTTGCTCCCTCTCTGCTGGCGTCGACGTCACGATGCCAGTGCGTCTCTTTCTCCGTTAACCGGCCTCTCCCTTCCTGTCTACGAATTCCTCGCTTTCTGCAGTAGGTGATCGGCACCTTCTGATGTTCCATTAGCGGTATTTTCTTTGACAGACTTAACTTTCCGCAAAGTACAACAACCATCGAATATAATGCATACTGGCTACATGGATACAATGAATAACGTCTAGGTTCCCAGGCATTCAGGTGTCTGCTCTCTGCTTGACAATACCAGCTGATGTCGTCTGCTTAATTGCTGATGCCTATCTGCTTGGGAACGGCATCCACTTCCCAGAGCGTGGGAATCTCAGAATCTCTTTGTCATACACCAATACTAAAATGTTCTGGAACAATCCATTGCTCTGTTATACATTTGAACCATTTTGAGTTCACTAAACAATTACATATATATGGATACTTCATCCTAAGTCCGTCTGAACACACATTAGCATGAAATTGAATAAACATAATATTCTTCGCATTAGTCTATTAATGTATGTTTTCCTAATATAATAGGCATAATGTTCGGTTCATTATTTTCTTGGGCATAAATAATGCGCCCGCTCTCACAAATATATTGTCGCTTCATCACTATATTTGTCATTAAAATTGCGCTGTCCATTTGCCCAGCATGTGACAACAAGTATATCTATTATCCCAGATGTGCCATCGAATAATATACTTCCAGTTGATTCTATGAATAAATGAGTATGTATGGAGAACATGTATCCCAAATTCGAAATACAGCCGCGGATGGCTTAGTGGTTAGAGATTCAGACTGACGTTAGAAAGACCTCAGGTTCAAGTCTGGTGTGGTGGTGTGAATTCCTAACAATCGCTGAATATCCGCTGTGCATCGGACAAACACGTTTAGTGACGTCCCCCGGGTAGGAATACACCGGTTCCATGTAAAGGTGTTCATTCCTAAGCTCCCCCCCCCCCCCATAATTTCTCTCTGCCTTCTAGGTACAAAATCGTACGCTTGTACGGTGGCGCCATCTAGTGTGCCCTCTCTCACTTACAAACTTTCCTGTCAGAATCGCTAGATTCGCTCTAACTTCATTCAGTTTCTGTGCCCTGCCCGAAAGGGCACAGAAACTGAATGAAGTTAGGGCACATATATATATGGATTTTTTTAGTACATATATTTGAAATATATGTGCTCAAAAATGAATACATATATTTCAAATTAAAAATACCAGATATACTCAAAATTGATTCCCTGTATGTACTCAAAAATGAGTACTTGTCTTTTCCGAAAATGAGACACAAGTACTCGGGGCTATTATATGAACAGAATGTACTCAAAAACGAGTACATTTTGCTTATTTCTAAGTACCAATTTTTAACAGTGTATGGACATGATATCACAAGAGGGGAAAACGATGGAGATACAGTACAATAAGGAAAAAGCACGTCAAGCCGTCGTCGAAATGGAAAACATGCATTTCCTTTAGCATTTCTTGTTTCTTAAATTACGAAAAGACACATCTTTTCCTTTCTTAAGTAACGGGTATGAGGTTATGACAAATTGCTTGAAAATTAAGGGGACAGATCACGCAACAAAATTCACATGGGAAAAATTTCAAGTAAGCTTAATATACGAAGAAGACAAAGAAAACGTCAAACGTAATTATCTTGATGTCACTCGCTCGATGTCAGCAGTCTGTTGAATTCAGCCGTATCGGACACGGAATGTTTTCTTTGTCTTAGAAAGTTTTGCATGGAAAAGTGATTTTGCGATTAGAATGAGATTTTCTAGTGCTATTTTGCAAGTCATAAATTAAATGACCCATCTAAGAAACTATAAAATGGGCTATTTCTTTTAGCATAAGCGGTACTTTAACAGCAAGAAATTTTTTAGCACATCTATTGAAAATAAAGCACTGCTTACACACACACCGGCTACTGAATTAAAAATCTTTATGCAGATGTACATAAATGTCACTTACGCAGCGTATATGAAAAATATGTCGTCACGTGCATCATCACGTGATCTAGGCAACTATTTCAGACTGCTGCTCGTCAGGAATAGTCAGTTGGTGCCGCGAATGGCCTAGTGGTCAACATTGGTGTCTGCTGAATAGAGGTCTCAGGTTCGATCCCAGACAGGTACGAACGCTAACAGCTGTACCGGGCATCTAAACAACGCAGCGGATCCGTTCATTTGCTTTTGAAGGGGTGTCTGATGGCTTTTGTCAATATAGTGTATATATAGAATTTATTTATATATATATACAAACGAACAGGGCGTTCAAAAAGTCTGTCCGCAGTGAGTGTCGTAGGTTATATGGTCGTAGGTTACATAGAAATCATATAAATGTATTACGGAGACATATAATTTACTCCTTACTCATAGAAAGTGTTGAAACTGTCGTTCTTCACATAACCTAACCGTTTTACACATGTCTTCAAACACATCTGGGAGAGTCAAAAAGTCTTTACGCAGTAATATTAAAGCTGTTCCACTTAATTTTGATGGTGCTACAGTCAAAATTTTTGAATTAAGTAACTTTTGCATGTTTAATTTCAGTTTTTGCTGTTTTCTTGATGACATTTCGAGCTTCAGAATGTGTTTCGCAGCAGCACCAATTGTCACCAGCTTCTGGTGAGTTGAAAGTTTCCAAACTGTGGATTTTGATTTAATCATTGCCCCTCAGAAGGTAGAAACACTAATGAAATAAAAATTCACATTTTGGAAGCTTTCAACTCATCATAAGCTTGCGAACATTGGTGTTGCTGTGAAACATGCTCTGGCTTCTTTCATGAGACGAAACAACTTCTAGCATTCACTCTTGTTGTTTTCAACAAGAACGAATTTGTTTGCCTCGACGCCTTTTTCAATCTCTTTAATGTTAAATTCATCCGTATTAACAAAAAAAGGCATTAATTCAGACACGATATGCAATGGAACGGGATGTTAGCACGTCAAACGAAAACATCTGAATGCTCAATGCAAAAGATGCGATGTGAAAAGTAACTCTCAGTCTTTTAATGTGACACGCGGGGTGTGAGAGAGTGAATCACCAGAGAAGCAGGCGACAGGCGTTTGCCTGTATCTTGCTCCGGACAATCGCACTGAAAACAAACGCAAAGAAAGCATAGTTTTATCATATGGTATCGTCGGGCGAATCTTCTTTGCTTTAAGAAAGAGACGGCAATATTTTTGTACGACAAATCATTTTTCACTCCGCTGGCACAAGTATTGAGCACAAAATTCCACAGTACGCATTTTTCTTTGAAATATTTTTTTTTTTTTTTCGAAAATAAAACCGCGAGGAAATCGGGTCAGAAACGCCTTGACCCGACTATTTGACCAGCAAGAAATTGTCAACCCGTTGGCCCGTGACTATCTGTGGTTCGGATTGCTATACTACATCTGCTTAGCTTCAGTTGCTTAGAAGTAAGTTGTTCTGGGTGATGTAACGGTAGCATGCTCGAACATAAATCAGGAGGTGCAGGTTCGATTCCCTTTCCAGGGTCATGTAATTTTAAAGTATTTTGATGGGTAACTATATGGGGCAAACAGTAAAATGTAAGGCAAGTATATGCCAATAATGATTGTGAAGAATTATTTCTTACGGGTAATACGTTTCCTGATTATTTCTAAGAAGCAAATGTGTCATAGAAATCGCTTTGTCATACAAAGAAGATACGAAGGGGTAAAACTCCTTGAGAGAACACCCCATGCAGTACGAAATTAATAATTTTGAGTACCTGGAAACCTAATGCGATGCACATCACGCAATCTGAAACTCCATTCTCTCAAGTCCAAGCGTCTGTATAAATGGCACCGGCTTCAGATGTCTGACAGTTTCTCTTGTTCTTTCCGTTTCGAAACTGTTATTAATTGTTCGGAGTTAATTTGCTCGCCGCCGAGTCTTTGATTGTAATCAAGCTGGATCTGTTTTCGGCCACGCCGTTTGAGTGGTCCTTGCCGGAGGGATCATACGAATCTCACAAGTCTTGATGCTCACTCTGCAGTTGTACGTCGACAAGTTTTGAGCAGCAAGGATCGTGGGTGCGCCCACTTGGTGTGCGAGTGCTGAATTCCTGTTCTTCTCCCCCGTTCGCTGTCAGCTCTTTCTCGTTCCTTTTGTTTCAGACATGGAACCTTCGCCTATGATTGCTGGTCTCATCATTAAAATTAATGAGCGAACATTACATCCACTTGTGTGGTTCAGTTTGTTGACTCAATTAACAGACAGGACGATCCTTGATCCAACGGGAGGGAAAGCATGGGGGGATATCATATCTAAACTCTAGAATTTCTGATTATGCATCTTAACGGGGTAAACCATTTTTCAGTTCTTGAGAAGCATCACCTCATGAAATGTTTTGGCAGGAATTAAAATTTGTAAAACGTGTCTTACATATCCAAGACACTCAGGCACTTGTTTAAGGAACATAAATGTCTGAATAAAATTTTAGGTTTTTATTCGCGCAGTGAACACAGTCTTTATGAAAAAAAAGAACAAGAGCGGATATATATTTTACATTTTCATAATTTGATTACGACAGCTGGAAACAAAATTGCATGAAATATGAACTACACAATCGCTAAAATTTTCGCAAGAATTTATTCAAAAAGCAAATTAGGAAAAAGTTTTCGACGCTTTTTTTCTCTCCCAGTGAGTATCGAAAGCTATCAAGGAATTACTCGTCCCTAACTTGGGACCACAGGTTTCAGTGTTGGGGCAGGGCAAGAGCCTTGGGAAAAGGGCACAACCCGTGTTTCATTCGGGGCTACGGTCCGGCGTGCGACTCTGGTCGGGTGAATTGAGCGGACAATGAAAAATCGTGGGTTGAGCTGACACCAGTAAATTTCTCATATCAAACAACCACAAAAAACGTAACTATGGATTTCGCTGGAAATCTAGAACGGCTTTCCGTTGACGCAGTGGTCTAAGGTATCGTCGGAGATGCAGGGCCGGCTGGACAATAAGGGCAACCGAGGCGGTCGCCCCGGACCCAGCTCCTTTAAGGGGACCGGCAGTTTAGGGGGAAAAATCATTTTTGGTAGAATTTTTTACAATTACTAGCAATCATGCCTGTTCTCCGAACGGTGAATCTATAAAATCGTTTTTTTTTTAACATAAAATTAGAGAAAAGGAAAAGTAATTAAGGGAAAGAAAAGTAATTTAAAATCCGTAACTGTTTTACGATTTAGAACAGCGACCTGACGTCAATGCATACGGTTTGACGTAAAACGGAGCAGGCTTTGGCGCCCCTTGATTTTAAGTCAAAATTTTAAATTTTTAAAGCATTTCAGTGATTCTGACGAAATTATATTTAAACATATCAGCATTTTGAAACAGTAAAGCTATGCCACCCTTTACTTTTTTCTAGGTGTAGAAGTGGTAGAAAATTCAAGCAGACAATGTTTCAAAGCGCTGTTGTTTTTTTTTTTTTTTTTTTTTCGTGCATTTGAAGGTATCCGGACTTTAAGACCTACCAGCATGCCAATTTTCAGATCTCTAGTTCATTTAGAAGTGGTCAAACAACTTGCGAAAAATTCAAACAGACAATGTTCCAAAGCCACCATTTTGATTCTTTTTGTTTTGTTTTCGTACTTTTCTAGGTATACGGACCTTAAGACCTATCAGCATGCCAATTTTCAGATCTGTAGGTCATTTAGAAGTGGTCGATCAATTCGCGGACGAACACACGCATTTTCCCTCTAGCTTTTTATGTACGAGGCGAATGCCTACATTTACCTAGGTATTCACGTATGCTGATGGAAAACGACGAACTTTAAAAGCGTCGCTACGCCATTAAGCATTGCGTCATTACCAGTTTGATTGTAGCCTGTCCTTTCACCCAATGAGAAGAGAGTGCTAAAAATAGCTGCGTCACCATGGCAGCAGGTCACGGGACAAGAACTTTCCTGTGTGGTTAACACAAGGCAGAGTAAGCCGCTCGTTTCTTTCATTTTGGTTTTTAAAAATGCTTAAAAATCAAAAAAATGAATTTTTTTTTTTTGTAAAAGAGGGATGATAGTTGTGAGTTTATGCTGTAAAAATTGCAATGCGTTATGATTTATAGTATGTCATATATCTGTTTTTTTTAAATGGATTCCATCACGAAATAAGAATTTTGTGAAATTCAAAAAATTAATTTCTCGTAAACTAATTCGAAATTCGAAAAAAGGGCGACGAGGTGCAAAACTTCGGCAATGGCCCTACATGCCTACAAAGTTTCGTGGTTCTGTTGCTGTGTCCGGAAAGCGAACTGATAGCACTTTTTTGCGTACTTTGAAATACAATAACTTTTGAAGAATCACCAGAATCGAAAAACGGTTTATTTCAGCGTGTTCTCCGAACAATTCTCTACAAACGATGTAAATTTCATATTTTTGTGTTCAATACGTTTTGCGCTCTGAGCTAGAAAAGCGCGAGTGTCGCGAAATTTCTAAAACAGCAGCGTCAGTTACTTTTTTTTAGAATAGGGAGATTGTTTTTTGTGTTAAGTGTTTTAGTGCAAGGCTCTTACAAAGATAGTTTTTTAAGTTATTTTTTGTTTGTTTTTGGTTTCCAATTCCCTTATTTTGGAATAGGATATCACCCTTCGCCGTATAAATACTGAGATCTGCAGATTTCAATTGATTGTTGTAACTATCTTAATATTTTCCGAATTCATGAAACAGCAAATTTAAATTTACCTACTATATACAATTCAATTTTAATGTGCAACAAGTATACTACTTACATACAATGCTTCATCACTGCCATCCACCAAACACCCCGAGTTCCGTTGTAAGATTTTTTTTTTTTTTTTTTTTTTTTTGATTGGAAGTTTAACGACCACCGTGAGCAACTCAATGGGCTATAAGCAGTCGGCCGTCCCTAATTTAGGGTCACTGGTTCCAGGGAAGGGAGAGATCCAGTGCCGTAAGACAAACACAACATCCATGCCTCACCGGGATTTGAACCCGGACCCCGTTCGGACGAATGATCAGAGGCCACCGCTTAGACCACTGTGCCACCGGGGCGGCAAAAAGTTGCCAACAGCACGCGGGGTTCCCATGTGGTCACCCTACCAGGTACTAACAGCGCCCGAAGCTGTTTAACTTCGGTGATCGAACGAGAACCGGTGTTTTCAGCTTAATAAGGCCGTTGACTGTAAGAAATGCATGCGCTCAGTAGTAATCCAACGAAAGTTTGTTTTGAGGCCTATCACTTCTGGCTTGCGTCGAGGCCAGTTGTAACTTGTAAGCACTGTGAAGCAAAGTTCCTTACTATGAATTGGCGTTTCCTTCTGTTTTAACAAATTTAGTTCTTGAGGATTAGGATCTGTATCATCAAGTCAGCAGCGGTATCAGTTTATGATTTCGGTTCAGTGGGGACGTGGGGTTAAATTTGCCAACTGACTTAACACAAGTATCCTTGATGCGAAATATAGACTGAACGAGAAGGTATAATACACAAGTTGATTATAAAGTCTCTATGCACACCATATACATCCACCACGCGCTGCTATCCATTATATACCCGTATCTCGGGGTGTATGTGGTCTAGCAGCAATCCAATGTAAATTCGTTTATAGGCCTATCACTTCCAGTCTTGTGTCGAAGCCAACTGTAACATGTATGGCACTGTGTAGTAAAGTTCCTTACTATGAGTTGTTATGTCCTTCTATTGTAACACATATTCTTGAGAGCCAGAACTTGTATCATTAAATCAGCAGCAGTGCTAGTTTACAAACTCGGTTCTGGAGGCATTTAACTGCAATAACAATAGTTCATGTGAATTATCATACGCATGGAGGCACCTTAATGAAATTGAAAATAAAATAAAAAAATAAAAATAAGCACAGACGAACATCAGAACAACTTGGTTCAACACTAGATGGCATTGAAGACTACGTTACATAGACGCCCATGCACACAAAGGCACGTGATTTTCAGCGAATCGGACTTTGACATGAGATGAACATTCCCGTTGAAAACGCCAGGGACAAACCTGGTGAAACGCGCGTCCGGATACACCATGAGATATGGACATATAGTGGATGTATATAATGTACATAGAGACTTTATTTTAACCTTTGTATTATGGGTTCTTGTTCAGTTGGTGTTTCGCAATTTCGCATCAAGGATACTTATGTTTTGTCAATTGATGACTTCAACCCCCCTCCCCCTCCAGAACCGAGTTTGTAAACTAGCACTGCTGCTGATTTAATGATACAAGAGTATACCTAACTTTTATATATTTAACTATTTGCGTTCAAACCAGATACTTAAATTCAAAAACAAATAAATAAAAAAGGACAATATCAAAGTTGGTTTCGGGCTACACATGGAGGCCATTTATTCAGTGACTTTAAAAACATTACTAGAAATTTAAAAAGAAAAATCATATATGAGCGCGTATCAGTGGCGTATATTCGAAGCTAGACAGGCTAGCTGCGAAGCCCAGAGAATGTACAAATAAAACTGAATTAAATATACACAAATAAAAGTCAATTATCAACGGTATTAAAATATGTCTATGCTTTCGGTGCGAAAAAAAAACCGCTTGCGGATTCGCTTCTTTGACTCAGTCTGGCGAGCGAAAACCAACTACATAACGCAAGCAGCTCTTCCAGAGCCTTCGCAGTTCTGATGCGAATGCCTTCCGTACAATGGCCTGCTAGCGTTTCCATGACAACATGAATCAGCTGGTAGAGGGGAATGGGCCATTGCTTTGGGAAACGGTTCTCTCAGAAAAAAAAAAAAAAAGAGTTAGACTATCTCAGTCACTCCCTTACTCCCGCCCATAAGTGTTTCGCGAGAGTTGCTTCAGTTTTTGCGAAGTGTCCATGAATTAAAATCAGAGATATTGTATCTAAAATTCGTAGCTTTGTTGGATTCAAACTGTTTTGTTAATTTTATGAAAGCTTCCCTGAACATCTAATGTCAGAACTTAAAGAACTCTATGCATCAAATTTTGATACAGCTCGACTAAAAAATGAACTGAAGGTGTTATATTCCTTTGATGAATACAAAAACAAATAAGTAAGAGACATTACGTGTTACATAAAGTTGAATAAATTTGTACAGTGTTTATTGAGGTGTACAAATTAGCAGACCTCATATTAAACTTTCCATCAACAACTGCAACTGCCGAAAGAAGTTTTTCAGCATTAAATAGAATCAAGATATATCTTACAGCCACTCAAGGACATGCACATTCGAAAAACCTGGCTGTAGAAAAAAAAAAAAAAAAAACATTATTTTTAAACATGAAAAAGTACTCGAAAGAAATATTTTATGAAAACGAAGCACTCAAGTTCACGCAAAAGGAGAAATATGGAGTTCATGTACAAATAAAGTATTCAGAAGAAGAATAGAGTTCATGTACAAATAAGTGTTCAAATCCTAATCCTTATAATTATTTGGTATCATGTTAGCAATGGCATGTACCTAAAATTTAGAAAAAAGTTACTTCTATTACTTAACAATTAAAATTTAAACTTCGCAATTTAAAAAAAAGCAATCGGGGGGGGGGGGGGGTGAGATAGCCCAAGTCTCGGACCCAAGATACGCCACTGGCGCGCATAAAATTTTTAAAAGTCACTAATTTATCAGTTACCCCATTTTGAATTAAAAATCAGTCACTAAAACATGTAATAGGAGAAAAAATCTATTTATGCGAATTTATCATTATTCCTACACTAAAATATTCGCAATCCAAAAATTTTCGCTACGCGGGTAGCTTTTTGTTATTTTGTGAGGAAGTTTTTATAAGTCATAATACAAGCTCAGCCCATCTCCCTGGAAAGAAAATTGTAGATTTTTTTTTCCAGCGAGATGCTCTCTCTCTCTCTCTCTCTCCCTCTCTCAACTTATAATCCATATTATGGTCTTTCTCTTAAGCTTAAAGCAAATACTGCTTTGAGATAATCATTTTGTCTTTATGATAGTTTTCGTTATGAAATACTACAGAGGTGAAGCACATGTCAAAATGGAAAAGTTACAGCGATGAATTCCGTCGGTGTACCTTAATTGGGAAAGCATTCGGATCCGGAGTAGAGGGATGAGAGTTCGTCGTCACAGACAAATTTGTGGATTTCACATCCTATGTGCTCTTTACGGACATTTTTCACATAACAACTTTATTAAAATATGAGATTTATTTTCTAGCGCAAGCAAATACAATCTCAACCCCATCTCCCAAATTTTGCTTCGGGGCCCCAATCGAAATTTCGCCGCGAACCTCGCAAGAGTTCTCGGCCCTGCGGAGATGGGTTTCGTCCTTCTGACCGTTCGTCCGAAATGTCTAAGCGTTCATCCTTCTGACAGTTCGTCCAAGATGGGTTCGAATCCCGGTGAGGCAGGGATGTCTTACGGCACTGGCTCTCTCCACTCCCTGGAGCCAATGGCCCTAAATTAGGGACGGGCGACTGCTTATAGCCCATCGACTTGCTCACGGTGGTCGGTAACCCCACCACACACACACACACACGCACACAAATGTCGAACGATTACCGTGCTTATTTAGTGACAGGTTACACAAGTATAACAATCCCGCTCAGTTCATGAAATTGTGCGCTACACCATTCTTTCGTAAGTTAAATTTCATTCCCATGTGAAGACCTTCAAATAAAAGTACGATTTACGAAAACAACTGTAGCAAAAAATAATAACAGCGAAACAGTTCGTTTCATCTTGTAATTCGAGTTGAAAGTCAGGAGTTTAACTAATGAGAAAGCGATCGGCCCTCATTTGTTATGTACCATATTTTTCATCATATAATCGGCGGATTATCTGTTTCAAAATCCATAAATTTAAGTTCAACGGATTATAGCCTGCTTTAAAAAAGTAATGTTTTTGCCTGTTCTTCAATTTTTAAGAAATCCGCTCCGTAATTGTCAGGAGAGGTCATATGCGCGCATTTGTAAAAATTCCTAGAAATGCGTTCATAACAGGAAAACCTCACACAACGCGGGAATGGACGGTTGATTTTTTTCTTTTTACTTGCGAGCATTTTGAGCACACAGTGGGAAAGGTTTTTCTTTTTTATTTTCGATCATTTTGACAGAAAATACCATGCAATGAAGGCAGTATTAAATGCTCTCGCGGACGAAGAGTTTTTCAAATTGGACTCCTAGAAGCAGAGATATCGGCGAAAATAAGATATGCATCTACGCACCCTGGCGGAAAATTTATGCACTATTTCAAACAGAAGGTATTGTCAAAATGTTTTTCGTGGTAAAGGGTGTCGGTCCACGACAGTGTTTTCTCAATCGAGTTTGCGCAGATTTTGAAAACTCTAACAGAAAAATACACTAATGTGGTTAAAACATTGCTTACCAAAAATTGTAAATCATATGCAGAACATTTCACATCAGGAACTTTATCCGAAGGAGAAAGAGTTTGTTTTCAAATAAGGCTTTTAGAATCATAGGTATTGGGGAAATCGCAGTTTACCTGCAGGCCCCTGGCAGAAAATTGATACATTTCTTGAAAAAGAAACTGTACCCAAAAAAGTCTTCGTTATAAATGGCATCGAAAGGAAGGAGAATTTTGTCAATCGGGTATTCTGACGCCAATATAGGGAATAAAGCGTATTTTGAATTTGATAACATTTGCATTTACGCCCTCTAGCAGTGAAATTACGAAGCGAAAAAAAAAAAAAAAAGACGAAAAGCCAGGATCATCGTTCTCTCATTTCAAGATTTCGAATGGAAAAGGAATTTTCGAAATCCGCCTAACAGTTGCAGAGATATTGTGTCCACAAACAGACGGACGGACGTAGACAAAGAGATACTATAATCACGTACTTTTTCTTTTGCAAAAGACGCGCTAAAATTGTGACGCGCCTAGCGTTTTGTTCGGGCATGAGTTTTTTTCTCTGATATTTCTGCATTAAAGCTTTGTTGCCTGATCTTGCTATACGGAGCCGAATGCTTCGGAACGATTACTAAGTTTTTTGGACCTGTAGGGCCGGGCCGGAGGGACCATAGGCGCCGCCGCGTCTTTACGGGGACCCGCAGTTTAGAAAATAAAGAAAAAATCGTTTTTACTAGAAATCTCTATACTGATCTCTATTTTTTTTAAGTTTTGGGACGCGAAGGCTTTTCAAATATATTTTTATAATTCTTTTTTAGTAAAGAATCTCCCCTCACACACACTCACTTTGAAATAGGTTACCGTCCTTCGTTGTACAGATACTGAGATTTACAGATTTCAAATTATTATTATCAACTTTTAACCTTTAACTTTTCCACATTCACGAAATAGCAAATTCAATTTAATCACGCTTTTATATGCTCAACAGTTTGTGTGCAAACACGATATTTACTCATAAATTAAAAAATAAATAAATAAAAAGAACAATTTCGGAGTTGTTTTTGGGCTATATGCTAATTGTTCTTTGACTTTAAAAACAGGACTGCGAATTTTTAAAAAAATCACACATGAGTGCATATAAAAGGTAAAAATTTAATCAGTAAAATGTGTACCAGGGGAAAAAATGTATGTAAACAAATATATTTAGGGATCCTTATTATTCGCTACGCAAAAATTATTGCTATGGAAAACATATTCTACGCAGATTAGTTAAAGTTATCTTTTATCACTTTGTGAGAAAATTTATATAAAAATCATAATGCAAGCTAAACCCTCTTCTCCCAGGAAGGAAAATCGTAGATTTTAACACTTCTTGCTCTCTCTCTCTCTCGCTCTCTTTCTTTGAACTTTCAATACTTATTACGGTATTTTTCTTAAGCTTACAGCCCAATTTGAGATAAGTTTTCTTTATGATAGTTTTTTGGTGTTTCCATTTTTCGCGTAACGGTTTTATTAAACAATGAGTTTTATTTTCTTGAACCAGCAATGAAATTTTGCTCCGGACCTCACTGTGAAGTTTCGTCCCAGGGCACGCAAAAATTCCATCCGACCCTGCTGTACGGTTTTTAAAGATTTGATGCAGTTATTTTAATTAACTAATGTTTTCAGCTAACCCTGAATTTGTTGAACATACACTATGTTGACAAAAGTCACCGGACATCTAGAAGAGAAACACGACATAGCACTTATTCACATACATTAGTACGGTGTCGGTCCACCATTGGCCTTAATGCATGCACTGACCCTTCGATACATGCTTTCGACAAGATTTTGGAACACAGCGGTACGTATGCGCTTCTATTCAGTACATAATGCTGCAGCTAACTGTTGCTTAGTAGTAGACCTTGGCTCCAAACTTCTTGAGCGGCACTCTAATTCATCCCATAGGTGCTCTGTGGGATTAAGATCAGGGCTCTCTGCTGGCCAGTCCACACACGATACGGAATTACACGCCGTAACAGTCCTTGCTTTATGGCTCGGTGCATTATCCTGCTGATACCAACAAGGTTCGGTTCCATAGTATTGCCACAGAGTTGGTGACGCATAATTGTCCAGAATATAGAGGTAGACGTGCTGGTTAACAGGTTTGTCCACGATAACCAATAAGTTGGGACCATACCACGAAAAACACCCCCACACGACTACACTGCCAGCTCCAAACTTGACCGTAGGAACAGTACACTGTGCCGCCCCGGTGGCGCAGTGGTCTAAGCGATGGCCTCTGATCATTCGTCCGAACGGGGTCCGGGTTCGAATCCCGGTGAGGCATGCATGTTGTGTTTGTCTTACGGCACTGGCTCTCTCCCTTCCCTGGAACCAGTGACCCTAAATTAGGGACGGGCGACTGCTTATAGCCCATTGAGTTGCTCACGGTGGTCGTTAAAAATCCAATAAAAAAAAAACAGTACACTGTAGTAAATAGAGTTACCCCGGCGGCGGCCATACACACACACGGCCAGCAGACTGATGGATCGTGTATCTGGATTCATCAGCCCATAAGACCCGTTTCCATTGATCTACGGTCCACGATAAATGTTCTTTTCACCATTCTAAACGACGAGTAGCATTCCGCGTGGAGATGAAAGGCTTATCAGCAGCCGCACGACCACGGTAACCCATGGAATGAAGTTCTCTACGAATGGTACATGTACATACCGAAGTTCCAGCATTTTTACTCACATGTACACTGAGGTCTTGTGCAGTACTCCGTCGATTGGCTGTAACGTCTCTTCTGAGGCTTTGACGTCCTCTATCTTTGATTTTCTTTGGTCCGCCCGTACGTTTTGCTACTTCAGGCACGCCATGTGTCTTCCACTTATTCAGTACATCCAAAACAGTTGACTTGGGTATGTTTAAATGCCTCTCGGGTTCTCTTATGGACAACCCATTAATACACTGCCGGACAATTGCTAAGGACGGATGACAATAGCAACGATAACAACCATAAAATGGAAGGCAGGAAAATGTGGAAATTAGCATAAGTGCGGGATATAGTAAGACGTGTTGTGCGTATGCAAATTTTGGATTGCCGAACTTGTTCGTGACGTCATAGCGTTGATAAGAGATATAAAGGATTTGACGCGTATTGACCGTTGTTGTTCAAACGCAAAGTTTAAAGGGAAAGAATCAATTGACGAACTTGCAATTTTCAGTATGTCTTCCTGACATCACGTAGATGATTTTACGCGTGGCCGTATTATTGGCAAGATTGAAGAAGAGCGAAAAATAACAGATGTTGCCAGGGAGTTAGACGTCAGCCACAGTGTTGTTTCAAGGCTTTGGGAATCATTTCAAACAAATGGAGAGTGTAGCAAACGTCACGGGGGAGGTCGTGTTCGCAGTATGACACCTGCAGAAGATCGGTACAGAGTGCTATCAACAAAAAGACACCGGCGCAGCACAGCTAGTGAGGTAGAAAATCAGTTTATGGCTGCTACTGGCAAGCGGATCTCCCGAAAAACAGTCGCCAGACGTTTGCATGAATGAGGACTATACACCCGCCGTCCTGTTGTGTGCATCCCATTGTCCATACGTCACCGTACCGCCAGTTTGCAATGGTGCCATCAACATCGCAATTGGACTGATAACGACTGGTCTGCTGTCCTCTTCTCCGATGAGAGTTGACACAGTCTATCGTCTGATTGTCGGCGACAACTGATCTGGCGTGATAGTGGTACTGCATATTGTCCAGCAAACATACAGGAAAGGGACCGATATCCGACATGTAGTGTAATGGAATGGGCTGACATCATGATCAATGGCCGTACGTCCCTCTATGTGCTTCCAACTGGGACTAAGACTGGCCAACTATACATTAATTGCGTTCTGCTACCTCATGTTCGCATGTTCCATGGTGCTGTCGGTGATAGATTTATTTTCATAGACGACAACGCAACATGTCATCGAACAGTCGCTGTCCAGGAGTGTCTTGAGAGCGAGGATATTCAACGCCTCGTATGGCCAGCACGTTCTCCAGATCTGAATCCCATTGAAAATGTGTGGGATGCTTTGGGGAGGAGTCTTGCTGGTCGCCAATGCCCTCCAATAAACAAGGACACCCTCATCCGTGCACTGACAGAGGAATCGGATAAATTACCCCAACAGCTGCTTGATAATGTTATGCAAAGCATGACACGACGTGTGGAATCTTGCATCGCCCTCCATGGTGACCATATTCCGTATTGACATCTCACGCCGGAACGCCTGCGGACAGTAATTGCATTTTTTTCACGTTTACGTATTCTGCACAAAATGGCCTGTTTGTCCCTTGAACACGTTCCAAAGTCTTCTGGATTTCAGAGCACAATAAATTGTCTTTCTTGTAAAGTCCTGGCATTCTGACATTATTTTATTTCACTTGGCATCCAACCACACTTACTTTTTTATGCGCTATATAGCCGTTTATGATCCGTCCTTAGCAATTGTCCAGCAGTGTATAACACCCAACCATCTTTCCTTTCTCAAAGTCAGTTCTCTAACGCCGCGACATTTTCACTCAACCTCACAGTGCGATATGATCGCGGTCAGCTGCAGGCTTGTTTTTATACCGTTTGCAGCTGTACCGGGCATCTTAACAACGCATCGGATCCGTTCATTTGCTATTGAAGGGGTGTCCGGTGACTTTTGTTAATATAGTGTAGATCTCAATCATGAAATGACAATAATCAATCGTCAATTCACGTGGATATGTAAGCGGCTTTAATCTCTTCCTTTAAAACAAGTCTCCACAATTTACTTGCCATCACTCTACAGTCTTTCCACACATTCAGCGTTGAACTAATTTTGTTCAGACTTGCTGTCATCGTTGCAAAAATGTACAAGCTGTTCGGGGAAGTAATGTGGCGTTCAGGGAGAAAATGTTTAACAAAGAAGTAATCAAACTTGTATAAGAATATAGAAAAATAAAAGCAAGGTTAGAGATATACGTAATTTATTGGGTTGTCGGAAAAGTCATGACGCATTTTGGCACCCGATGGCGGTTGGGCGGGTTTGGAAGTACTAGAGGCATGCGCAGCTCTGCTATCGCTGTGGCATTTGACAGGTGCCAGTCCTAGCTGCAGTCTAGGAGGAATAGTGAGCGATTTGGTTGATTTGCGGAGATTGGACATCAAGTTGAAGATGGAAGACCCAACTGTGCATTTTCGCCATATTTTATTGTTTTACTTCCACAAAGGGAAGAACGAGCGTCAAGCTTGTGAAAAGTTGTATAAAGTGTACGGTGTTAATGCTCTACAAGAACGTCAGTACCAGCGGTGGTTCGCAAAATTCCGTGCTGGAGATTTTGACCTCAACGTTGCCCCTCGGTCCGGAAGGCCCACCGAGGTTGATGACAACCAAATCAAGGCATTGATCGAGTCAAACCCACGTTACACGACACGAGAGATTGCAGACACATTGCACATCCATCATTCAAGCGTTCACGACAACCTGAAAAAGCTGGTATACGTAAGCAAGCTCGATGTGTGGGTTCCTCGTGAACTCAAAGAAGATCAATTGACGGCGCGTATAAACATCTGCGATATGCTCATTAAACGTGAGGAAAACGATCCTTTTTTGAAGCGAATGATAACTGGTGACGAAAAGTGGATTGTGTACAACAATGTGCTGCGCAAACGGTCTTGGTCCCGACGTGCTGCTTCACCTCAAACGACATCCAAAGCAGACATTTATCAGCGGAAGGTTCTGGTCTCAGTGTGGTGGGATTTTAAAGGTGTAACAATCAATTCGAATGTGTACTGTCGGTAATTGGACAGTTTGAACGAATCCATCATCCAGAAACGTCCAGAGCTCGTTCATCGTAAAGGTGTTGTGTTCCATCACGACAACGTAAGACCACACACAAGTTTGATCACCCGCCAAAAAATATTGGAGCTTGGGTGGAATGTGTTGCCACACCCAGCATACTCGCCTGACCTTGCGCCGTCAGACTTCCACTTGTTTCGCTCTCTTCAACAGTCCTTGCGTGGTATAACGTTCAATTCAGATGAGACTGTAAACCAGCACCTTATACAGTTTTTCGCCACGAAAGACAGGTCCTTCTATGAACGAGGCATTCTGCAGCTCACTGAAAGATGGCAAAAGGTTATCGAACAAAACGGGCTTTGATTGATCTTTGTTCTTTCTATCAATAAATGACCTTTGCAAAACATGGCTAAAATACGTCATGACTTTTCCGACAACCTAATAACTTTCCTTTCGTGAGTTTGTTTTTTATGTAAATTTTGTTACTTCTCGGTAAAACACTTTCTCAGTAAACGCCGCAGACCATTAGTTAATCTCGATTTCCAATAAATATTCCTCGTGGCTTTTTATTTCTTTGAATACTATAACACATGATGTTTTTCATCATTTTGGTTCATCTAGCAGTGTTATATATGCCGAAACATACGCACATCTATCAGTGCGTTGCAAACACACCATGTTTCAAACAAGTAAGAGTGATGGTTTCGTATTAAATGCATAATTAAAATACCTTCCTACTGCAGCGAATTATAGCTTTTAATCCATTTACTCTACATTACTTAATTAGAGAGAATTGATGAATTATCCGTCTAGTTATTCTTCAAAGTTGAAACCCATACTTAGTATATATACATGTAAAACATCATGGTAGCATCTGCTGCGTTAACTCATTTATAAATTTATGATCGTGACCCTTTGCCATTTCTGACCTAATTGCAACATCCGTAATAGCTATTTCTGACACAAAAAGTTTTGAGTCGTGGCCTCAGGCTCTGTTTCTGGTAATGATTAATGACGTAGTTTAAAATTTCTCAGCCATCTTTCCGCGAAAACTGTTATCAATCAGTTTCCTTGTGCTTCATTAATTAATCGCAGGAAAACTTAGGCCAAAATGGTCCAAAGCAAGATTTTTGAAAGAGACTTCAGTAAGGACTCCTGATTTTATTCTATTCAAATTAAAGATTGCAATCAGCAGAATTTTGATCAATCTACTCCGACAAGCTTTGAGTCCTATAAGACACGTCAACTCAGAGGTACAGGATATACACTTATTCATTCACTCCACATCTGTCTCTCTCTGTCTCTCCGCCAAAATGTGTGTGTCTGTATACATAATATAATCATCATCATCATCAACATTGTCAACCATTATCAATCCATTGCTGGATGAAGGTCTCCCCAAGTTTCTTCCACAATTGTCTGTCTTGAGCCTGTCTCCTCCATATCACTCGGACATGCTTTTGAATTTCATCCATCCATCTCCCGTGAGGTCTTCTTTTTGGGTATTTTTATGTCCCTTGAAATCCAGTTGTCCAGTCGGTGGTCCTTTCTTCTGGCAACATGTCCAGCCCATTGCCATTTCAGTGATTTCACTCTGGTCATGATGTTGTCCACTCCTGTCATTTTCCTTATCCACAAGTTCTATTCTTTTGTCTTCTGAAAGTTTATTTTAATCCCACTTCGTTACTCTTATCAGCAAGTTCTTGGACCATATTTTACATCTCTAAAGGGGTAGTTGCAAAAATGACTACGTTTTCAGCAAAATCAAGGTGGGCTTTGGCCAGAACTCATCACGCTATATGTACTATATGCGTATATGCATTGATTGGAAGCAGCACGCTACTTTTAGAATAGCATGGCATATAGCATCGTTACAAGCAGGAAAATGTAGTTGTAGCAGTAGCATGCTACAAAATAAAATAACTTGCAGCGGAAAATTACGCTACAAATTATGCTACTTTAAAAAAGTGGTTACAAGGATATTCTTAAAATCACGTGACATTTCTAGACTTCCTGAAGCGTAATTGGAACCCTTTAACCGGCTGGAACGAATTAACCCGAGGCCAACAAAATGGGCTGAAATCAGCTCCAACAAATATATTCGATGTCTAAGAAGTAGGCCGAACGCGACAGAAACGAGTGTGCCAGCGCATCAGAAAGCGATGCTTTTCCCTACGGTTTGGCATTCTAAGTGGTCATTTAGGAATATGACTGTCAATTAAGCCTTTCTCTCTGATTATAGTATTTTCCGCTAAGAATGCTATAACAAGTTAGTAAAATCATGCAATGCATTGATTATGATACGCTTTCCAACATACCCGGAATCATTACTCAACTTATTACTCACGCTATGAGGTAATGGCTGTGCAATAAATCTCACTCCTGTGCCCTGACCTTTGACCCTATTTCGATGATATTGAACAGAATTGGTTCAGTATACCTCCGGAACAACATACTAATGTTTTGTCGCAATAGAAGCATTTTTAGTCAAGTTAGGAGGATAATGGCTGTGAAATAAATCTTGCTCCTGTGCCCTGATCTTTGACCCCATTTCAACGATATTCAACAGGACCGGTTCAGTATACCTCCGAAACAACATGATGATGTTTTGTCGCAATCGAAGCGAAGCATTTTTACGTAAGTTATGACGTATAAGGGCGATGGAATGGAACGCGATCCTATGTCCAGACCTTTGACCCCATTTCGCCCATTTAAAATAGGGTTCCTTCCCAAGTTGTCCCCTACCACATACTAAAATTTCATCGAAATCGAACCGTTTTTACGCGAGTTATAATGCGGACAGACAGACAGACAGACAGACGGACAAAGCTGGAGCATATGCGCTTCTTCAACCTAGGGGCGACGAACCTGCGAAAGCATAGAAAAACTGTTAGAGTAACTTGTTTCTTCCCTGTGGCATGATGTCCATGTCAAGGGGACTACTCCTTTGGAATTATTCCTTGGGTGATGGAACAGAGAATAAGGAACTATAGGGGAATTAGACTACATACTGTGTGACTAAGGACTGTAAGGGAGACATACAACCCGCGACAGATTTATAGTCGATACTTCTGAGATGAAAGAGGGAAAGGAACTGTTTAGCCGAAGAATTCGTATAACCCGGTCTCCGGTCACTATGAGAACACTTCTGTTTGAGGAAAGCAAAAAAATTGGGCAAGTTTTGATTCAGGTACATCGGCCGTTCAAAAGGGTTAACAGGGGCCTGAGTGGGCTCTGCATACAATAACGTACCTGACTTAGCTTACATTGTTAAAGCTCGCTGAAGTGTTAACTAGGAAATCTTAACCTGTGAAGACAGCGAGTACGAGGAGATCACGCTAGAGGGTTTTTTTTTTTTTTTTTTTTTGTTGGTTGGGGATTAACGACCACCATGAGCAACTCAATGGGCTATAAGCAGTCGCCCATCCCTAATTTTGGACCACTGGTTCCAGGGAAGAGAGAGAGCCAGTGCCGTAAGACAAACACAACATCCATGTCTCACCGGGATTCAAACCCGGACCCATCTTTGAAGAATCGTCAGAAATCATCGCATAGACCACTGCCCACAGGGTATGGCCACTAGTGGTTTTATTGAAAGCTGTTCCTTGACTGCGAGATTCGATTCTTTTAGTCAAAGAAAATGAATTCGCAGATAAAGAATGATATACGACTTTTACTTAAATTCCCTGGGCTTCTCCGCTAGTACATGTAGCTCGAAATCTTGAAATATGCGCCACTGAATGTGTTAAAGTGTGTTACATATAATGATCAGAGCTGAGGTAAATACAAAGATAAATTACTTGTTTAATTTATCTTGGTTTTTAACTCTGAATACTATATCCAATAATGCAGATACAAATATTATACTAAGAATTTGCATTTTTAGTTTAAATCTAAACGTAAAAGTAGCTGAAAAGCAGCAAAACTAGCTACTTTTCAAAAAACAGGAGTGTGGCTAACTACTTTTCAGAAAAAGTAAATGTAGCAGTAGCTAGCTACTCTTAAAAAGTAGCTTTCCAATCACTGAATATACGAGGGGCTGTCAAAAAGTTAGTTGCTTGCGCCCACAATTTATTTCGTATAAAAGATATTTGGATGCGATGTGGAAGCACCACTTGTACTTCCTCCTCGAAGCCGCCGTGTTAACTTTGTCGACGTGGCGGGAACAGTTCGTCGTCGATTGCGCAGTGGTCGTCTAGGCGATTGCTTCTCATGGTTCGCCCTTTCGGGGTTTTTTTCGCTAAGTTCCTTGTTCGCCCGGCATACTGCATTTAATGTTCGCTATGTACATTGCTGACGTCGAAACACAAAATGTCGATACTGTATATGTCTGCCTGTATACACTGAAGTGCCAGAAAAACTGGTGCAGACGAGCTTATGCAAAATGCATAGCAACATCTCCTATGCGCGTACTCGGTTGCGTCCATCAGTGCGTATAGACATCCTTGCCAGCTGTCAGAGCTGTTTTCGGCATGAGAATGACAAGTAATAACGATTTAAGCGATTTTCAACGCGGTGTCATTGTTGGCGCTCGTGAGATGGGCATGGTATTTGGGAGGAAGAAACGAAGTTCGGATTTTCACGGACGACCATTGCAAGGGTGTACCGTGACTACAAGAATTCCGGCAAAACCTCCAACCTACGATACCAGTGTGGCCGTAAAAAGACATTGGGTGAACGTGACCATCGTCGGCTGTCAAGAATCGTTTCACGCGACACTCTCGCAGTTATCATCTTAATTCAATGCCGGAGCCTCAACAAGCATCAGCATCCGGACTGTGCAACGTACTCTGTACGATATGAGCTTTGGGAGCCGACGCCCAACTCGAGTCCCCTCGATGGGTGCACGACACAGTGCTATGCGCCTCTCTTGGGCACGGCAACACCGCCACTGAACACTTGATGACTGGAAGCAAGTAGCCTGGTCTGATGAGTCGCGTTTCCAACTGTATCGGGCAGATGGAAGGATTCGTGTGTGGCGCAAACCCCATGAAACCATGGATCCAGCCTGCCAACAGGGAACTGTACCGGCTGGTGGGGGGCACGTAATGGTGTATGGGGTGTGTTTAGCTGGACTTCACTTGAACCCCTGGTACGTCTACAAACGTCTGTGACCTGCCAAAGCTATGTGCGTATCCTTTCTGACGAGGTACACCCGTTCATGTCCTGCATTCATACTGATGGGTTGGGCCTGTTCCAACAGGACAATGCAAGTGTCGGGAGGCCACATTATGGTTAGAGGAGCATTCATTTGAGTTCGGGGTATTGCCATTCCCACCAAAGTCCCCAGATCTGAATGTGATAGAACACATTCGGGATGCCATGCGACGTGCTATTGAACACAGGAATCCGAGATCTCGGAATATACCCGAATTGTGGAACGCTCTGCAGGAAATATGGTGTGCATTGCCTACAGCATATTTCCAGAAGCTAGTGGAGTCCATGCCCCATCGTATTTCTGCAGTCCTGCGCTCCCGTGGGGGACCTACCAAGTACTGTATTAGACTGGTGTACCAGTTTTTCTGGCACTTCAGTGTGTATGTCAAGGTATCTGTCAAACAAGCCCAATAAATAATTTAATTTTTTAAAGTTCGAATTAAATAAAAAGAAAAGAGCAGCTCGTCTGTTATCACTCGTGAAAGATGTCGTGTCCGTTGGAAGTAGCATTCAAATTTGAAATCCGCGCAGTGATCCGCTTTTTGTCGGCCAAAAAGTTGAACCCCAATGAAATTCAACGCCAATTAATTGAAGTGTACGGTGACAAATCATTTTCGCGGCAGGCGATCGCAAAATGTGTGATGTACTACAGAGGTGAAACCATGTGTCAAAACGACAAATCTGCAGCGAGACATTCTGTCCACGTAGCTCAGTTAGGAGAGCGACTTACTCCAGAGTAAGAGGACACGGACAAACTTGTGTTTTCACAAATCGTGGTCGTTGTTCGATAAAGAACGCATGGAAATCGAAGACGATTACCGGGAGTGAAGGCCGTCAACTCGACGACGAATGAAAACGATGGACCTCATTAACGAATTGATGCATGCAAACAGGCGAATCACAGTGGACGAGATCGCGGATGAATTGAATATTTCGCATGGAAATGTGCACCACATCATGCCCAAGCGTCTTGAGTTCCGAAAAGTTTGTGCTCAGTGGATGACTCGCAGAACAACACAAAGCGCAACGTTTTCAAGCAGCTCTTGCTTTTTTTGGATCATTAACACAGAGAAAGAATTGCATTTTTAAACCATATCGTCTTGGGCACAAATTCAGGCTCCTGATGGGACACTTGCACCTGATTTAAGGTAGGAGTTCGTGACCAAAGCCGGCTACTCCTCATAGCTTAGATGGACATGACAGGTGGTCGTTAATCCCCCTAAGAAATGCGCTCGTACCGAACTAACAGTACCTATATCGGGCACTGTGTACACGAATATACATGGTCGCCTTGGGCAACAGATATCAAGTGAGGGTCACATGCTGAACAAATTAATTGGGGTATAAAACTTAGTTTGAGAGCATTTAGAAGAAACAATACTGTTTTCAGGAGCAATTTAACATTATGTCTTAAAAGTGTTTAATCAATGCATGCTTGCCGTTACGGATCAGAGATATGGACCTTGACTGAAAAAGACATACAGAAGACGCGGACACCTCAAAGATGTTTGTAAAGATGCATGCTTTGTGCAACTAGAAAGATAAAGAGGAACTTTTGGATCAGGAAACGACAGGAGTGGAAGGCATCGTGATCAAAGTAAAATCTCTGAAGTTGCCATCAGTTGGACACATTGCTCGAAGAACTGACCTCCGAAGAATGCCTTAATTATTAGACTGGGCACCAAGGAACAGAAAAAACCACATAGGACATGAGTAGATGCAAGGCTGGCAAGGTAACTTACTCGTTACGTATTTTACGTAAATTACGCGTAATATACAGGTAATTTACTTGGCGTACACTGTTACAATTTTTATGGTAGGTTGCACCAGAAAGTGGTGCTACACCAGCTGCATCACTTTCTGTCTGAGAAAAGATACGCCATTGTGTGGTGCAAACAAAACCCGAAAAACATGCTAAAACCTTGCACCATAATGTAGTGCACGCTTGTACTATAACGTTGTGCAAAGCTGCAGCATGTTTTTGGGTTTTGTTTACACCCCGCAATGGCGTGTCTTTTCTCAGAATGTGGTGCAGCTGGTGTTGTACCACTTTTTGGTGCAACCTGCCACAAAATTTTTAAGAGTGAAGAAAACCAGTTTTTTACGCAGAAGGAAAAACTAATTTTCTTTCATGTGTGTGTATAAATAATACAATATAAAGACCACTTTAATTATATTACATTTTAAATTTAAAATCTCTTGTATATTTCACTACGAAATCATTATTCTCTTAAGATTGTTTATACAGTTCAACCACCTATTAGCATATTTCTTTTTAGAAATTATAATGTATCTGTTCTTTCTTGTATATTAAAAATGGAGAAAATAATCTACCTCTTGCACTAGCATCGATAAAAATCACAATGTATATGGAATAGAATTCAAGATTTTATTAATAGCTTCAAATTCGTCGAGTGTATTTTCATATTTATGTAATTCTATTAAATAAACAATTTTATATTCAGTTCGTTCACCAAAGATAATATTTTGACATGAATGTCTATGGCATGTCTATAATTGTATTTAATAATATTTGTGTTTGACATGTTATCCAGGTGTACACTTCAAAATCATGATTTTACCCTTTTAAAACTCTAAACGTTTTTCATATTGATTGTTCTATACTTATACCCTTAAAGGAAAAAAAACTGTAGATTTGACAAAACATTAAACTACTTGTTTTAAATGTAACTCTTTAAATGTTTATAATTGTCACTCTTAGTTTTCACACACCTTTAATCACACTAATATTCCTCACTGTTATGATTTTGTATCTTAAGAGTATAATATATTTGAACAAATTTCTTCGAACGTTTGAAGCTGAGCTGGTTTCTTGTTACTGTATTATGGACAAAAGACCAATTAGAGAAAAGTCTTTCAAGTTGGGCTGAAGATTCTGGGATGTTGATTAACTTCAAAGCAACTGCTGACAACTCCTTATGGTGCCCACTGGCGAAGTACCAGAATGTCCGTGGTGATTTCACACCCTTCTTCATAAGCGCTTCAAACTTTCCAGATTTTTCTCGATACTGTTGAAAACTGGTTATCCCCGAGGGGTCGAGGTTCTCTAAAATGAACTCCTCTACTTGTTCACGATGTTTCTCATTCATTTTCTGCCCCTGGTACACAGGATGGAGAACACTGGCTGCAAGACTGTATACATTTAGCGATTGGTTTCTCCTCTTTTCTACATGTGGCATGAGGCCCTTATGGTCCTCATGTAGACGTAAGTCAAACCACAATTCAACTGCATGCGATTGTATCGGCAACTTCTTTGAGAAAGGCACTATCATAGAGGAGGGACTTAATTTGATAAAATAATTTCTCAGCTTCATCAGTGGCAGCAACTATCCTTATTGCACTTAGATTGTTAGTCAAGGACAAACAGGTATCCCTCTGAGAACACCAGTGAGTGTCTGCAGAGAGGCATACTTTAGAGCCACCATTTTCTGTCAGTTCATATTCTCGATCAGGGTGCTTGAAAGACCTCAACACCATGTTCACATGAGATACAATGTTTTTCGAGAGGAGTTCCTTAGCTAGAAGATTTCCAGTATGGGCATTGCAGGCAGAATGCCACAGGCCGTGATTTCTACCCATTTTAACAATGTTACTGGCGTTGTCGGAAACTGTACAATAAATATTCACATTGTATCGTTCTTTAGCTAGCTTTTTTGATTTACTGACCACATCACAAAGTGCTTCACCTGTTTCTGGCGAACCAGACATGTCGAAAGCATCAAGAAAAACACTTTCAGCTTTACCACTACTTCCACAGGGTTTGTGAAGAAGTGTTACAACATTTTTCGTGTTGTTCGATTCATTTTTCCAACAGTCTATGAGCAAAACGGAGTCTGTGTCTGCAGCACTGATGGTGTTCTTAGTAACTTCATCAGAAAAGGCTTTTCTTGTTGGTGGTTTATAGGCAAGCCGCATTTTTTGACCGAACTGTTTAAAATGCACCGATTCTATAACACTAAATGGGATGTTGCAACCGTAGAAAACCTTGGCAATAGCAAGATCTACTTCCTGCTTTGTGGAGGCATTCATCCTGTCCAAAAAATCGGTTATCTGTCGTTTAACCGTGGAAGGTTTAGAACTTACAGTGATGGGTAATTCAAGGTAGAAACTGCCTTCCTCTTCATTAGATGAAGAGGGCACACTCGTCATAACGGATGCGGTTGAGCAGGAACTAGGGCTTGCAAGTGGAACCAGAGGATCGTCAATGTCTATAGACATTTCCGAGTCCGATCGATGCAGGGTGGAACTGGAACTCGCCAGTGGTGGTGGTGGCAGCGGCAGCGGTTCAGGAGCTTTTGCAGAAGTCCGGGCGCAGACCTTCCTGTGGGCTCCCTTGCTGCATTCTTGACAGTTAATCCACATTCACAACACTTGGTACAGTTCTTGTGTTCCACTTTAAGTGGAATAAATCCGAGTTCCTCGTACACATTATGAAGAGGTTGACCGCCGCGATTCATAGTGGGAAGAGTCTCTAATTAGAATGTTGAGTCTCCTTCAACGACTAGTGAGGATGAAAAAAAAAACGGTGTTTATTAAGAACGCTCTCAGCTTTGAACTGAAGCCAACACTAAAACCTCCCGTATTTAAATAACAGAAAACATGCGTAGTTCGCATAATTATAGTTTTACCGCGGAGTCAACGAGAAGTTGCCGACGCTTTGTCGGCGGCCGGCGCTGTTGAAATTCTGCGTCTGCCTAGCAGTGAATTACTGTACAGACAGGAGCTGCCAGCCGGCAACACGCGCATGGGTATCAAAGGCTAGCCGCGAGGCAACGTCTCATTTTGATTGTTCCTATCGTCTCGTTTCACTTTAAACTACACCGCGACGTGACTTCTGACTTCCTTTGCCGAAAATAATATTTTAAAGTGGGCCCCTCAATAATTTGCATAAAGAAAGGGATTTCCCCGTGTGAATATGAAGACTAGGGAAAAAAACAAAAGACAATATGACTTGATACTGATGTGTATGTGGTATCCTGGTGGTATGTCACGTGGACGCGGCAGTTTACACTGTTCCAATAAGATCATATAAAAATACCGAAGGGTATGTTGGATTTTAAAGGATCTCCTTTTTTTGTGGTATTCGAACATAGCAAGTTAATTCAGAGCACAAAGCCATGTTGGTTTTTTTTTAGGTTTTTACGTATTTTACGCGTTTTTTACGTATTTTACGTTTTCTACGTATTTTACGCGTTTTTTACGTGTAATTTACGTGTCACGTAGAAAACCTTTTTTTACACGTAATTGCACAACTCTGAGTAGATGTAATTCGAAAGTGTTAAGGGTAGAGAAAGAATATAATTTAATATAACTTTTCAAATGTTGGACTTCATGGTTGTATGCTAATTTGTTAATCTGTAAATATTAGGCTGGATACTAAGGGACAGAAAAAGACTAAGAAGAAAACCACATGAGAAATTGGTGAATGATTTTCCAAAGCATGCTGGAGTGACATGGAAGAGAATTGCTCAAGACAGACAATTATGGAAGAAACTTGGGGAGATCTTCATCCAGCATTGAATTGGTTGTTGTTTATGACGATACTAGGAGTGGATTGGGTCGACGAAATCAGGCAGGGGATTTTTAGTCTTGTGGTCCACACAGAAACGCACGTACCCACAGGGGAACACCTCATATATTCCTTCATGAAAACATTTCGCTTAACTCCTGGATGAAACAGAAGTGTTGAATTATACACTATATTGACAAAGTCACCGGACACCCCTTCAAAAGCAAATGAACGGATCCGCTGCGTTGCTAAGATGCCCGGTACAGCTGCAAACGGTATAAAAACAAGCTTGCAGCTGACCGCGATCATATCGCACTGTGAGGTTGAGTGAAAATGTCGCGGCGGGAGAGAACTGACTTTGAGAAAGGAAAGATTGTTGGGTGTTATATTAGTGGGTTGTCCATAAGAGAAACCGAGAGGCGTTTAAACATACCCAAGTCAACTGCTTCGGATGTACTGAATAAGTGGAAGACACATGGCGTGCTTGAAGCAGCAAAACGTACCGGCAGAACAACAACAACAAAAAATCAGTAATAGAGGACGTCGAAGCCTTAGGAGAGTCGTTACAGCTAATCGACGGAGTACAGCATAAGACCTCACTGTACAGGTGAGTAAAAATGCTGTAACATCGGTATGTACACGTACCATTCGCAGAGAACTTCATTCCATGGGTTACCGTGGTCGTGTGGCTGCTCATAAGCCTTTCATCTCCACTCGGAATGCTATTCGTCGTTTAGCATGGTATAAAGAACATTTATTGTGGACCGTAGATAAATGGAAACGGGTCCTATGGACTGATGAAAAAAAGGAATGATCATCGGCTACCGCGCCAAGGGTGGAAGCATCCCAGAAACAGCCGACTTCGTGGGCTGTTCACGAGGTGCTGTAGTAAGGCTCTACCAAGAATGAACCGCTGGCACACCGAGTACACCCCGACGTCATAACTGTGGAGCCCCAAAGGCCATCGACCCCAGAGAAGAACGTCACATCCGTCGACTGGTAGAGGGCAATCAACGCGCAACAACGCAGCAATTGAACATGCAAATGAACGCTGGAGCATCCTCGTACGTATCCCCAGAAATAGTAGAGCGAGCCATGTTACTCATGGGTCTTCGGAGTCAACGCTGTGTGAAAGCCCTCATGTTAACCCAGGCCCATCGGCAACGACACCTGCAGTTCACATAGGACTATCGTTATTGGACAGTGGAAGAGTGTAAAAAGGTTGCCTTCTCCGACGAATTGAGATTTCTTCAGAGAAGGCAATACGGCGCCTTCCCTGGTATGAGACGGAACCGCTGGTACTACTGGATGGGTCCTTAAACGCCAATGGCTACTAGACCATCCTCGCTGACCTACGTGTTAGACGTTTACCCTGGTGGTGATGGCGTCTACCAACAGGACAATGTGCCGTGCCTCGTCACTAAGGGGGTGCGTGACCGGTTTCAGGAATAAGACAGCTATGTCTCCGTTCTCCCTTGGCCGGGGAAATCGCCCTACCTCAATCCATAGAGCACTTGTGGGACTATCGGCATCGACAGGTTCGACGTGCCGACCCACAACCACGTCATCTCCGGGACCTCTGCGGTCTACTGCAGTCCGAATGGGCACGTGTGCCCCGGGCAACCTTCCAGGGTCTCATTGCGTCCATGCCACGCCGTCTCGTTGCTGTCATCCGAGACAAGGGTGGTTATTCCCATTATTAGGTAAGTGGTCATATTATTCTGATACGACTGTGTATTTAAATGAAATAAAAACTTCACCGTCTTGGTACGATATTTAATAAAAGATGAAACTATTTACAGATTAAAATACCCCACTAGCACTTTCGGGGCAACATTCACCCCATCATCAGGTGGAACAGAGACTTCATTTGACACATTTGGACGAAGTTACTCTTTCATCTATACGACTGTGTATTTATTTGGTCACTGATCGTCACCTGCGCAACGGTATTCGTACCGCCTCCTTGAATAAACGCCTTTTTTAAGTGTAACCATTATTTTGGCTCATGAACCACCATTTTGAGCAGTGAACCACTACCTCGTAAATCTTTTTTTTTTTTTTTTTTTTTTTTTTTTTGATAAATATTGGTGGGACACTGATTTAGGAACATCTCGGATGAAGAATTGGTTTGTGCTCTATGTCTGTACGTGGATAAGGGTGTGGGGATGATGGATCATCAAAATTGTTACTGGTGCCTCTTGCAAGATTGCAAAAGAACGGTAGGGCCTACCTATGTCTCTTCGGCTCCAGGTCCAACGACCTACGCTTAATCGTAGTTAGCATAATTTATTTATAACAACGTGCTTGGTCCCGCGGCGAAATTTTCGCTGAAGTAGAGAGAATTTCGCCTTGTCGTTTTAGACTAAACGCCCAACATACATATACAGGGGTTGGACAGAATAATGTGAACACCACGCTCAGAGACGGTGACATATACAGAGACGTGACTTTTAATGCAGCTGCGTACGTCGAATACGCAAAGGTATCCACTACCTTTTTGTTGTAAATAGCTTTGTTTAGAACCAGAGTCCTGTTTAAGTGCATTTAAAATATCTTGTTGCAAAATTTGTTTCAGGGCGACGACGGAATGAGCGACCTAAAGGACTTCGAAAGACAGCTAATTGTTGGTGGCCGGCTAGTTGGTACCTCCGTGACAACAGTCGCCAGGGCAGCGGGTGTATCGACAGCTACTGTGTCTTGCTTCATGACAGCGTACCGTCCGTGTTCGTGGCAAAACCTTGTCGGCGAAACACAAGAGTAACCGAAAAACGACTCTGACTGATAGTGACAGGAGAGCATTAAAAAGAATTTTTACCAGTAATAAGACTACAGAATCGAAAATGAGTGCGGAGCTCAATCTACATCTCCAGACCTCAGTATCAACGAAAACAGTGCTCAGGGAACTGCATAAACAAGATATTCATGGCAGAGCTGCTATTGCAAAACCTCTGGTGACCCGGGTGAATACACACCGGCGATGGCAGTGGTGCCAGGAGCATACAACGTGAACTGCCGATACATGGAGCGTGTAATATGGTAGGAGGAATCTACATTTACACTATTCCCCACCGCAGGACGTGTTTACATGTGGAGAACACTGTCAGACCAGACTGTCTCTCCACCGGAGAACACTATCAGACCATGCTGCACTCTTGGGAGCAGACAGTGTACAGCCCAGACTGTCTGCCCCAAGAGTGCAGCATGGTGATGGTTCTGTCATGCTCCGGGCGGTCATATCATGGTTTTCAGCAGGTCCCCTGACCATCTTGAAAGGACGGATGGCTGGCTTGGCGTATGAAACCATTTTGGCCGACCAAGTCCATGCAATGGCTCAGGCATTGTTTCCTGCAGGGGATGCCGTCTATCTAGATGATAACGCTCCAATTCACAGGGCTCGGAATGTCCAATCATTGTTTGAAGAACATAAGGACGAACGTTCACACCTTCCTTGGCCTCCCCAATCGCCAGCCTTAAACATCATCGAACCACTGTGGTCTGTGTTGGAAAATTGAGTAAGATCCCGTTATCCTCCTCCTGCATCTCTCAAGGACCTGAAGCAGTTTCTGTATGAAGAATGATGTAACATCCTACTAACCACCACCGAGGATTTGTATGTGTCCATTCCAAGGAGGATTCGGGCGGTTTTGAGTGCCAAAGGTGGTCCCACACCATATTAGGTACGTAAAACCTTCTTTTCCTAGGTCTTCACATTATTCTGTCAAACCCCTGTATATAGATAGAATGAATCGCCATTTTTTAAAGACAGTAACTTTTTAGATAGATAACATAAAGCTCAAATGAAGTTAACGATTCTTATTCATAAGTATCAAAATAATTTTTCCTTCTTTCCAAACAATTCAGATAAAGAGGATAAGACAAATAGTGGGCCATTTCTCGAGTGGTCCACCTGGAAATATCCCGGTGGGCCAAACCGCTTCTGGGCAATACTCCAGGTAGCACAGTCTTGCAATTTAACGTAGGCCCAACACTGAGCCAACGTTTTCTATTCCTAAAAGACAGTGGCTCAGTGTTGGGCGTACGTTTAATTGCAAGGCTGTGCTACCTGGGACACCAGTACATGATAAAGTGAAGATGTTGGTATACTATTACTGTTTTAGTAATATTCTTCAGATGTTGTTATACTATTACTGTTTTAGTAATATTCTTCAGATGTTGTTATACTATTACTGTTTTAGTAATATTCTTCAGATGTTGTTATACTATTACTGTTTTAGTAATATTCTTTAGATGTTGTTATACTATTACTGTTTTAGTAATATTCTTTCAGATGTTGTTATACTATTACTGTTTTAGTAATATTCTTCAGATGTTGTTATACTATTACTGTTTTAGTAATATTCTTCAGATGTTGTTATACTATTACTGTTTTAGTAATATTCTTCAGATGTTGTTATACTATTACTGTTTTAGTAATATTCTTCAGATGTTGTTATGCTATTACTGTTTTAGTAATATTCTTCAGATGTTGTTATACAATTACTGTTTTAGTAATATTCTTCAGATGTTGTTATACTATTACTGTTTTAGTAATATTCTTCAGATGTTGTTATACAATTACTGTTTTAGTAATATTCTTCAGATGTTGTTATACTATTACTGTTTTAGTAATATTCTTCAGATGTTGTTATACTATTACTGTTTTAGTAATATTCTTCAGATGTTGTTATACAATTACTGTTTTAGTAATATTATTCAGATGTTGTTATACAATTACTGTTTTAGTAATATTCTTCAGATGTTGTTATGCTATTACTGTTTTAGTAATATTCTTCAGACGTTGTTATACTATTACTGTTTTAGTAATATTCTTCAGATGTTATACTATTACTGTTTTAGTAATATTCTTCAGATGTTGTTATACTATTACTGTTTTAGTAATATTCTTCAGATGTTATACTATTACTGTTTTAGTAATATTCTTCAGATGTTGTTATACTATTACTGTTTTAGTAATATTCTTCAGATGTTGTTATACTATTACTGTTTTAGTAATATTCTTCAGATGTTGTTATACAATTACTGTTTTAGTAATATTATTCAGATGTTGTTATACTATTACTGTTTTAGTAATATTCTTCAGATGTTGTTATACTATTACTGTTTTAGTAATATTCTTCAGATGTTATACTATTACTGTTTTAGTAATATTCTTTAGATGTTGTTATACTATTACTGTTTTAGTAATATTCTTCAGATGTTGTTATACTATTACTGTTTTAGTAATATTCTTCAGATGTTGTTATACAATTACTGTTTTAGTAATATTATTCAGATGTTGTTATACAATTACTGTTTTAGTAATATTCTTCAGATGTTGTTATGCTATTACTGTTTTAGTAATATTCTTCAGATGTTGTTATACTATTACTGTTTTAGTAATATTCTTCAGATGTTATACTATTACTGTTTTAGTAATATTCTTCAGATGTTGTTATACTATTACTGTTTTAGTAATATTCTTCAGATGTTATACTATTACTGTTTTAGTAATATTCTTCAGATGTTGTTATACTATTACTGTTTTAGTAATATTCTTCAGATGTTGTTATACTATTACTGTTTTAGTAATATTCTTCAGATGTTGTTATACAATTACTGTTTTAGTAATATTATTCAGATGTTGTTATACTATTACTGTTTTAGTAATATTCTTCAGATGTTGTTATACTATTACTGTTTTAGTAATATTCTTCAGATGTTGTTATACTATTACTGTTTTAGTAATATTCTTCAGATGTTGTTATGCTATTACTGTTTTAGTAATATTCTTCAGATGTTGTGTAATTTATTCACCTGACTTTTCGATAGTTTGATGCTTCCGTTTACAGTGGGGCCGCATTTTACGCAGATTTATTTTACGCGGATTCAATTATACGCAGTCAGCCCCACTGCTAGATTCAGATCACACGGGAAATGGATCTACGAAAGAATCAATCAATGCGTGTTGGCGACCCCTGTGGTGTGACTGTGTCAATAATTTTAAAGGTTTCCCTACCATCAACGAGGAAGGAAAACATATTACTCAGATGGCCAAGCAAATTGGTTGCGTGAAGGCTTCGTCGATATTCTGGAGGAAGAAATAACAGATTTCATTAACGGACATCAAGGAAAGAGGTAAGAGGACTTGTGAAAACTTCCTCGGACGAAGATGATGACGATGACGACGCCGACGAACAAGATCAAACTACCAGAGGTAATCTGCACAAGTTTGCCGAAATTTTCCAAGCACGAAAGCACTTGAAAGATTTAATTTCTAACTATAATCCCTCTATGGAATGTAGCCTTAAAATAAGCCAAGTATTGCTGACTTACTTTAATGCCGTATTATGAGCGTTTTCAGCAGCTAAAGAGGCAGCGGCAACAGTTGCTGATAACGATATTTTTCAAAAAAAAAAAAAAAAACTCCTTTTATTGGCACCCATTGCCCCGTCCAGAGTCCCCAACTACTGCATCAGCTTTGGGCCTAGCGTTGACGACCCCGCAGTGGCGTTACGTAGTGAAGACAGCGATTAGGTAGGTATGCAGAAGGATTTGCATCATTCTATCTCATATTTTAATTGTAACCGTTACAGAAATACGTATAGATTGTTCTTTGTAAAATACACATTTTACTGTAATAGATATATGTAAGCGAATAATACCGTACATACGAGATAACGAAAAAAGCGTGTGAAGTGATTTTTTGTATGTAATTTTATTATTGGTTTTGAATATACGCGGTTTCGGCTTTACACGGTCTCGTCGGAACGTAATGTGGCACTACTGTGTATTGTGAATGGCATTTGGTCTTTTAGCTTGGAATATCTTGAAACTGCAAATCAGAATTGCATTGCTGCTTTTTTTTTTTTTTTTAATCTTTAGCGGAAAAACAAAAAAAAATAAAAGTGAACAGCAAGCAAGAAGTATGAATGGAAAATAAAATAATAAAAACAGAAAAAAAAAAAAAAAGGAAGAAAGCAATTCTTTTGAGAGGAAGTTTGGTGTAATACTCAGTTTGCTGTCGGTAAACACGCGACTTTGAAGTCCGAACCGCAAAAATCCTTTATTAAGCGTGGAGCGTTTTCCGAGTGCAAACCTGCACGACTTCGTGCGTTGGTATTGGAATCGCTTCCGGTCTAAGACGAGCGGGTGTCAGACTGAGTCATGGACTGTTTATTTAGTAGCAGGTGTCCCTTGGTCTGTATCGCACAGGTCGTAGCTCTTCCCCTCCACCTCAGTTATTTTTTTATCTTTTTTTTTTTTTTCCCCGTACAGGTGCTTTTGCTTCTGCAGATCTCCTTGCCTCACACTCAGCGGCAGGCCTTTTTAGCCTTTGTCATGTTATCGCAGCCGCAGGTTATTTCACGAATAAAATGTCGGGGGACAGGTTGGACTACGGAAAAGAAACTGGTCTTTTGTTTGTCTGGGGTGTCTTTCAACCCAGCGTTGGGACGGCGTGTAATTTTGTTACTAAAGTTCTGTTTGGTGCTGAACTGCCACAACTGTTCATTAAATCGCAGCAATAAAAAAAAGTGGGGCTTTTAATATTTTTTTTTTTTTCCAAATGTGTTTCTCTGTCTTCTTCACTATCTTTCTTTTATTTATTCGTCTTCCCGTTCACAGTTGTAGCATTTCGTGATTTCTCCGGGTAATACTAAGCTGCAATATGCAATTTGACGCACAAATAACTAGGTATGTAATTTCGCCGTCTGGACGTAAAAATGGCAATATCGCTAAATGAATTTAGAAATGGAACCGGCATTCTTCAAAGAAAATAACATTTTACTTTCGCGAATGACGACAAAATAGTGCCATGCTACAGCTCCATCGATTAAGGATTTTCCAAAGAAGGTTAAAATATCGCGAACAAGCCGTACCAAGGGCATCAAATATAATCGTCACTAAAATAGGAAATGAACGCGTGAATACTCTAGTCCAAAATAATTATATTTCCAGCATACGAACACGCAGTGGCGTCGTTAGACCAATTTTTCGGGGCTCAACCCCCCCCCAAGAAGCGCAAAGCCCTCCCAATCAAAATAAATTTTTCTTGTATTAGCTCACCTTTACCTATGTAATATTTTCCCACTTAAAAAAAAAGGGCAGATGGGAATTTTCTGAAATATTTTGTTGTCAAAGCAAAAACAACCTTCTTTCGATTCCCTTTTTCATTCCCATGAGGGAGTCAGGTGTAACAGCAGCAGCATTAAGATGACATTACTCTAGTTGGGATGATCTCGTCGCCTGGTCTCTGCAGGGGTTAGGTCATTAGGGAACAATACGTCAAACAATTTAATAATTTACGGGGGTGGGAGTATCGTGGAGGCACGTACCATCAGTCCCAAGCTAAAAAAGGCCAAACCCTGAGAATCAGCCGTAGGCCAAAAGACTGAAGGAATGATGTACGACAGCAACTGCAACAGTTTTGTCGGAAACGGTAATATTCATGCGAAAAGGCCGCATCTTTACTTGGGTAATAAAACACTGCATGAAAGGAAGAAGAAGTTTCCATTAAGTGAAGGCGTTTGTTTCACGGGGTAAAGGGATTTCCGTGGGGTATTAGCGCACTTCTCTTTACGGTAATTTACTGGTAGGTGTATTTGGCCATCGGGCGGAAAATAGAATCAGTGCGTTGAGAGTGGAGAATTGCCGAATGATATCCTTTTTTACTGAATAGTGTTGCTACGTATTCTTCTCAATCAAATGCAGTTGATTTTTTTTTTTTTGTGCACTGCAAGCTATACTTTCAGAGCTACTAGGATGGATATTTTTTAAAAAATAGCACCGCGAAATACTTCTCTTGGAAAACAGCGTCAAACAACGGTCTTTAACCCAAGTAGTCACTCTTTACACGAAAGAAATGCATTACAGACAAAAATACTCTATTTATCGTCAATTTTTTTCAAATTCAATTTCAGACAATTGTCCTGTGATATAGAGGGAAAATCTGGTATGTATAAGATTCGAAATTATTCCAGTTTTATAAATAACTGAGGTAAATTAGGGTATTTTAGATAGCTTTTGTCGAGTTGCACATCTTTGCTTCTGGGTATTTTTTGAAGAAAATACTATTTAAAAAGTTTTATGTATACACTGCTGGCCACACAAAATGCAACACCAAGAAGGAAGCATCCGATTGGAATGAAATTCGCAGCATGCGTCGCACGCGAGAGGACATGCAAACGATTAGCATTGCAGTGCATATGCAAATCATGTGCTCCCGGCACGCCACCGAGAAGCACTATCAGGAGGGTGCACAGAAGGCGGGGTGTAAGTAGTGAAAGTGTGTTGTGCTGCCGGACCTGTGCGTGGGAAGCTTTCTAATGCCTCGTCGCAGAATACGGCAGTCATTCCAGCACGTTTTGGAGTTCGACAGAGGACGAATAGTGGCTTATCGCGACAGTGGTTTATCGTACCGAGACATCGGCGCCCGTGTGGGACGACACCGAGCTGCAGTGAGGCGAGTATGGATTCGGTGGGAGCAGGATGGACAGACGGACCGACGTGAGCGATTGCCTCAGCCGCGGCACACCACCGAACGAGAGGACCGGCATGTTGTGCGGCGGGATATTGACGGCTCGCACCGCCACATCACGAACGTTAGCGCAGCTATTACGCAAGGCAGCACAGCCTTGCAATTTAACGTAGTCCCAACATTGAGCCACCGTCTTCTGTTCCTAAACGACGGTGGCTCAGTGTTGGGCCAACGTTAAATTGCAAGGCTATACTACCTGGGTAGGGTGTGTTGCGTAACAACCTGTGTCAGGACGTACCGTTCGACGTCGTCTGCAGGAGCGGGGACTTGTCACACGACGCCCATTGCTCTGATTACCATTGACGTTACACCACCGGCGAGTGCGGCGGCAGTGGTCCGTTGAACACCGCACCTGGACTACGGAATGGCATGACCTTGTCTTCTCCGACGAATCCCGCTTCTGCCTGCAACACCATGATGGTCGGAATCCGCGTGTGGCCGCACCGCGGTGAGAGACTGTATGACGCCTGCATTATGCACCGCCATACTGGTCCGTCAACTGGTGTTATGGTTTGGGGCGCAATTGAATCTGACACCCGCATCTCTCTGGTATGCATCGCTGGTACACTCAACAGCCACCGCTACATCTCCGACGTTTTGGAACCTGTAGTCCTCCCTTACCTGCAGGACCTGCGACAATGCGCACCCTCACGTGGCACGCATCGTGCACAATTCTTCACGGCCCATCAGGTGTCACTGCTTCCGTGGCCCGCCTGTTCTCCCTGATATGTCACCCATCGAACACGTCTGGTCATTGATCGGCAACTGAGTGACCCGGCAAGCAGCAACCGCGGCTACGCCTGATGAACTGTGGCAACGTGTGGAAGCAGCCTGGACCGACATACCCCAAGCCCACATCCAAAGCCTCTTTCGTTCGATGCCGCGGCGTGTAGCGGCCGTTATTGCCAGCCATGGGGCCACACGAAATATTGATGTCTGCGTGTTCCGCAAGTCGCACGGACATGTAAGCTCAATCGTTTCATCTTTGTATCTGTTGTTATGTGTCCAGTAAATCTGGCTTTGCTATCTCGTGTCATTCTTGGTGTTGCGAGCACAAATGCGTCTCCCCATTGTGCCCCAGACGTGTTCGATGAGGTTGAGGTCAGATGAGCGTGCTAGTCAGTCGATGAGATGAGTATCCTCGGTCCCCAGAAGTGTCTGCTCTGCGCTCGTACGATGAGGTGTCGCGTTGCCACCCATGAACAGGAAGTCGTTTTCGCGTGCAACACCATGAAATAATATGACATGACGTAGAAGAAAATCATAGTCCCATTTTCAAGTACTTGTAGCTCGGTGCATCCATTAATCATGTTGCCTCCCCACAGCATGACTCCCGGCACGGCCGTATCTGCCCCTTTCTTGCACATTCTCGTGCTGGTAGGCAGTATCACTTTCACTCCAGATCAACCGACATCTAGAATCCGAGGACAGACTGAAACGACTCTCGTCTGTGAAGAGTACATTGGCCCATTGATGACGTGTCGAATTTCTGTGGATACGACACGCACTTAAAACGTGCGTTAATACGTTGAGTTTTGGGTAGAGGGACGCAGAATACAGGATTTCGGGCATACAGCCCGTCATGTCGCAGACGTCTTGCCACAGTTTGTCGGGATATCCGCGTTCGTATGCTGGAATGGAAGCGACTAGCAAGCTGATTAGTCGTAGTGCGGCGATTACGTTTTACTGTTGCAACTAAAAATCTGTCTTCATATGTCGTAGTAGAGCGAGGGCGACCTCCTAGCATGCATTTGCAACACATTTCATTGGCTTGAAACGCTGCCCAAAGCCTGAATACCACACTATGTGCGATTCCAAACACCCTAGCAACATCAATCACTTGGCGGTTTTCGTCCAGCTTCCCTATAATTCTTCCCCGCGTGAAATCATCTAGATGATGTCTTTGAGACATAGCGTAAATTATACGTTCGTACCTTTATGCCTTCACATCCGGATTTTCCTTCAAACTCATGTGGCCTACCGTGCCCGTTTCGCTGTTATCCGCTTAAGTGATACCACGTGACCCCCGAACGCACTATTCGGCATTTTGCATGTACACCGGCTTTCTACTGAACGTCTCCAGTTACACAAATTGCCAGAAGTTGTTGCGTATGATTTTGTGGTTGTAACCTTTCGACCCTGTGTTCGTTCTTAGGTTTTAGACACCAGTGTGTATTAGTCGAGCTGTTTGTACGCTCCAATGCAATGCTAAACATTTTCTATAAAACAGTATTTACTTCTCGCATTTATGTACACAGTCGAGTCACATTATTGTGACCACCTCCTACTTTTGACGTCAACATCGAGTAGCCAATGAAAGAAGGACGTGTCGTGAGCTGGCTCGAAGGGTATACAAGGTATGCTGTAGTCATTCTGAAAACATATTACTCGTTGCTGTCATGGGTGAAAGGAGCGATATAATGAGATTTACAAAAAGGGATGATTATCTGCTTTCGGGCCAAGGGTGCTAGTATTTCTGAAGCAGTGCAATTTGTGAACTGTTCGCGTGCTGCTGTGGTTAAAGTGTATCGTGATTGGAGAAATGGCACAATTGCGAATAAGCGACATGTAAACTGCGAAACTATGTGCCATTGATGTGAGAGGTAAACGTCGGCTGGGAAGATGCGTAAGGGCTGATCGACATGCCACAGTGGAGCAACTCACTGGCCGAATGAACCAGGGGGCTACCGGAAGTGTGTCTAAAACGACAGTTCAGGGAACCCTGCTGTATATGGGGCTCTGATGCAGACGGATGGTCACTGCACCTATGCTAACGAAGGTGCAACGGCAGAAAAGGCTTAAATTTGCACGGCAGTATCGGAATTGGACCTCCCCTGATTGGCAAAGGATTGCCTTCTCCGATGAGTCACGTTTTCTGCTTCATCGAACCGATGGACGTTGGCGTATAAGGCGAGAAACATCGGAGAACAAACACTCTTCAACCATTGCTAGAAGAACACGTGCTGGTGGGGTGCAGCGTTATGGTCTGGGGAATGTTTTCGTGGCATTCCCTGGGTCCACTCATACATGGGGAAACCACTATGGACCAAATTTGTTAACAATCCATCCTTGCAGACCACGTACACCCATACATGCTGATTGTTTTCCCTGTTGCGGATGGGATCTTCTACCACGTCAATGCGACGTGTCACACAGCTAGAAATGTGAGAGAGTGGTTGAAAGAGCACGATGAAGACTTCAAAGTACTTCCCTGGCCCCCTAATTCCCCAGACTTAAACCCAATTGAGCATCTGTGAAACCACCTCGATCGTGTTGTTTGCTCCATGGATCCTCCGCCACGCACCGTCCAGCAGCTGTCAGATGCAATGCAGTCACCATGGCTCCACATACCTGTGAACACCTTCCAGCCCCTTATTGAGTCACTCCCAGCCCGTCTAGCTGCTGTCCGCGCTGCACACGGCGGTTACTCAGGATATTAGCTGGTGGTCACAATAATGTGCCTCGACCGGTACAGGAGTTTACCTAAATGACGGAAAAACTATTTGTGAAGAACTGCTTATGAATAATTTGAAGAACCTCCTCGGGATTTCAGAACAGAAGTAGTTCGACTTGGAATAGACTTATACTAGTCATGTACATGCGATAATGGTATTTGGAACAATTCTTCCTGTAAAGCACATGTCCGATCTGTGCCAGTTATTTTGGAGGTGGTAAGTGTGATTTGACATTTCACTCCAGATATCCCCACAAATGTTCAGTAATAATGAGATCTGGAGAACAAGGCAGCCGGGCTGTACTTCATCCCTATGCTCTGCAAAACCACAACTTGGCGCGTTGCGCACAATGCACTTGTGCATCATCGGTTTGAGACCAGGGATGGTCATTAGGGAACAATGTCTGCAGTGTTGGGTGCAACTGGTCCCCAAGAATGAATTCGTATGTTGCAGATGGGACACGACCCTGCAGAATAACCAATGGCCCCTAAATATTGCCGTGACATGGCACCCCACAGCATCAGGAATCCAGCTCCATGCTTCACAGTCGGAACCAAACAGTCTGGGTGGTACGCTTCTGCAGTTTTTCGCCAGACGTACACTCTACCAGTGGTGGGAAAGAATAAGAAACACGATTCAACAGACCAGATGACACGCTGCCAATCTTCAGCAACCCAGTTTTTGCGTGCTTCGCATCACTTTACACGTTTTGTTGCATTGATGTTGGTAACCAGAGATTTGTGGATTGCACAAATACCGGCACGATGAAGCTCCCGACGAGCTGTTATGAAGGAAATCAGATCATGCCGAGTGGTGTTCAACTCTGCTGCTATTTGCGGTTCCGTGGTGTTGTGCTTCCGTTGTACAGTCCGTCCCTACGTTCTCCTATCCCTATATGACATCTTCGTAGGGCAACCAAAATCTGCACGTTTGGAGGCAACGCCATGTCCGTTTTCGATAGGTAGTCAAAATCTTCGGTATTGTTCCACGTGTTACACCAACTTTTTCTGCAGTTCTAGTTACTGAAGTTCCTGAATGACACGCACCAATAATCATGTCTTTTTGAGGTTATAATGAATTAGCTTTTCTACTAATGGTAGTTGTTGTAGTTAATTAATTATGAATAAGCTTAACTGCTAGTAATGTTGTAGTAGTAATTAAGATGAATAAAGTCTTAAGCTGGTTGTTAATAGTAACACTTAATAAAAGAGACCTAACAGCCAGACAGAGGTCTGACAAAACTATGAACTGAGAAAAACGTACTTACTAAAAAAACCTTTTATTAGGGAAACTCCTGGTATTATCCAACACACACTTCACAGGTCACACAACTACTCGATATCTGAACTTTCGTTGAATCTCAGCACAATAATGACGAAGAACCTAATCACATAAACGAAGCTCTCTTTACATCAAACGAAGATCTCTCACATAAAACAAAGCTCTCCCCGGTATCGTTGAACGCGCCTATTTATACTGCCTACCACCACGTCATGACTTATACTCGTTGCCACATATCATTCAGCGGGAGAAATAACATCTCGTTAAGTCAGAAGATAATTTACATAAGAAAATAAAATAACCAGAGATAGTAAAATCAAAAGGAAACTGAATCTAGAGTATACGTTACAAGGTCACTGAGATCTGACAAGGGAACGGTCCGGAGAGCTGTCGCTAGATGCACAGTGTCTGTTATATCATTCGACAGTACTGAAGGGATGATGGTTAACGACAAACTTTTAGGTGCTATGAAATATAAATAATGAAGTTATAGGACATCAAAGAACACTGGCGGAGACAATATTCATGGAATCTCCATTACTCTTGCGTCCCGTATCCGAATTGTTTTTGTTGTTTTAAGCAATTGGTATACACTGCAAAGTATTCATGAATGGATATACAATATAGCGTGTTCAGTAATCGATATACATTGCACTCATCTTTCATGTACGACAAAAAATATGAAGATCTTTAATTATGGAATGATCCAAACAAAAGTATTTCTCACAGTGAGCACATTTCATGAATGCTGTTTCCTCGCAATCTTCTCTACCACATTCCTCAATTAGGCCCGATTCCAAACAATACTGGAGAGGTGTTTCGAAGTATCCAGGGTGAGTAGTGACATAACTGCACTTATAAAATACAAAGCGGATTACGTTTTGAAATCGGGGCGCTAAAAACTGGTAGTGAACAAAAGACTGCAGACGGAGAAAATGGTCTCTGTGCCGAAAGTTCATGTCTGATGTTACCAGCACAGTGTCTGTTATGAATTTAACCATATTTGTATAGGGACTTCTTGCGCTTATTTTTATAGAAAATAGTTGTAAGAAGTTCTAATGTAACATTCATAATATACATACATTACATAATATAAGGCTCATGAAAAAGGATATAGTGGCTCCCCTGTTGTCCATAGCAGCTCAAAGTTTGGATATAAACATATCTTATGATCCTCTACCTAAACAACATAATTTGGTTTTGCAATCAGCGACAACCACAGGTCCGTTTTCTTGTGAGATTGCTGGCAATTATTCCACAGCAGCTTTTCCACCTGCGACTCTAGCATTGTTACGTGATTACCGATATCTTACGGTAGCTCTTTACATACTTTACGTCGTGAGTGATGTCGTCCATGTGATCTGCATGCTGCACATTGCGTGTACTCCAGTCGCAGTTTCATTGTTTTGATAAACTCCAGTATATCACCCTCCTTGGAATCTTTGCGGGATCACTCAAAAGTTTATCTGTCGAATGATTTCTATTACATCCTCTCGAGGTGTTTAGTGGTCCCTAAGCCGTAGGAGCACGTGCCACAACAGATCAAGCATCCTGTTTGTATGTTTTGTTATTCTTATTCTCGCACAAAATGGAACAACAACATGCTTTAGGAATTTTGATGCTACCAAATTACCTTTTTCTTTCTACGTAGACAGACTCGGCTATGAGCCAAGAACGTAAAGATCAATCTTCTGTGCGTCACAGGGTCGCATCTGTCAGCACGTCCTTATCTATGCCCATGCCCACCATATGCCCATAAATTAAAAATTATCCGCTTCTTGCACTTTCGATTACAACACAATATCAAAAGAAAAATTACCACACCCTAAGTCAGCGGTAAGCGATTACGCCTCACAGAACGTAGAGACAATCATCTACATTAGTATCTTACATTAACACTAAAAACCACCGAAAAGTCACGAAACGTTTCCATCACCCAAAAGTATCGTTAATTTTATAACATTTCCCGGGTAAATATTGTTTAATCACCAAGTTCTGCGGGTGAAATTTTATGAATGAAAAATGTATTCCTGTAATTTTCCCGTTAATACCAAATTTGGTGATTCTAAATTGAAAACTGTAGAACTCTTTTTTTAAACCAAATTTGGTGGTTCTAAATTGAAAACTGTAGAACTTTTTTTAAACCAAATTTGGTGGTTCTAAATTGAACACTGTAGAACTGTTTTCGAAAATTTTGTATGGGGGTCACTTGACCCCCTCCCCGGCTCCGACCCCTTCCAAAAACTGTCTACGGTCTAAGTCAGAGTATTATGAGATACTATACCAAATTTGGTGGTTGTAAATTGAAAACTGTAGAACTCTTTACGAAATTTTGTATGGGCGCCCTTTGATCCCTTCCAAAAACCGTGTGCCGCCCCGGTGGCGCAGTGGTCTAAGCGATGGCCTCTGATCATTCGTCCGAAATGGGATCCGGGTTCGAATCCCGGTGAGGCATGGATGTTGTGTCTGTCTTACGGCACTGGCTCTCTCCCTTCCCTGGAACCAGTGACCCTAAATTAGGGACGGGCGACTGCTTATACCCCATTGAGTTGCTCACGGTGGTCGTTAAACTTCCAATAAAAAAAACAACCGTGTATGGTCTAAGTTAGAGTACCATGAGATAAATACCAAATTTGGTTGTTCTAAATTGAAAACTGTAGAACTTTTTACGAAAATTTTATATGGAGGCCCCTTGAATCCCCCCCCCCCGCTCCGACGCCTTCCAAAACCTTTTTACGGTCTAAGTCAGAGTATCATGCGATAATATACCAAATTTGGTGGTTGTAAATTAAAAACTGTAGAGCTTTTCACGAAAGTTTTGTATGAGGGCCCTTTGACCCCCGGGATCCGACCCCTTCCGAAAACTGTGTACGGTCCAAGTCAGAGTACCATGAGATAGTAAACCAAATTTGGTGGTTCTAAATCGAAAACTGTAGAAATTTTAACTAAAATAACGAAAATTTTGTATGGGGGGCCCATCCCCCCCGGCTCAGATCCCTTCCAAAACCCTTCTACGGTCTAAGTTAGAGTACCATGAGATAGTATACCAAATCTGGTGGTTCTAAGTTGAAAACTGTAGATTTGTTGTATAGTGGACAAACAAACAAACAAACATGCAAACAAACAAATATACAGACTTTCACATTTATATACTGTATATAGATTGTCAGATTTTTCTCTCAATTTAAGTCTTGAAAATCGCTTCCCAGTGAAAAAAAAACAGTTTTTATTAAAGAGTTACTAATTGCTCACTAATTAGGGATCTCACTAAATAACCATGTAAAAAAATATCCCCGATGAGAAATTTTTATATGCTTTGAGAATTTTATATGATTTTAATGCCTCTAACGGCTGTATGAAAATGGCGCTTCGACCAAAGACGAAGTAATAGAAAATATTTACTATTTGCACTTCTGGAAAACTTTTCGCGCCACCTTCGAAGATGCTTACATTCAGCACATAGGGATCTTTTCCTTCAATCTCATTATTTTTTTCCGAATACCGCATTTTGTACTCGAAAGTTAAACTTTCAAAGTAAGACACCATCATTTCAACGGGGACTGGTTGCCCTTCACTTATGTTACTAAGGCTCGTTGCCATGATGAAAGTCACGTGTCTGCTGCATCCTCATAGCAGTGGAAGCCACGAAAGAATGCGAACGGCGGTTTTTTCTTTGACTTGTCACTAAAATCGTTACTGCTCGGCTCCCTTTTTTCATAGATTAATGTTTCATACACCTAAACCTTCCTCGACAAATGCTCTGTGGAATGGTTAAAACCGCATCAAAATCCGTCCAGCGATTCTCGAGATTAGCCCGAACAAACAGACAGACGCCTACCGGGGACTTTATTTTATACTATGCATAGAAGATGTCGCTGAAAACAGAATGCCTCTCGTGTGTTTTTATTTCCTTTCCTTCTGGGGGAGGAGAGATAAGAAAGTCCCTGAAGTCTGAACATTTCTCGAGGGAGCAGGATATAACAGGATAACTTTACCCACCTGATGGAGATTTTGCACATCCACTCAAACCACTAAACAGAAACGGAAAGCGCTTTGCTTAGTATATTTTGTATTCCTTGCGTCATGCCACAAATCTGAAAACTTGCTGTGCCTCTAACAACACCGAACAGATGAAATGAAACTGAATGATGTAGGCTGGACCTTTGTATCACGTTGTCACGTCTTTTCAATGCATGTGGCGAAAGCATTTTGTGAAAGCTGCTTAAGCGACCCCTATATAGTTTGAATAACGTCAGCATCTGTGTTGAATGTCGCGTCACGGAACTTCTCCTTCATTGTTGGAAACAACCAGAAATCGCACGGGGCGAGGTCATTACTGTAGGCAGGTTGTGGCATGATTTCAATACTGCATTTCGTAAGAAACTGTTGAACACCAGCAGTCACATGTGGTCGGGTGTTATCATGGTGTAGAGCCCACTTGCCCAGAAGTTCCGGTAGCTTAATCGATATGTATCGTCGCAGGCTCTTCAAAACTGAAATGTAATCCCCAGCATTGACAGTAATTTATGATGGAACGGCAGGCTGGTAGACTACACTTTTATGATCAAAGAAAATTATCATCATCACTTCCCAGCTCACTTGGTTTGGCGGACTTTTTTTCGGAGGAGGCGAGCCTGTGTGTTTCCAGACACTCGTTGCACGCTTCGTGAGGGGGTTGAAATAGTGGACACATGTTTCATCGGCAGTTATTACTATGTTTAGAAAGACTTGATCCTTTGCAATCACTTGTTTCCACTCATGATACACCTGAACTCTAGCTAACAATTGTTCTCTCGTGAGGGGATGAGGTACCCATCTGGAGCACACACGATGCAGTAGCAATTTGTCTCGTAGAATACGGAAAGCCGACGTTTTTGAAATATTAGTTGACGCTGCTATGTCTTCACACGTCATTTGTCGATCTTCTTGCAGGGTTGCCTAAATACTGTTAGCAATACGCTCCGTAACAACACTTTCAGGTCGACCAGGCCTAGGAGCGAGTTCTGTCGACAAACGCCCTTTTTTTGAAATCATGGTGCCATCTAAAAATCGTTGACTCACCCAAACATTTATCTTTGTAAGCTTTGTTTCATTAAATCAACTGTTTCTGGAGCCATTTTACCCAAACGATAGCAAAATTTTATCGCACAACGCATTTCACTTCTTAACTCTGAATCACTCACCTCCATAGCTGTATGGCGAAATGCAGACGTACTTTGAAGAACTGCGCAATAACAAAACCAGAATCGTCTGCCACGGCTAATAACTGTCGCCATAGATGCTTCCTTAATTCGGTTAGTCGTCTGCGTGATTATTTTCCACTTTCGCACTGCTGCCAACTCAAAGAAAAAGGTGCTCTCAGTTTTTATGGAACGGCCTTTGTAGTTCTTATCTTTCACATGCATACCTCATGCTCTCTGACCTCAAAAGTGTTGCCAACCTCATTCCGCGGGAGAGAAAATATAAAGTTAAGGTTGAAAACGCTGAAAGGGAATGAATTCCAATTTACACAGAGAAAGCAACTAAAAATGAAAGTTAATTTAGAATGTACGTCACAATTTCACGGAAAAGGTTGCATCACAAATATGCTTCGTTAATTCACGAAAGGGATCATGGAAAGTGCGTCGTGAACTTCAGAATTTTTTTGCTATTTGAGAAAAATAATTTTTTAAAGCCAATATAGCTACATCGGCCTCTCTTCTAATTGCAAAATTTTGGCGATACAGACAAGAAAGGAAATCTCAGACGTGGAATAATTTCACTTGATGACTTATCCGTCTTAATAAAATTAAGATAGTGCTAGTGCCGACATAATTCGAAGGAACGACCTGTGATGGAAGTTGACGTTAGTATAATGTCGTTAAGATTCAGGTTTCGTAAGAAGATAAGATAGAGAAGACGCACTCAAGTGTAGTTCTTCGTGAGAAAGCTTTCAGATAATAGTCTCGAAACGATATTGTGAATCTACTGAAAACGAAGGGAGGAAAAGTCAATTAGCGGTATTGATTACAAATCTCTTTTTTTTTTTTTTTTTTTTTTTTTTTTTTCCCCGCTCGTATGGAAGAGATTGAAGATTGGATTTCATGGTCTCTTCAATAAGGAAGTAAGCGAGGTGAGAACTGATGTTTGCACGGTCATTTGAACTTCTAAGGAACTCTTGACATGACATTCAAGAGGAAGATCCGTTTCTTGCTTAACGCGCCACTTTAAACAAAAAAGTACTAAAAAAGAAAGCCATGACGTGAAAGAAAAACGGAGGAACTTTTCGTTGGCTAATGAAGCAAGTGGATTTTGAGCAATGACCTGTTGTTCAGTCTGCGGTGTTCATTAGCATCTAGTACAGAGAAAATCACAATACAATTTTTCATTACAGACTAAAAATAATTTCAACATTAAAAAATTACTGCATACTTGTGATAATTCGGAAGCTTACCAAGCCAAGGATGATGACAGACAATTATAATCCAGCTGATAGGAAAAATAGGAGTATGTAATTCCGAAACTTTCTGATTTCACCTGACAGGTAAATGAGCAGATAATTTCGAAGATTACTAAGCAAAGTGCGATTAGAGTCGATCATTATCCATTTGCTAGAAAAATAGGAGGGTGGATCGAAAAATAACGCACACTATTATTATTTTTTTTGGCAACAGTTTAACAGATAGGCAAAACAAAACATATTTACAGTGAAACCACATTTATTAGTTATTTTTCAACATAAGAACCGAGACACTTGAGACATTTATCCCAGCGTAGTACCAGTTTTAGTATACAGGGTGATTCTTAAAGAAGTATACAGTTTCCAGATGCTGTAAAACAGGAACAGTTGAAGACACGGACCACAACTGCAAACCGTTCGGTAGATGTACTCATAAAGTTTGTGTCCCGTTACTGAGGGAAGTGACATAGGCGATAGCGCGCGTGTCACGTGACTAGTCAGTCAAAAGGGCAGCGTCTGCTGTGGAGAAGGCGTTTTATGTTCTTGAATTGAGCAAAACGGAATCTGTAACGGTTGTGCAACAGCATTTTAGATCACGATTCGGAAAAGAACCTCCAACCGGAAAATCTATCTACGATTGGCATAAAAAATTTGAAACTACGGGCTGCTTGTGCAAACTTAAAAGTTCTGGACGACCGCGTGTATCGGAAGAAGTCGTCGATAGTGTTTGCACCGCCATTCAACGAAACCCGGGAAAATCAACGCCGAGGGTGAGTCGTGAAGTGCAGATTTCATAGCCCACTCTCTGGAGAATTTTGAGAAAGAAGCAGAAAATGGTTCCATACAAAGTGCAGATGTTGCAAAATCTCACTGCACTTGATTCAGGTACCTTACCTCGCGTTTGGGAGGAAATGGATTACCGGCTCGATGTGAGTCGTGTGACTAAGGGTGCACACATAGAACATCTGTGACTGTCTCTAAAAAACTTGAAACATTCCCCTACAATTCTGTTACAGGTAGCATTAAATATCTTACATTGTTCTTGTTTTATAGTGCGTTGAAACTGTATACTTCATTATGAATCACCCTGTACTTTGTTCGTAAAAGTCAGTTTTCTTGGCTCATATCCACCTGCGGACAAACGATTTGACTTCGTCAGCCAAATCGAGGTGTTGGCAACCCAGAAACCTTTTCAAGGGACCAAACAGATGCAAGTCCGAAGGAGCCAGGTCCGGACTGGAGCACCTCCCAGCCAAATTGCGCAATTTTGTCAAGAAGGTGTTGCGCAACATGTGAGAGAGAGTTGTCGTGAAGCAGTCTGACACCTGCAGCGTCTCTGGGTCTTTTGTCACGAAGGGCACGACGCAACTTTGTCAATGTGTTACCGTAGGTTTTGGCATTCACAGTGGTCTCCGTTGGATGAAACTCCACTAGGAGAACGCCATGCATGTCCCAGAACACCGTCATGAGAACTTTCTGTGCAGATTGAGTTACTGTGAATTTCTTTGGTGGCGGGGAGTCGAAATGTTTCCACACCATATTGGCATTCTTTGTTTCGGGAGTATAGTGGTACGCCCAAGACTCATCGCCCGTCACTACACCTTCCAGAAATTCATGTCCTTCTTCTGCGTAGCGCATTAAGTGGTTCAAAGATGACATCATTCTCTGTCCCTTCTTGTCGTCTGTCAAATTCTTGGGCACCCATCGAGCACTGACCTGCGAAATTGCGAGTTGTCATGCACAATATCGTAAGCTATACTGTACGAAATGTTGAACTTCTGTGCCAATCTGCTCAGATGGGTCGCCGGTCACTCAGAATTGCCTGATCGATGCCTCTCACAGTGGCAGGTGATGATGCGGTTACGTGGCAAATCGGTAAGGTTTCCACGGCGCTCTGCTAAGTAACTGCACCATCTGGAGATGTTGCTTCTGTCCAGGCAATCACCACCATACACTTCTACAATTTCGTTGTGAATTTCCGTCGGAGTTTTCCATTTATCTCCCAAAAATCGCGTTGCTCTTCATTCGTAGATGACGCTTAAAACACGACATCTTTGTGCCGTCGTTCAAACTGTCTTCCACCAGAGCGACACCTGATCCAGCCAAACCGGTCTGTAACATGATATTGAAACTCGTTGTCTGCCAAACTGCAAATTGCAAAGAGAAAACAAAATTGCTGTGTATTACTTTTCGATCCTCCCTAGTACATTGGCGTGCAAAAATTAAGGATGAGACGGTTTTTCGAATGTAACGTCGTGCAGAAGTGCTCCACATCGACTCAAATCATACTATAAGATCCCCAAGATGTAAGAATATTGGACAAGTGAGCAAAACCGTTCAAACAAGGAATCCAAAGGATACAAAGATACTTTATTGAAAAGGTAGCTTCGAGCACAACTGGACAGAAGACAGAAACGTCCATGTGACAGGCGGCTGCCAAGAAAAATCCAGTATTTAGTAGGGGATATGATCACCCCTGACTGCGTTGCAGGATTTACAACGACTGTCCATGCCGAGAACGAGGTTGTCAAGGAGCTGTTGAGGCATTACGGCCCATTCCCCTTGTAGCGTCAATCGCAGCTGCGGAATCATTGCTGGCGGCTGGTGACGTGCTGCCAAGCGTCTCCCGAGAAGGTCCCACACGTGTTCGATTGGATTTAGGTCCGGGGACCTTAGGGGCCAATCCATGCGTTGAATATCTTCACTCTCCAACAGCTCTGCGACAGCCACTGAACGACTAGGTGTAGCGTTGTCGTCCATGAAGAGAAACTCAGGACCCACAGCACCTCTAAACACACGCACGTGAGGCAGGAGAACCTCGGTACAATAGCGGACACCAGTGACTGAACCTCCTTGGAAGATGTGGAGGTCAGTACGGCTACCAAGCATGATACCGCACCAAACGAGAACTCCGCCACCTCCAAACCAACCGGTCCCTTTCGATGATGTTGGAGGTGTGTTGCGTGTTCCCTGCCCTGTCCAGATGCGTGTGCGTCCAGAACCGCTCGTCAGACTAAATCGGCTCTCATCCGTTTAGAGAACACGACGATATTGCTGATGTGTCCAGTTCTTGTGTTCCTGGCAACACAGAAACCGCCATCTCCGATGAGTAGGCGTTAATGGCGCACGCCATACTGGTCGTCGTGCAAATAGACAACCTTTGTGCAGCCTCCTGGCTACGGTAAAACGCGATAACGGACGTCTAGTTGTCTGTTGCAGGTGCCTTGCGATTTCTCTCGCTGCCTGCCGTCTGTCTCTTCTCACATGTAGGACAATACACCGGTCATCCGCTGCCGTGGTTGCTCGTGTACGACCACTGCTAAACTCTCGGACAGCTGTTCCTGTCGTTTGAAATGCTCTCCAAGCTCGTGAAACGATGCTGTGAGCGATCCCGAACTCCTCGGCCACATTAGTCACACTTCGACATTCTTCCAACTTCTCAATGACGCGACCTCGGGTCAAGTCATCCAGATGTCGTCTACTGGATTGCCTGTTGTCCATATCACACGGTGGCAGCAACTCGACTTCGTTCAAACCGATGTACACCGTGCAATAGCTTTCACCGAATTCCTGAGCGAACACCGCACGTGTGCTTTATACCCTTCCGACACTCCCCCCCCTACGTCATGCTGCTTATATGCGCATGCCCTACCGTACCGGACCCTAGTCTATCTCCTGAGTGGTCTTTCGGTCCGTTCTGCCTGCTCGTTCCGCTGTTATGCTAATTTCTCCTCTTCGTCCTTAATTTTTGCACACCAGTGTATAAGCGAAAAATATGAAGCTCACTGATTCCATAATACACCTGGTAAGATAAATACATAAGCCTGCAAAATTTGAATCGTTAAAAATTGCACGTTTTTGGCTGATCCTAAAGGTATTTGGTGTTCTGATTTCAAAAATTACTACGATGTTTCTCTAAGACATAAGGATTTTTCATAAAGTGGATGTGTAGATTTGGGAAAATAACCTGTTCACAATATTTTTATGTACAAAATTTTTACAAAGAACAATTTTAAAGTGTTACTTATATTTACAAGTCCTTGTATTACCTTTTCCTTTTGCCTTCAAAGCTTTGTCTGGTACTTTTTCTTCTATACGAACTTGTGGGTCTTCTCTGTGCAATGTCATCACGTTGACGTTCTATCTTTCCTGGTGGCGCTGTTTGATCTCATTTACGTCTTAGTGGAACCTTTCTCCTTGTTTCTCACTAATGGGTCCAACGCTTTCAGGAAAGCACACCAAGTGAGAGTTCAGAAAGTGCACGTTCGAGCTCATTGAACAATCTAATGCTTTAAAATTTTCAAGCATGCCTTTCACTATTGTATTTACTTGTAGTTGGGATCTTTACAGTTCCCGAAGAACTTCTTTACGATTTCCTTAAAAGCATTCCAAGCCTCTCTTTCAACAGTTTCCATTTTTGTTTCAAACTCATTATCTTTTAGGAGTTTTTGAATATCTGGCCCGACAAAAACACTTTCCTTCAATTTGGCATCTAATAACCCCAGAAACTTTTTACACAGATACTTAAAACACTGTTCTTCTCTTGGCAAAGCTTTTACGAACTGTTTCATAAGTCCAAGTTTTATATGAAGAGGAGGTAGAAGGACTTTTTTGGCACCAACCAGACTTTCCGGGAAGACATTTTTGTTTCCTCGTTTTAAAGCAGTCATGCTTAGGCATTGTTTTTTGATTCAGTGTTGGCTGGCGCTTCACTCGTCTGTCCTATTTACACCAAAAGCATGGGTATTTTTTGTATCATCCTTGCTGTCCAATAATATTGGACAGTACTTTAAGATCATCACATATCATCCATCTGTGATCGTTGTAGTTGAGCTTCGTGAGAACTAAGGCCACATTTTTCTTTCTTTCAGGAGCACAGAATGACCAACTGGGACTTAAAAACGCTTACTACCACTGTGTAGTAACATTGCTTTGATACTTCTTTTTGATGAGTCAATAAAGATTCTCCACTCGTCCACGTTCTGCTCAATATTGAACTTTTGCATCAGTCCTATAACGTAAGTACAGTACACTAAGTAAACATCTTTAGAGAAATATGAGAGGAAAAGTTTTTCTCTACTCTTACGCCACGAGAAAGAGGTGCCAGGAACCAATAAGTTATTTTCCTCTTGCAAGACGCGCATCAGTGATCTTTTGAGGTCACTGAGATCTGATATTGTAGACAATTACTCCACAACATCTGTTTTACCTGCGACTATGGCGCTGTTACGTGATAGCAGATACCGTACTGTACCTCTTTTATAATGGGTCGTTGCATAATTATTGGCCGATGCCGGCAAGGCGATTTGCATAGCCGGTTACAGGGGACGCCTCGTAGAAGGAACCACCAAACGCCCCTGCAAAGTAAATCGGTTCAACCCACGTGTATAAAAAGGTATTTCAGACAGATCTCAGCAGTTGGGGACGTGATGAAGCAACATGACGTGAGATTAGGGATTTTAGACGAATTCAAACTTGGCCGGAATGTGTCCGAAACGGTCGCAAATATCAATAGAGCGTGGGGTGTCGGCACGACGAGTGACAGAACTGTCCGTAGACTGTTTACGAAGTTCCGTGCCGGTAATATTGCCATCGACCATAAGCCAGGAGCCAGTCGTCCGGTTCTGTGTGACACTGCACATTTAAGGCGGAAAGTGGAAGAAAAACCAACGTCCACAGTACGTGAGTTCAGTGCCGAACTTGTATCATCAGCGACAGTTTCCAGACACCTGGCAGCTATGGGCAAGATTAAAAAACTGGATACCTGGGTTCCACACGAACTCACTGAACAGCAGCAGATACGGCGTCTGGAAACATGCATTGCCCTACAAAGACGTGAGGCTAGAGCTCCCTTTCTACATCGGATCCTTACGGTTGATGAAAAATGGGTGCTTTATGGAAACAGGAAGAGAAAGCGCAGTGGCTCGACAAAGGGGAACCTTCCAAAGACATGTTCGAGCTCGAGTTGCACCCACAGAAGGTTCTGATTCTGTGTGGTTGACTGCCAAGACTGTGGTTCATTATGAGTTTTTGCCGCGAGGTCAAACAATAACAACGGAAGTGCACTGCCAGCTGGACGAATGTCACCAGAAATTATGCAACAAACAATCATCGCTCGTCAATCGTTTGGGTCCCATACTGCTTCAGCATGGCACACGACCGCACGTGTCCATTGGAAGCATGGGAAAATTCAACGCCTTGGGGTACGAGGTCCTCTCTCACCCTGCTTATTCACCTGACTTGGCCCCCACAGACTTTCACATGTTTCGCCATTTGGACCATTTCTTAAGGGGCAAACAGTTCGCAAACAAGGATGCTGTGATTCATGCCGTTAGCGATTTCTTGGACCACTGTGATGCCAGTTTCTGCCACCGTGGCCTTTTTGCACTGAAAACACGTTGGGAACAGTGTATTGCTGCCGAGGGCAGATATTTATTGGAATATAATGTATTTCATCGTTTGTTACTACTGTTTGTTTCTTTGTGTCCGAATCGGACAATAATTATGAAACGACACATCGCAGGTGCTGTCCCTGTTATTAGCATAGGGAGCAGTGATTGAACTCCAATCGCAGTCGGTGTTTTCATTATTTTGATAAACCCCTGAAAATCATCATAATAGATTGAGGCAGCAGAAATACGCTGTGTTCCACTCACTGGAAGTTCGAAGGGGATTCATATAGTCCTTTGGCACAAAATATGTTGATGATGTCAACATAAATCCTAATCGCATAACAGCAATACGTATTCATCGATTCATATGGACCAAACAGGCTTTATTTTACTTCTTACATCTACGTAAATCTCCATTACTGTCTACACTATTTCCACTGTATACATCACTGCTAAAAAAATTTGGTTTGAACGCTGCCCCACATTATGGTGCAATTTCAGGCACTTCCACCATGATGTGGTGCGATTTCGACACTTGGACTGTAAAGTGGTGCTTGAAATCATCTGACTTGCACCATTTTTCGTGCAAGTACAGAATGCAGAGAAAGTGGTGCAACCTTGCCGCGCTTTTTAGTGCAACTGAAGAAAAACAACCACGTGTCTTCGTGATCGAAGCAGTAGACGAGAAGATGTATCTGTGTTGTGCCATGGATTTTTACGTAGGGCAAGATATCGTTTGGATAATTCTGAAATGTAAATTCAGTTTTATAAAGGTATGACCATATATAACGTTGCAAAGTTAGTCTTCGTACTAAGGTGTGTAATGTAACAGCATGGGAACGGGATTTTCTCCATGTGGTAGATGCCGGGCGGGTCATGTCGGAGGTCTGAGCCTCCGTCAGTGTACCCTAGCTAATCCTCATGTCATTCTTTTTATAGGGGTGAAAAGTTAGAGATCGGAAATATTGTGTGTTTGTACTTTCCCTGTGTCTCTTACTTTATTCCATAGCATGCCAGCATTCGATATTCTCTCCGTTATGGGATATTCTAATGGGTAATTGAATAACTGCAACACAACTATTCATTACATCAAGTTGAATTGGCTTTTTACCTTTTATTTATTCATTTTAAAACTGCCGAACTATCTTTCAACTGATGAAAAACTGGACATACTGAATGCACTAAAAACATTGCAGCACTTTGTTAGCCGAAATGAGACTGTTGTAGTCGGAAATGTTTGGTAGGAAAACGCATATATTTTACAGATGTATTTAAATAGTACTTTTACTTTACAGGTCAGTCAAAATGCTCTTTAATTGTCGGAATGAAACAATGTATTTCACAGATTTCTTAAAATCTGAAAATTATAGGAGTAATTCCTATAATTTGTGAAAACACAAGTTTGTCCGCGACGGCATCGAATCGGTGTCCCCTCACTCCGGAGTAAGTCGCTCTCCCAACTGAGCTACGCGGACAGAATGTCTCGCTGCAGATTTGTCGTCTTGACACATGTTTTCACCTCTGTAGTACGTCACATCCTCTCCCTCCTAATTTTTTTTTTTATTTCTTTATTTTTTTTGTCTTTGAAGAGAAGTAGGAATTTTTCATTAATTCCAAACCATGTGTGGAACAAACATCACACATATTTCAAAGAACCCAACTGCCTGTGGATCCATTTCCCACAATAGGGAGCCAATGTGAAAACACAAGTTTGTCAGTGTCCCCTAACTCCGAAGTAAGTTGCTCTCCCAACTGAGCTACGCGGACAGAATGTCTCGCTGCAGATTTGTCGTCTTGACACATGTTTTCACCTCTGTAGTACGTCACATCATCTCCCTCCTAATTTTTTTTTATTTATTTATTTATTTTTTTTTTTGTCTTTGAAGAGAAGTAGGAATTTTTCATTAATTCCAAACCATGTGTGGAACAAACATCACACATATTTCAAAGAACCCAACTGCCTGTGGATCCATTTCCCACAATCGGGAGCCAATGTGAAAACACAAGTTTGTCAGTGTCCCCTAACTCCGAAGTAAGTTGCTCTCCCAACTGAGCTACGCGGACAGAATGTCTCGCTGCAGATTTGTCGTCTTGACACATGTTTTCACCTCTGTAGTACGTCACAAATTTTTTAATGAAAAATATACACGTATGCGTGTGTGTGTAATGCTTCAACAGATTATTGGAGTTTCCAATATTAGGTATTATGTGGAGTAGCCAAATAGCACTTTTGTTAGCATAGCTCTGAACGCAAATTTTAGAGCTCATAAATACCGAGTTTAATAATTACTCTGTGGTTAGAAACAGTTCAGTCGAATAAAAGTTATAGGAAGTTGAATTATACGTGTGTGAAAATTGCTTGTCAACAGAAGTTCGTGTTGTAAACTATAACGAAGTAAATTTCTCCGTCATTTTTATCCGCGCCTGGGTTCGAACCCGGTCCCCTCATTCCGGAATAAGTCACTCTACCAATTGAGCTACGCGGACGTTTTATTCTGATTTCTATCTGCCTTTATGTCGTGTGCGTCCTTCGGGCAGGTACGTCACATCTCCTGGTGTACGTTGCAAAACGTTCTATCAAACTGACGTGTAAGCACCAAATTAAAATTTCATCTGCCTTGCAACTCCAAATTTTCTGAGGAAGTGATGATTCACATAGAGATAGTTCCAAATGTGGTGTAACATGCCCGATTGCATCATTACCTGGCCCTTGATATTAATCTTGGGATTGCGACCATCTGCTAACATAAGCAATGCCGATTAAAATCTTTATCCGGATGTACAAAAAAAAAAAAAAACTTAAAAAAAAAAGGAAACCGAACTTACATTTCCGTAAATCAATTATGTAAAAGTAAACGTTGCAGCTTATAAATATAGCACAGAAACTCAGTTTACAAAAATCATAAAACAATGTAAAAATAACAGCTTCATAACTACTAAAACGTTTGTGGTAGGTTGCACCAAAAAGTGGTATAACACGAGCGGCACAACTTTCTACGAAAAGAAGCACCATTGTGTGGCGCAAACAAAATCAACAATTACGGCACTGTGCAGCCTCGCACCATAATGTAGTGCAACGTTGTACACCAATGTGGTGCAACCTTATACCATAAGTTGGTGCAAAGTTACACCATGTTGTTGGGTGTCGTCTGTACCACAGAATGGTGTATGTTTTCTCGGAAACGGTGCAGCTGGTGTAGTACCACTTTTTGGTGCAACCTACCAACTATATATTAATTTTGTAAGTTTTTTTACTGTGAGACCTACTTTAAGAGAACGGCTGAATGTAAAGATATGGTTGAGGAATCAAAATAAAGGTGTTACCATGTAGATGTGCCAGTCGAAAAGAAAAATGAGATCGGGGCAATGGTTCGGGTGTTGTGGAGCGGCGAAGTTCCCATGTAAAGTCTATGGGAGAAGCGTGTGGATGACTCACGCGCTGTTGAAGGCGGACGCATGGAGGGACTGAGATTGTCCAAAGTCCGAAGTCTTCTCTTTTCTGAGCGAACCGTTGCGCAAAGCAACGCTAGCAGGCATTCATATCAAAGTTCTTATCATCGGAACAGCTAACACTCTCGAAGACCTGATTGCGTTATGCCGTTGGACTGTAGGATGTATATATACAATTTAATATTCATTCGATTCAGTTTATTCACGTAGTTAAGACGTTGCCCATTATTTAAAGCTGTAAATAAACATTCCGTTGACCATTGCTAGTGAAAATATTGAGAATGTACATACTGAGTTGCGGTATCTATATCTTCATTCTATAAGTTTTTTTACTGTGAGACCTATTTTGAGAGAACGGCAGAACGTAAAATTTTGGATTAGGTATCAAAATAAAGGTCTTATGATGTAGATGTGCTAGCCGAAGAGAAAACTGAGATTGGGGCAACGGTTCGGGTGTGGTAGGGCGGCAAAGTTCCCATGTAAAGTCTATGGGAGAAGCGTGCGGCCCTTACCTACATCGGGCGCTCTATTCAGTGTCAGATTTGGTGTGTGTATGGTGTTCTATGATCAGTCGTAAAGTAAGTAAATACTTTATTGCATACTTACTTTTAACAGAATGTCTCTCCCGCAGGAAAAACAAAACAAAACAAAACGTAAGAGCCTTACTGGAAAGCGTGAGAGATCAACGGGCCGCAACTATATGTCTCAGACAAGAGAGAATGAAGAGTATTCGCAACGCGAATCTCATTCCAACAACATTTACAAACATAGTTGTGACTGAAGGTGAGAGTGAAAGAGTGCGCTATCCAGTTCAATTTTTGCGCACGATCGAGAGGAGTGGACTTTCGCCCCACATTTTACGACTGAAAAAGGTGCAGTTGTGATGCTCATCACGAACCTGGCCGGGTGGCGCAGTGGTCTAAGCGCTGGCTAATGATTATTCGTTCGTGAAGGGTCCGGGTTAGAATCCCGGTGAGGCATGGATGTTGTGTTTGTCTTACGGCACTGTCCCTCTCCCTTCCCTGGAACCAGTGACCCTAAATTAGGGACGGGCGACTGCTTATACCCCATTGAGTTGCTCACGGTAGTCGTTAAAACTTCAGTAAAAAAAAACAAAAAAAATCACGAACCTGGACTTCTGTCTTTACTGAAGTGGTTGAATGAATTTGTCAATCAAATACAGGTAAAATTTGTTGTTTCATATGAGTTTATTCTTTCCAGAAAAAAAAAAAAAGAAAAAAAAAAGAGAAACAACTAACTAACCGTCGATTCCGACGGGTTTTGTCTAGAAAAATTTTAACAGTGATTAAGCGTCGTCCCTTAATCTTACTCTGACTAGCTCTCGGCGTTACTATAATGTACAAGCTATTTGTGACAGTGATGCGCCGTTCAGCGAGAAAATGTTTAACCAAGAAATAACGAAATTTACATAAAGAAACAGAAACTCAAAAATAAGATTAGTGTTATTCGTCACAGACTTTTAACAATAGACGTGCTCATTATACAAAAGAATTCGATAATTTATTTTGATTTTTGACGATGTCAGACCTTTTGGTAAATACACTACTGGCCACCCAAAATGCAACACCAAGAAGGAAGCATCCAAATGGCCTGAAATTCGCAGCATGCGTAGCCCGCGAGAGGACATGCGAACGATTAGCATTGCAGAGCATATGCAAATCATGTGCGCCCGGCACGCCACCGAGAAGCACTATAAGAAGGGTGCACAGAAGGCGGGGTGTAAGTAGTGGACGTGTGTTGTGCTGCTGGACATGTGCGTGGGAAGCTTCCTGATGCCTCGTCGCAGAATACGGCAGTCATTCCAGCAGGTTTCGGAGTTCGACAGAGGACGAATAGTGGCTTATCGCGACAGCGGTTTATCGTACCGAGATATGGGCGCCCGTGTGGGACGACATCCAGCAACAGTGAGCCGAGTATGGATTCGGTGGGTGCAGGAGGGACGGACGGACCCACGTGAGTGATTGCCGCAGCCGCGGCACACCACCGGACGAGAGAACCGGCATGTTGTGCGGCGGCATTAACGGCTCGCACCGCCACATCACGAACGTTAGCGCAGGAATTAGGGTGTGTTGCGCAACAACCGGTGTCAGCACGTACCGTTCGACGTCGTCTGAAGGAGCGGGGACTTGTCGCACGGCGCCCATTGCTCCGATTACCATTGACGTTACCCCACCGGCGAGTGCGGCGGCAGTACGTCGTTGAACGCCACACCTGGACTACGGAATGGCACGACATTGTCTTCTCCGACGAATCCCGCTTCTGCCTGCAACACCACGATGGTCAGATCCGCGTGTGGCGGCACCACGGCGAGAGACTGTAAAAAAAAAGAAAAAAGCCTGCATTATGCATCGCTATACCGGTCCGTCGCCTGGCGTTATGGTTTGGGGTGCACTTGGATATGACACCCGCACCCCTCTGGTACTCATCGCAGGTACAGTCAACAGCCACCGCAATATCTCCGACGTTTTGGAGCCTGTAGTCTTCCCTTAGCTGCAGGACCTGCCAGCGGACACGTTTCAACAGGACAATGCGCGCCCGCACGTGGCACGCATCGTACAACAATTCTTCAGGTGTCACTGCTGCCGTGGCCCGCCTGTTCTCCCGATATGTCGCCCATAGAACACGTCTGGTCGCTGATCGGCAACGGAGTGGCCCGGCAAGCACCACCTGCGGCTACGCCTGATGAACTGTGGCAACGTGTGGAAGTAGCCTGGACCGACATACCCCAAGCCGACATCCAAAGCTTCTTTCGTTCGATGCCGCGGCGTGAAGCGGCCGTTATTGCCAGCCATGGGTGCCACACGAACTATTGATGTCTGCGTGTTCCGCAAGTCGCACGGGCCTGTAAGCTCAATCGTTTCATCTTTGTATCTGTTGTTATGTGTCCAGTAAATCTGGCTTTGCCATCTCGTGTCCTTCTAGGTGTTGCATTTTGGGTGGCCAGGAGTGTATAAATATCCCTCAAGACACTTGAGCTGTGCTCCGCTTCCCTAAAACACTCCTGAATAAATTCCTAAATCCTTAATTTATGTCGTTTATTTTGTTTAAAACACAAAAATGCACGAAGGAAAGCAAAGAAAAAAAAAGAAAAAAAAAAGGGTAGTGAGTCACGCTGCCTAACATTTTGTTCACTTTGTACCAGGATCCCCTTGTAACTTGCTATTTCACCGTAAACATTAAAGCAGGAATTTATAGCGGCGATAAAAGTGTCGTTTATTTTTGGCCAATTTATGCCGTGACATAATATGACGACCCAGTGAATCACTAATTAATGAGCATCTTTTTTTAGTGACTCTTTCTGGTGTTCCAAAATTATTACCCAATTTAGTATTTACGATGGGATACTTGTCGTAGACATCAAAGATCGGAAAACTAAAGACAAAAAAAGTGCTTGCTCCTGATAGCGAAACAGTTTCGTGACATTTGAAACTCTAGACTCCTGCACCAACCGAAATTTTGTCTTGGTGTCGGTTTTAGCGTGCTGATAAGTGAAATTCATTTAATGGCAGCTTTGTGTTGTTCGTGTCAGCAGAACATTATCGAGTGACATAAAGGAAAAATGCATCAGGTGTAGCTGTGTTGATGTCTAAAACAAGCACTCTACCGACTTATAGAAAACTTTTTTATTAATTGGTCTGAAACGTTTATGAGTCGAAATCCTATATATTTATCTCTGTGCAGACCTTGATGTGTCACTGTTAACAGTATCGCATTTTATTGAAGACATGTTTGGCGAGCCAGTAAAACGATTACCGAAACTCATAGCACAAATTCCAGAGCCTCAAATATTTGTCCCTTATCTTCCCCATCATTTATCACTATATTTTGCTCCGCTTTCGAATGGTACAATTATTTCTGTGATCTTGAAGGTGTAAAGTAATAGCTCTTAAATGGTTGTGCAGAACTGTTATTTTTAAGGCTTGACTTCACTTCAACGTAAAGCTTAAAATTTTCACGTAAATGTTACTTGGTGACTTAGCTTTGCTACTCCAAATTATTCTAAGTCGTCTTGCTTTGTTCTTAGCAGCTGCTGCAATCTTAAGTAAGCATGAATAATTTGCTAAGTATGCACTTCAAATAAATGGTCAGGGTGAGTACTAAGTCAGGACTTAAAAAATTCAACGTACACTTTTTATTCCACGTCAGTTAGTCGACAATATCACTTCGTTCTTAGCACGTAAAAAGATTAAGAGACTTCACTCGACTGTCGTACAATATACGTTTGGCAATTATCTCTCTTTAAAATAGCATGTGGCTTCACGTTCTTAGAACACTGCTTTTACGATATCGCCCTCAACATGAATACAGCTCGCTCTCTGTCTCCTGGGAGGAAAGTCTATGAATTACTTGAAAATTTTGAAATTATATGAAAAACATGTCGCACTGGAAACACTATCCAACAAAGAAGGAATTTTTCAAATCGGACTCCTAGAAGATATTGACAAAAATAAGATATACATCTACGCCCCCTGGCGGAGAAACTGGAATATTTTAAGAAGAAAATATTCCGAAAAGGTTCATCGATGTGAGGCATCAGTCCACGAAAGAATTTTTTCAATCGATATTTTAGAAGCTCAGATTTTATGGCAAATACATCAGAAGCAAAAATGAACACTTACGCCCCCTTGGTGGCCAAAGTATTGTTTACCAAAATTTTGAAATTATATGAAAAAGGTTTTCCATCAGGAGGTGTATGCGCCGAAGAAAAAATTTCAAATCGGAGTTTTACAAGAAGAGTTATCGGGAAAAATGTAATTTACTTTTACGCCCCCTAGCGTAAAATCTTTGCGTAATTTGAAAAAGTAACTATATCTAAAATACTGTTCGACATAAATGAAATCGAAAGATAAAATAATTTTTTCAATCGGATGTTTAGAAGCAAATATGTGGAATAAAACGTATTTTTGAATTCGACATCATCTGCGTTTACGCCCTCTAGCGGCGAAATTATAAATCGTAAAAAAAAAAAAACGAAATGAAGGATCATTATTCGCATAATTCAAGCTCCCCAATGCAAAAAGAATTTTTCAAATCGGACTAATAGTTGCAGAGATATCGTGGGTACAGACGGACGGACGGACAAACCGGTAACATAGGCACGATCTTTTTTTACAAAGGGCGTGCTAAAAAGTGGAATTAAATATTAACTTACAGAGAACAGAATTGAAGTATGATGCTTTTACAACTGAAGATTTGGAGGCTCAATGGGAAAATATTAGTAACTGTTGCCTACTTCGACCTTGGAAAAGAGATATCAAGCGAGCGTCTCATTGAAGAAGAAATTAATACACTGCTCAAAATAATTAAGGGAGAATGTGACTTTGGCGAAATTATGCAATCCAGTCGTGAGATATCTTACCGAAAAACGCAAGTCGAGTGTGATGTAAAAATCCGAATCATGTACACTGAAGAGCAATTGAATTAGAGACAGCTGGCGTTACGCAAATGTGGCGCTGTAGGCGGTCCTGTAAACGAAAACAACATGACGTATGCAGCGATCCGACAATATAAGGACTGATGCGACGGGAATTAGTAAGATCGCAAGAGCCGCGGATGGCTTAGTGGTTAGCGAGTCAGACTATCGATGCAAGGTCCTCAGGTTCGAACCTGGGCTGATCTTTCAGAGATGGTGTGATTTACTAACAATCGCTGAATATCCGCCGTGCATCGGACGGGCACGTTAAGTGACGGCCCCCATGCTGGACCCACTGGTTAAATGGGTATCTTTTCCTTTGCCCTCCCTGAAATTCTCTCACCCTCTGTGTGCAACATCGTACTTGTACGGTGGCGCCATCTACTGTACTCTAATCTCACTACAAACTGTTCTGTCAAAGTCGCTAGACTTGCTCTCATTCACCAGTCGGCTTCTTCCAGTCGTCGAGAAGCCACCTTCTATGCTACCTGGGCGCCGGCCGCTCCATGGTTTGCGGTTGATTCTGGACTGCTACACCTATCAGTACCCTAGGACATTCTACACCTCCTTTGCTGAGTTCCGTGGCACCCTGGTGCCCCTCCTCCACTCTACGACTCGTGCAATCCACGCTACCGTTGAATTGTGAATGCTAATGCCATCTCAGTGTATTTTCATGCTTACTCGTGTACATTACTTACTTTCACCCCGCCTGTATTATGTTGCTTTGGTGTCCTCGTTAAATAACTTGCGCAATTGTGCACGCTGTGTTTTTAGCTCATGTATGTAATGTTTTACCTTCACGGCGGTGTTTGTGCTGTTCTTTTTCTAATTGTGTACTATTGTTTCGCCTGTGTTATCCTGTAAATCATGCTCAGCCAATGTCATGTGACACGATGTGTTTCTCTCTGTCACTTCTGCAATTTTTATTCAATAAGCTTTGCTTGCAGCATTTGTTATTCATCCCCATTGTCATTGCACTGTATATACCATCATGTTTTAACAGTTTTGTATTATTTCCCAGTGAGAAGCCCAATACTGTACGTCTCCCTTTTATGTTTTCTTATGATAAATTAGAATAAAGCGATTTTGAAACCTTCCATTTCTGTGTCCTGCCCAAAAAGCGATCTCGCTGTAGGTGGCTGGGACCTAAACTCTACTCACTGTGGACGGAAGTCCTACAAGAAAATGACAAATACCTCCTACCTCCTGAATTAGTAAGAGTCGGACGCAGTATGGGTAAGACGAAGGATCGAAGCGCATTTGATCGTGGGCAAATTGTCGAGGCCCGACGAATGGGTCACTCCATCTCGGAAGTCGTGCAGGCACTGGGATTTTCACGAGCCACTGTGTTACGGGTTCACCGTAAGTACATCGAATCCGGTAAAACCATCCCTGCAAGGGCCAACTGCCGTGGACAACAGCGTGTGGATGAGTGGGGTCATCGTCGGATAGCTCGCCTTGTAACAGCGGATAGACGGGCCACAGTGCAAGAAATCACTCGGCAATTTAACGCTGGTGCACAAAAACGTGTAAGCAGCCACACCATCCAGAACCATCTTCTCGCTATGGGGTACAGAAGCCATCGTCCTACGAGGGTACCGCTGCTGACCGCACATCACAGGGTGCAAAGATTAGCATGGGCGCGAGGACATGGCCACTGGACCCTAGACATGTGGGAAAATGTTGCTTGGACTGATGAGTCGAGATTCACGTTGGTACATGCGGATGGCAGGATACGAGTACGGCGCAAACCACATGAAGCGATGGATCCTTCTTGCCAGCAGGGTACTCTTCATGTTGATGGGGGTGGCATTCTCGTCTGGGGACTGTTTACGTGGACTGAAATGGGACCCCTGGAACGTGTGACATCGTCCCTCACAGGTCAACGTTACCGGGATATCCTGGACGACCATTTGTTCTCGTTTGTGTCTTCAACATCCCACTGGGAACCTGATCTTGCAACAAGACAATGCAGCTCCCGAATTGTATCCGAATGGTTGGATGAACACTCCACCGACGTGACCTCGCTTCCTTGGCCATGGATTACATCTGGGATGCCATCGAGAGAGATGTTCGAGGCTCTGACACCCCTCCAGCAAATCTTCGTGAACTGTGGGAGCTTGTTCAGGGGTCGTGGATCCGTATGGCTTCCCAACGCTTCCGGTGTCTTGTCGAGTCCATGCCGAGACGAATCGCCGCCGTCATCAGGACGAAAGGTGGTGCTACACGTTACTAGACAGGTTTCTGTAATTCAATTGCTCTTCAGTGTATATCCTTATGCAAATTAACGTCCGTGACGTTGGAATGCATAAATCACAGATCGGGATAAAAACGAAGGTTTTCTGGGAGCTCCGTTTTTTGAAGACTTTGGTTCGAACGACGTCTCAACTGCATAATTCACCGGAATCAACGGCGTGGAGAGCATTTGGCAAGCGCGAAGCAAGACAGACACAATGGGTTGTAGCTAAAGCCATTGAAGTGTTTCCCGACTGTGGGCAGGATTCCAGGATACAGCAAGTGTTCGAAGATAGCGAGGTCAAGGCCTTACCCGAGAAACTACAGCAAGGGACGACCGTTTCCTATTGACAACAGCCGTCGGAACAGGCTACAAATTGCTACTCTGATCCAGCGAGAGTTTCTCGTGTCAACAGGATGCAGGTTGTCAACTTAAACTATCTGCAATCGCCTTCACCAAGGTGGTTTTTCTGCACATCACCGTACGGCCCGTGGGAACTGGGATGAGGAACATCGTGGTTAGGGACACGACGAGTTGGGTCAAGTTCTCTTCTCTGACGAGTCGAGATTCAGTCTTGAGTCTGAAAATCGACGAGTTCTTATCTGGCGGGAACCCGGCACACGAAATAGCCCAGCTTTTGTGCAGGAAACAACACATTACAGCGGACATGGATTAATGGTCGGGGCAGGTATCGGTGGACGTAAGGACCTGTATCCGAAACGGCAGTACGACGGCCTAGATATATAGAGACGGGATTCTCAGACCTATTGCCATGCCGTACGCTGCAGCCGTCGGTGATTCATTCTTTTTCATGGACGATAATGCTTGACTTCTTAGATCGTACCTAGGGAACAACATGTTTCAAGAGAAGGGAATCGAGCGTATGGAGTGGCCAGCATGCTCTCCTGACTTAAATCCAATTTAGTATGCCTGGGACGTTCTTGGCAGACGCACTGCAGCTCGGCCGGTTCCTCCGTTGACTCTTCGTGAACTGGAGACTACCCTCATTGAGGATTGGCAAAAATACTTATAAAACCTCCTCGATAATGGTCGCAATTCCATATCACACAGATGTGCAACGGTCTTAACCGTTCACAGAGACCACACACCCTACTAGAGATCAGTTAGCCCCTTCAAAAATGTATTTTTTTCTTGTTGTACAGATATGCATATTGTTGTATAGCATATCGCATCATGTGCAGTAGATGATAATATCACATAAAAATTTGTTAATATGCTTTTTCGTACCCACATTACTGAATATTCTACTGTATCTTACAAAAAAAATAATATTTTACGTTCAACAATGTCAGTAGCGAGATGCCACACGCCCCGTGTGAGCATGGGTGAAATTTCCTCTTCCTTCGATGATCGAGTGATCTCCAAATGACTGTGACCACCTCGTTCACCCGATTTGACTCCTACCGATTTCCTCTAATGGGGATATTTGAAGTGTCATGCTTACAGCAATAAGCTTCGCACGTTAGAAGACTTAGAAAGCAACATTAGTGCAGCAATCCGGGCTATTGATGAGGACATGCTGCGCTGCTCCTTCGATAATATGCAGCGTCACGTTCGAGTGTGATTAGATGTCGGTGGTGGACATTTCCAGCATTTATTATGAATGGTATTACATTCCCATGAGCTAAGGTACGTTGTAAACTGCATGTCATGCTTCTAAGTAGAGTGTGTTGCAAAATATGACTGATTCTTTGGGGCGGGGACTACCTAGTAAAACATCTATGACGTAGAAGTCTTTTCGTACTTCTACGTTATTTTAAAAAAACATAACCATAAGATGAAATAGTTCCTAAATTAAACCTTAACGGCCAGACGGAACATGTAAACAACAGAAGTCAAACTTGCGGAAAAGATGCTTTATTCAAGGATGTAGCCAACACATCGTAACATAGCATAGCATATTGCATTAAACGCCCCACACACCACACAGCTCCACATAGCTCTTAACACAAGCTCTACAACACAACGCTCTTTTCACAACGCTCCCAAGCAACAGTTTACTCGTAGTTTATATCTCTCGTTCTTATCAAACCAGGCATACGTCACGCTCATTCAACCTCAATTATGCTGCCAACAGTATTCGTTTGAGAAGATATCACGTTAAGAGTGAAGTATAACTGAGAATAAACTCAAGATATGAAACCAGCTTATGAAACCTGGAATCGATCAACACTCATACCTAATTTCCCTCGGATAGAAACAATTAAAATGAATATTAATTATTCGGGTCCAAAACTTAGGAACTCCTTGCCTTATGAAATAAAATATATTAACAATTTTGACCTATTTAAAAAATATTAAAGCATCACCTTATTAACAAGTCTCTCAATTAGTGCTGAGTTGACCTGATCTGGTCGCTGGATTGATTTCACGGCTTATGAATAGACCTTGCATCTATATACACTTATGTATTTATTTAATCTTTCAGTTACATTCAATGTGCCTTTGACTTGTCTTTTGTATTGTTATTTGTTGTTCGTGTCCTTTTTTTTTTTAATACTAGGGGTGGAGGGCTATGTCAGGCCTTACGGCCTTTTCCTCCTCCTGGTTGCTACATTTTTTGTAATTGATCATATTGTTTGTATTTTGTATTGTAATATGTGGCAACTGAAAAATGAATAAATGAAATGAAATGAAAAAAAAATTACATAGGGAAAGAAACTGAAAAGGAAAGTTAATTTAGAATATACGTCACACATCCTATACGTTCCGACACGTTAGAAAAAGAATAACGGCCTTATTACCAAAGCTATTGGAAATTTACAGGCACTGAAATTATTTACGATTAAGTCGGAGAGTAACGATTTATTTTAAAACTTCTAACTTCTATGATTTTACGATTGCGCATAAGTTCACGCATACACTAGTTCAATTTGATGACCCTATTTGAAATTACTCTTTACCCTAAAACACGAAATTCTTCACTTCATTGGTGTAGCGTTCAGTGCTGGATAGCTAATTTTAGTGTAGTGATCTAACATTAATACACACAATTGACGTGGATTCGGAACATCAAACAGAAGTCATCGCTCTTTCCACGTTTATAAGTGAGTCACGGAAAAATTCTCATCGGCCGCCACCGGGAATCGAACCCAGGCAGGTTGCTTCATGCAACCTGCCAAGTTGTTTGGCAGTTAGTCGTATGTAACTGGAAGACCCTGGGTTCGATTCCCGGTGGTTGCCGATAAGAATTTTTCCGTGACTCACTTATAAACGGGGAAAGAGCGATGACTTCTGTTTGATCAAACCTTGGCAATTTAATTGCATGCAAAATGCTCCTTAACCTTTTTGCTTTCTATCTTCCAATAAACGTGTGTTTCATTAGTTATTGATACTTCTCATGAAAAGTGCACCCTATTTTTCTTGGCTATCAGGAGTTTTTCAAAGCATTTCCGCGTCAATACATGGGACATTCATTAAAAAGAAGCATTTATCATTTTTCGGCAGCATCATTTTTCTTCTCCTGTTCACGTAAACTCAAATGTCACCCTGGAATTCTGATAAATGATTCCAAGTGATAATCCGGAGCATAAACGATTTAAAAGCGTTTCCTATTTGCGTGTAATTTGCTTTATAACACGCGTGAAATTTGGACCGACAAGTTTACGGCGCATTTGAAGCCCAGTTTATTGCTCACCTTTAATGATGTTAAGAACGTATCGTGAGAAAAGTGCGCGCTGTTCCCTTCTCTTTCAATCAGTTCTCCAGATATCTCGCTGTTGCGCTTGCGTTATTTAGTATCTTCTCAAAGAGATAATCAAACTCCACAGGAGGTACTGTTTCTTTCAAACGGCTACACATAAGTTCTTCAGTTAGCTTACTTTTATTTTCCTAGGCGTCAAATGTAAAAAAATAACATTCAAAATCAAATGAAAGAAAAATAGATTTCGAAAGAGCTAGAGAAATTTTGTGTGTGATTGATTCTTACATAGATGAAATAACCATTACTAATATGAACATTTAGTAAGAAATGGAAAGAATTGCTACATTTTTTAATGTTTTAACTTGATAAACGAATATGATTAAATAACTGAACTAGGACAAGCAGCCAACAATAACCGATAAATCGGGTGCAGTTGGCAAATTTTGAGCGAAACTATTGCAAAATCCAAGCTCATTAAGGCGTCTACTACAACAAATTCTAAAACACGAACGTGTAAAATTTATGACTTCCAGAACAAAAGTACGAAACATTCTAAAAAAGAAATGCCTAAAATTTATCATGAACTACTTTCCTTCACGCCTTCACGTTGGTTGTGCTCAGGTTGCATGTAAACAAAGCGGAAAGATACAGATCGGGAACCATGTTTTTCATTTTGTATCGCGAAAGACAGACACACATACACAAACTTTCTTTTAGTACAGTATTATAGATTAAACAAGTGTTGAGCTAACAGGCGGAGTCTTTCCATTTCTTCGTTTTTCAATTCAAACGATTTTTTTAAATTAATGTTAGTGAGCCGACTTTCGTGAAATGGTTCAAGTAGAAAGCCATCTAGTTTTAATGGAAATTCCTCAATGACACGGAATTTCGGGAATCGAAAGGCGCCAAAACCTGACCATGGACCCAATCGCATGCCAAAAATCACGGTGATCGCATGTGTCATGTCGTAGCTATGCCCGAACAACTAATTGTCCCGAGTCTCGTATAGAGAGCGGATTTTTTTAATTATTATTAAAATTGGTCAGTTTTTTTAATGGTCATTGTTTTTATACAACACGACCAATCGCCATGATACCACCCCCAGGTCACTCAACATATCCTTCTCTTTCTCTGTGGCAACTATCATCGCGATCGGCTAAAGATATTTGGAGAAGATAGGTAACAAACGACCCCTTCTCAAAACTCGGAAAACCTTCTAAAAATGCAAGTTTTTGGACGATTGTTCCTCAATGACACGGAATTTCGGGAATCGGAAGGCGTCAAAACCTAACCATGGACGATGTCCAATCGCATGCAAAAAATCACGGTGATCGGATGTGTAATCTCGTACCTATGCCCGAACAACTAATTGCCTCCAGTTTCGTGAAGAGAGCTCCGCTCGGCCTTCGGCCTCGCTTTGCTCAATTAGAGACAAGTTTTACTGAACAGTTTGATGTACCAAAACGACAGCTATGTAAATGATAATTTAAACACCAACTACAGTAAGCTGGGAAAAATCAAGGTTAATAGACAATAAGGTTTGCTCATCCGGCCTTCCTCGCAGACGAATAACCGTGACGTCAATAAGTGACATCACCGTCCTAACATGTGAATCGTACATCCGAACTGTAGCTATGGAGGAAGATGTCTAGCAACAATTTTTACAACTCAAAACCTTATGCTAAAGTACATTTACATTAAATACAGAAGAAATTCACAGTCATGTGAATATTTTACTAACAGATATTTCAAAAATACCTCCAGCACATTTTTGTTACGTAAAGGGCGGTATAACGAAGTAAATTTCACCGTCATTTTTGGTCCACGCCGGGAATCGAACCAGGGTCCCCTCATTCCGGAATAAGTCCTTCCACCAATTGAGCCACGCTGACGTTCGTTGTCGCTGCTATCTGCCTTTATGTCATGTGCGTCCTGCTGGGCAGGCACGTCACCCCCCCGAAAGAGGGCCGGGGCATACATAGCCCACGGGTCAGCCGTGACCATGAATCGTTGCAGGTAGCCATCCGCTGAAGAACGTGCACTTGAGAACTCCCAGTCAATCTGGTGTGTGGAATGCAACGTCCCACACATTTATTTTTCGAAGCGCTGGAGAAGGGATTTTCTTATTTTTCCTATCTCACGGTGTGGAAAGAACATCACACCATTGCGAGATCTTGAACGGCCGGGTCATCCGGAAAGTTCGGGCGCCATTATGACGAAGTAAATTTCTCCGTCATGTTTGTCCACTCCGGGCTCGTTCCCGGGTCCCTTCATTCCGGAATAAGTCACTCTACCAATTGAGCTACGCGGTCGTTCGTTGTCGCTGCTATCTGTTTTTATGTCGTGTGCGTCTTGCTCGGCAGGAACGTCACAGCGGGAAAACGGTTGTACTTTTAAATGTTAATTTAGTTACAAGGGTGATTTCTGCTGTGTTTATATACATTTAGAAGGGAAAACGCACAGCAGGACATATTATCGACATATATTAAAGAATTTCTTTATGAGAAATAGGAAAAGCAACTCCGCCACATTCCCCAATTTTTTTAATTAAAAATTGGAAGCATTATGCATTAAAGAGCAGGTAGAATTTATGAAGATTATTCCAACTGGTTTACGAATAGTAATTCCGACACGCTGCTACGGTGCAGATGCAAAGAAACGTGGCGATTAGGTAGTCTTACGATGGCGATTTGAACAGTGACGTCACAAAGCAGTCACCGGAAGTGCAGGATGAGCATAAATTTGTCGCCAACTAACCTTGGGGGAAAATACGAAGTAAAAGAATCAATCTTTATGGAGACAAAGGAAAGACACTCACTTGGGGAGGGAGGGTGTGTACAGGGGTTGAACAAAATAATGTGAACACCTGAGAAAAAGGGGACATATCTTCATTACTAAGGTGTTGGACCACCGTTTGCTTTTAATATAGCTTCCAAAATTCTTGCGAGAAATTAATACAACTTTTGAATAATCTCCTGTGGAATGTTGTACCATTCGTCGATCAGAACATCAGTCAATTGCGTTAAAGATCATGCAGGAGGGAATCTGCTTCTCACTCTGCTCTCAAAACTTCTCACACTGATCTGATGATACTCAAATCAGGTGATTGTCAGGGCAGATGTTGAAGTTCATCTTGGTGCTCCTCAAACCAAGACCGAACTGTTCTAGTTGTGTGCATAGGCATATTATCATCTTAAAAATTACATCATTGTTGATAAACAACATTTCCACCATACGATGCATCTATTAAATATAGAATGTCCAAGTACTCTCTGGCAATAACTCGACCATGTAGGGTAATGATGAGGTCAGCCAATAACAAGATGTGGCGCCCAAATCATCAAAGATCCATCCCCATGTTTGACAGTTGAAACCAGACAGCCGCCTCGGTGGCGTAGTGGTCTAAGCGACGGCTTTTGATCATTTGTCCCAGAGGGGTCTGGGTTCGAATCCCGGTGAGGCATGGAAGTTGTGTTTGTCTTACGGTACTGGCTCTCTCCCTGCCCTGGAACCAGTAGCCCTAAATTAGGGACGGGCTACTGCTTATAGCCCACTGAGTTGCTCACGGTGGTCGTTAAACCTCAAATTAGAAACAAAACAAAACAGACAGTCGGAATTGTAAGCTTCCTTGGAGGCTCTTCATACATAAACCTGACCTACTGTTGGGAATAATGAAAATGAGGACTTATCGGACCACATCACTCGTTTCCAGTCCTCAGCTGTCCAGATTTTATGCTCACGAAACATTTTTTCGCATTGTAGTCTTGGTTTCTGTGATTAAAGGTTTAACAATTGGAGCATTTCCATGGTAACTGTTTGGTGAAGTTCTCTGCGGATTGTTTTTCCCGAAACAGGGTCTTTCAGGTAGATATTGAGTTATGCTCTTACTTTTGTTGCAGTGGTTCTATGTTGTTTGGACACAATCCCTGTTAGTGTTCAACGAACCATGTCGTCCATGAAACAGCCGTGACATAAAGCAGCTAACATTGTCCATGAAACAGCCAACTTTGCAGGATTGAATTGATCGGCAACAATGTTCAGATGATCCATAGAGGACGCCCTGTCTTCCAGCAATATCAGGGGATCCGTTCCGTTCCAACAGAAAGTGCCTTACACCATGTTACCATTTTCATAAACTTGAGTTTTATTTACAAGGCAAGCTGGGTGTATTGTTTCATGGGCTCCAGCCAAACTCATTGCCTGCTGTTGTCGGTACAGAACAAGGTATACCGTGGCTCGTCGGACCTCTTGACTTTTACCAGTCTTCCAGTGTCCAGTCACGATTTACTGACACCACTGGTAACGAACTTTCCGGTTCTTCGCAGAAATCAATTGTTTCCGTGGCTGCCAATCCCAATAATCTTCAATTCCCTGCGCCTAAGTTCGCTGAGATATGAGTCTGGAACAGCCTTCATTGAATGCTTCGATCAATTACTACACACAGGAGGTTCTGTTTTGCCATACAAGCCTTCTCAGACGACGGCGATCTCGTTCTTGGCAGATTGTTGTCGCGCCACGGCTACGTCTCTTAGAAATAAAACGTTAGGTTATTCTTCCAATGATTAAAGGCCCGGGATGTCTCACCTTTTGAGAAACCAGTCAGCTCTGCTGTTTTAAAACCGTCGATTCATCCAGACGGGCTCCCACAATAAGCCCATTACCAAACTCCGAAAGATCTGTTTTTCCCATTGTGATCAACCCTACTGACAAGTACTGAGGGGCCACAGAGTTAAATAGTTTCATAGACAATAGAGTGACGCACGTGACAATGTTTTATGCATATACGCTGTGTAAGTGACGTTTGCGTACATCTGCATAAAGGTTTCTAATTCACTGGCCTATGTGTGTATATTCAGGCTGGTCGTCATTTGGACTTGAATTTGAACTCCAACATGTTGCGGTTTTTGTTCAGACACCTGTTCCAAACAACGGCCCTTACACAACGCACGGCTGATACCTAGTGGTTCTAGTGCTCGTACCTTTTGGTACTTTTCCGTGGTAGTCCCGAACGTTGACCATCCTCGGCCCTCGTCCCTAAATTGGGGATGATAAAGGGCTTATATACCTAGGAATTGCTACTAACACGGGTCGTTAAACCTCGAAACAAAAACAATTAAATAATAGCACAGTATTTAACTTACCAATTTGGAAGATGTGAATCCGTTTATTGACGTAAATATGACAAAGACGTTAAGTCAGAAAATATCGGAAAACTTCAAAATTTCGTCGTCCTGGAGCGGGAATCGAACCTTCGTCTCCCAGGTAGCGCCCGAATACGCTAACCACTACACCACCCAGAACGACCAAGGTTCAAATTTCCGATTAATCTGAATATACCTACCACAGGATTCGCGAATCGACGCAACCGGCATTCATATATATAGCTAATCTGGAGGTTTAGAGTTCATTCCCATGATTGCCCGGAGGCGAAGAATATCAAAGAATGAAATACCGGATTACACCAGATTCGCTATACACTATATTGACAAAAGTCACCGGACACCTAGAAGAGAAACACAACAGAGCATTTATTGACGTACATTAGTACGGTGTCCGTCCACATTTGGCCTTAATGCATGCACTGACCCTTCGAAGCTCGAAGTGGTTGGGTTTTGAGCTCCGTGATTTTCGTTGCTATAAGGTGTTTATTGAGTGCTTTAGTTTCTGTGGTTGCGTGTACCTTCAAGTTGAAGTTCTACGCTTTACGTTCGTGTATCTCTCAGGTTGGTGAGTGCCATATTTTTTCATTATTCACTGTTTTATTTTTCAACCAAGCTGGTCTTTTTTCGTTAAAGTCTCGCCATTGCTTCGATGGCGGAGGCAGACAAGGGTGACGCCCACATCCTTATCTTGGCAGATCAGCCAGCTTCCTCTTCTTCTTCTACCACTCAGCTTAATGAGGTGGCTCCCGAGCGTCATTGCGACGTCATGGACACCTCTTCTTCTCCAGCTATTACTCCCACCAAGTGCGGTGGTGCCAAGTCTCCTATCTACATCTCAGCAGATGATGACGTATCCGTTATCAGCAATACTGAGCTCATAGCTTCTACTTCTCATCAACTTTCTGATTCGCCCTCACTGCTAGGAGCCGCTTCATCGAATTCTCGGCCGCCCCGGTGGCGCAGTGGTCTAAGCGATGGCCTCTGATCATTCGTCCGTAAGGGGTCCGGGTTCGAATCCCGGTGAGGCATGGATGTTGTGTTTGTCTTACGGCACTGGTTCTCTCCCTTCCCTGGAACCAGTGACCCTAAATTAGGGACGGGCGACTGCTTATAGCCCATTGAGTTGCTCACGGTGGTCGTTAAACCTCCAATCAAAAAAAATCGAATTCTCGACCCATGTCTGCCCAAGCGTCCTATGCTTCTGCAACTTCTGGGGTCCTCACACCCCCAGTTTCATCTGCTATGCCTTTTCCTGAATCCTATGTCACTGTCGTCGGTTCTACTGCTACAATTGACATACCAGAGGATTCCCGAGCTGGTCACCTTTTTTCCTCCACTATGGAACGGGGCGTCTATTTTTATGCGCTTCCCGACACTAAGCTGTGGCAATATAGCCGAGCCCTCAAAACTATCTTACCAAAGGATGCAATAGACTTTATAGCTCGAAAACCCAGATCTGTCTTGGTCTATTTTAAGGATAAAGCGCATGCTGACCAGGTCCTTACGGAAGGTCTAACCATCAATGACGTGCATTTGTTAGCACAACCGGTTGCGCACCGCCCGGTGCAGGTGACCTTCTACCCCGTACCACCAGAAGTATCCGACGCTGCACTTTGCACCTTGCTCAGCAGGTACGGCAGAGTTGTTGGCTCCATAACAACTCTCTCTGCGGCTCCCAGAGACCCTGAAGACAAATCGATTCGAGGTTTTCGCCGCACTGCTCGAGTCCTCTTTTCATCTGATGCTCAGCTGAAAGCGGTTCCGAATGTTTTGAACATCCGCTGTGGACAGCAACGCCGAAGAGTTGAGATAATCACTTCACAGTATTGCACTATATGTCAGAGCGAAAGTCACATAAGGGCTCAGTGCCCACGTGCCTCCCTGCAAACAGCTCCACACACTACATCTTCTTCTACTTTGTCCACCAACGCTTCACAGACTTCTTCCTATTCGAGGAAAGTCGCGGAATCAAGATCTTCCAAAAGTCAGCTTACTGCCATTCGTCAACAAACGACTTTGATGCCTCCACCTCCTGCTGATCCTAAGAATTTTCCCAGGCTTCCAATCGACTCCCCCTTGTACTTTTACAACCACTGCTGATGTACATGTTGACCACTCCTCAGCTTTTACCGTTGGCTCCATGACACGAGTCACAGGTAACGCTTCGGGTTCAGACTCTCCAGACGATCATGAAGCTTTAGTGGTTGCTGAAAAACGCAGTGGTGCTACTCGCCCCAAGACGAAGAAGTCAAAGACTCTGGCGTCCCGAAGATCATCTCGCTCTTCTACCCGCTCATCCACTCGCTCCGTCAGCTCTCGACGACCGTTCTCCAGGTCGCCTCTACACACTTCCTCTGAGACAGCATGTGAGGGTGCCTTTCCCTTACTAGAAGAATTCACAACTTTTCATGCTGAAAATGCTTTCCCTGCTGAGCCTCTGCCATACGAGGACGTGCTGGATTGCCTTTTAGGGTCCTCTAGCCCTTCCTCAGCACGCACTTCCATTCAGCAGTATGAAGCAGCTCTTCCACAAGTGCTGGTTCAATTACACTCACTTGAAAACACTCTTCGGCGCACTAAGGACGAGGTCCCGTGGAGTGCTTGTTTTCTCCGTCGACTCCACTCCATCACTACAGCCAGTCAATTCCTACTGCATCCCACAACTAACCTAGACATTCAAGGTGGTGTCACTTAATTGTCGCGGTTTTGCGACACCTCTTGCGAATGCGCTGGTACGAGAGGATCTTGCTCCGCTGAATGCTGATATATTACTTCTGCAGGAAACAAACTGTACTTCCACCACTCAATTTCATCAATGGCGTCAGTGGGATCATACTTTCCATCACGCCTACAGCCAACTGTCGCGTGGTGGCATGGCAGTTGGTGTTCACTCACGTTTTCGTTCAACTCTTTCCTCCTTCTCAGTGAAAAACTTATGTCGAGACTTATTACAACGAGTCTCTTTCACCGTCGCAGCTGAAAAATTTCATGTATTCAACATTTATGTTCCTTGCACTCCTACTCACGTGCCAGAGCTGTTTGCGAAACTTCGACGGGCTCTGTCACGTATTCCCATCACCGACCGGGTACTTATCGGAGGTGACTACAATTGCACTCTACATCCCCTAATTGATCGCTCTTCTTCTTCCAGAGAACACCGTACGGAAGTAGTACATCTCTTACAGTCTATCACTTCAGACTTCTCACTCGTAGATGTTCAACGCCATTTGTCACCAACCCAGACTACACATACATGGCGTGCACCAAGAGCCATTGATCCTCCTACAGCAAGATTGGATCGCTTTTATGCAACTTCTCTTCTTCTACCAGTAATATCAGATTCATGCTGTACACCCACAGCTTCCTCGGATCATTGCGCCATTGCCATAACAGTTTTTGCTACTTCAACACAGCCACGTACAATCCGGCCTTGGACTTTTGACGACACTCTTTTAGATGACTCAGCCTTCTGCTCATCGGTGCGAGATTTTCTTGCGGATTGGCGTACAAGGCTTCATTCTGCACCATGCCCCCTCAACGTTTGGTTGGAAGTAAAACGCCACCTCATACTACTGGTACGAAACCTGCCATACTCGATCATGACACAACGGAGGATGCGACTTGATCATACTAGGCAAATGCTTTCTTTGCTCAATCTTGCTGATCCCCTATTTCAAGTCTACCAGGCAGAATTACATTCACTTTTGGTGCCACTTGCAAAACAAGCCCTTCAACGCCTTAAACTACAACACCTGAAACCTGATGCTTGTTCGTACGAATTCCTTACGTCACTTGAGTCAACTCGCCGATCTTCTTCTGTTCTACACCACCTTCGTCTTCCAACTGGAGTAGTTTCATCCGAACCAGTTCCAATTTGTTCTATGGTACGTAATTACTACATTTCAAAATTTTGTGAAACTCCTCCTCCCTCCCCTACGGCTTCTGCTCTTCTGTTCTCTTCTTTGCCTCAGGTCCCTTCTCATCTTTCAGCCAGCCTCCTCCATCCTCCCACTTTAACTGAGCTCTCTGACACTTTCTCGTCCCTCAACCCCCGGGCTTCACCTGGCCCGGACGGTCTCCCTGTTTCTTTCTATAAGGCTTTTCTTCCTGCCCTCCTTCCATTTCTCCTCTGTGCCTTTTCTACTGCCATGCATCTTACATCTCTTCCAAGGAGTTTCACTCTCGCACATGTTGTACTTTTCCCCAAGAAGGGTGATCCGCTTGACTTGGGGAATTGGCGTCCCATCTCACTCTTAAATACTGACTATAAACTCTATACTAAATTTCTGTCCCGCCGGCTTAACCCCATACTCCCTCATATTCTCTCCACTAATCAAACCTATACTGTACCCGGATGCTCCATCTCCCATAATATTCATCTTCTTAATGATCTAATTCACCTCGCCCGCTCTCGCTCAGAACCCCTTGCTCTTCTTTCCCTCGATCAACGCTCAGCGTTCGATAATATTTCTCATGATTACCTTCTTGCTACATTTCTAAATTTCGGCTTTCCTCCTTCCTTTGCTTCTCTTCTCATCTCCCTCTACCGGGACGCAGTTTTCCACGTCAAGCTTCTCAACCTTCTCACAGCTCCCATACCCTTTCGTCGCGGCGTGCGTCAGGGTTGCCCCTTATCCGGGCAGCTCTTCGCCCTCGTAATAGAACCTTTTTTACGCGCAGTCCATCGATCCTTCTTTGCTTCACTACCACCGGTGGTAGCCAGCACACGTCATCATGTTGCTACCTATGTTGCCTACGCCGACGATATTACATTCTGCATTTGGCAAGACTCACAATTTCACGATCTCCACAATCTCTACAATACCTACGCCTCATGTTCCGGAGCAGCGCTAAACACAACGAAAAGCACAGGCCTATGGACCGGTTCGTGGGCTAACCGCACTGACTCTCCTTGAGGAGCAGAGTGGTCCAACACCTCTCAACGATTCCTAGGAGTCCACCTTGGAAAACCAGCAACTGCTTCACTCGTCACCTGGATGACTCTCCGGCCACGCCTACATCGCTCGGTCGCAATCTGGCGGCGCGCACAATTCTGCAACTCCGTCTTTCAAAGAGCACGTCTAACGCACACTTACCTGCTTTCAATGTGCACGTATTCCTGGTTGGCTTCGAAGCAACCAGCACTACGTCTTCTTGAACTCACCCGCTGTCAAACTCAGGTTATCTGGCCCGGCCATCACTGGGTCGGAGCACCTCAACTCAGCCTGTCTCCTTCCAACGGAGGCATTAGTCTACCCGACGTCAGATCCTATTACAAGGCTTATCGTGTGTCTACGTTTTTACGATCACTTGCGACACCTGCTCCCTCTGCAGTTGCTGCTCGTGATGTCATAGTCTCTCCGCATAACCCACGCTTTACTCTCCTTTCGTTCTTACTCATGGACCACTGTCCCCTTCTCACACTTTTCCCTCCTGTCTACAAAGAGGCTATCTCCTTTCTTCGTTCCCTCCCTCTTTCTCGCTCTCTCCCTGCCTCCACAAATGACCTACTTTCCGAACCTCTTTTTTTTTCTTCTCTGCTACACCCTCCCCATCTCCCATGTTTTGCTTTTCCTTCATGGCTCCAAACTGGAGTCGTTACTGTCAGCGATCATGTTAACACCGATCTTTCCTGGCTCCCCTTCTCTTCTCTACCCTCTGCTCTCCGTTTCAATGCCAACGCTCACTTTGTTCACAACTCTCTTATTTCTACTATAATCTCCCTGTTCCCTGAGCTTGCTACTCCCTCAGGTCTCATTTCTGTTCACTCTGCCTCTCTCCTTCTCCCATTTTTTCTGTCGTCCATTGGTCCACCTCTTCCTCTTGTCTCTTTCTCAACAGCTGATCTCTACCGTTTTCTCTCTCGCTCTTCCGCACCTCTTCCCATTTCTGGAATTCCACTTTCTTCTACCTCCGCAGTGTGGTCCGCTGCGCTTTCCCCACTTTCAGCACCCCTTGAAGTCAATTCACATTGGCTTTTCTTACACAACCGCCTCCCTGTGCCGTCGATTTTACATCGCATGACCATTTTATCTTCACCCTCCTGTCCGTATTGTGGCGAGGAGGCTGACGTCCAGCATGTCTTCATGTATTGCACAGTATTATTGCCAATACTCCATCTCGCTTTCACGCTAGCGCAACGATCCTGTGAGACCGTCCTCACCTTCATCGCCTACCGAACACTACTTCTGAACTCTTCTCGCCCTATTCACCTTCCGGCAGTCTGCTCCTACATCTTCGTGCTTGTAAAACATATAATTCACGTGTATCATCTTCAGCGTCCCCCGAAGCTTCTACTGACATAAATAAAGTCAGTACTGCGTTACTTTGTCATTTTCGTAATCGCCTACTCTCCCGCCTTCGACTAGAACTTACCACTGCAGTTGCACGCTGCAGTGAACCACAGTTCCTATCAACTTGGTCACCAGCAACCACTTGGTTTGCAGGGTCGCCCACAACGCTTCACCTTACAGTCGGAACTTTTGTTTCACCTACCTCCTGATAGATACGATTTTTGCCATGCTGACTTGTCTTCAATCTCTGCTTCATCAGAGACTATTTTTTGTCTTTTCCGACAAATTATCATACATAAACTGTATTCTCTCACCACTATATTGAGCTTTGTGAATAGGTCGTTGCGTCAGCTACAAGCACCTGTAAATCTTCTTTTCATTTGTCATTTTGAGACGATTTTTCTATACACATTTCCTGTTTTTTTTTCTTGCTTCGCAACTGAGTGCAATCTTGTTCCTCAACATTCACTGTACTATATTATTTGTACTCTCTATTTTATCAGAATTTTTTTGTTTGTCTCACTATTGTACATCACTTTTAGTAGATCAATTATTGTATAGAATCCTATGAATTGTTCGAAGCATGAGCTACTTATAATTGTTGTTTCTTTTCACGCTTTTTTTTAAGCTATAACGAAGTAAATTTCTCCGTCATTTCTGATTCCTATCTGCCTTTATGTCGTGTGCGTCCTTCTGGCAGGTACGTCACATCTCCTGGTACGTTACATCATCTCCCCCTTATTTTTTTTTATTTATTTATTTATTTATTTTTTTTTTTGAAGTGCTGCTCTTATTTTTCCTATCTCGCGGTGTGGAAATAACATAACACCATTGCGAGATTTTGAACGGTCGGGTCATCCGGATAGTTCGGGCGCCATTTATAACGAAGTAAATTTCTCCGTCATTTCTGATTCCTATCTGCCTTTATGTCGTGTGCGTCCTTCTGGCAGGTACGTCACATCTCCTGGTACGTTACAAAACCTCTGTTCTCATCCTCTTCACATGTATCATTTCGTGTATAACTCATGTGTAAATTTTTTTGTTTTTCATTACTCATCTTGCTGAATTATGTATTCTCTCTGCGATGTCAGAGACTATTTCTTTTTACCACCTCTGACAAACCAATATATGTAAATTGTAACTTCTCATTGTACAGAATCATGTATATTGGTCGTTTCACGAACCACAGACATCTGTAAACTTTGTCGTTTTTACAGTATATTCTTATCTTCAATTCCTGATTCAACAGTGTAATTTTACTTTTCAACTGTGTAAATTTGTGTTCTCCAATACTCACTGTGATGAGTTGTGTCTTCTCTCTGCATTTTCAGAGATTATTTTTTCTTTTGTATTCTCAGGAAAATTATTGTATATAACTATTTTTCATATCACCGTTGTATGTAACATGTAGTACCGCGAGCCACATTCATCTGTAAATTTTTCATCATCTGTCTTTCGAACTTTCGATTTCATGTTTGTCCCTTGATCACCTGCAACCTCCTGGTTTTCCAGGTCACCCACAATGTATCACCTTTCGGTCAGAACTTTTTTTTTCATCAATATTGTGTAAAATTTATACTCTATAGTGCTCATCATTCTGGATTGATTTTACTCTCTGTATTACCAGAGATTCATATTGCCTCGCCAGATTTCTACTGCACTTAACTGTTGTCATGCAAACGTTGCACCGAATCCTGTAATTAACGTAGCGCAAGCTGCACATTCTGTTAATTTCTCATCACCTGTCTTTTGAATCTATGTCTGCAAGCTCGAATTCTGTATTATTCCTTGCATCAATACTGTGCAAAATTAATATTGTATAACGCTCTTCTAGCTGAATTGTTCCTATTCTTTGCTTTGTCAGAGACTTTTGTTGCCTCACCAGACACTCGAGTGTAATTAACTGTTTTTTTACTATCATCAATGTACAGAACCGTGTAAATAAGCAGTAGCGTAAGCTACAAGCATCTGTAAATATTTTTTTGTCATACATCATTTGAGATGATTTATTCAAGCACATCTCCTGTATCTTTCTTCTAATAAATACTGTGTGAAAACTGACCCTTCGAGACATGCTTTCGACAAGATTTTGGAACAGAGCGATAGGTATGCGCTTCCATTCAGTACATAATGCTGCCGCTAACTGCTGCTTACTAGTAGGCCTTGGTTCCAAACTTCTTATGCGGCGCTCTAATTCATCCCATAGGTGCTCTATGGGATTAAGATCAGTGCTCTGTGCTGGCCAGTCCACACACGATACGGAATTATCGTCAAACCACGCCGTAACAGTCCTTGCTTTATGGCTTAGTGCATTATCCTGCTGGTACCAACAAGGCTCGGTTCCATAGTATTGCCACAGAGTTGGTAGAGCATAATTGTCCAGAATATCGAAGTAGACGTGCTAGTTAACAGGTTTGTTCACGAAAACCAATGGGCTGGGACCATACCACGAAAACCACCCCCACACTAGTACACTGCCAGCTCCAACTTGACCGTGGGGACAGTACACTGTGGTAAATAGCGTTCCCCGGCTACCGCCATACCCACACATGGTCATAAGACTGAGGGATCGTGTATCTGGACTCATCAGTCCATAGGACCCGTTTCCATTGATCTACGGTCCACGATAAAAGTTCTTTACACCATTCTAAACGACGAGTATCATTCCGAGTAGAGATGAAAGGCTTATGAGCAGCCGCACGACCACGGTAACCCATAGAATGAAATTATCTGCGAATGGTGCGTGTACACACCGAAGTTCCAGCATTTTACTCACCTGTACACTGAGGTCTTGTGCAATACTCCGTCGATTAGCTGTAACGACTCTCCTGAGGCTTCGACGTCCTCTATCACCGATTTTCTTTGGTCTGCCGGTACGTTTTGCTGCTTCAGGCACGCCATGTGTCTTCCACGTATTCAGTACGTCGGAAACACTTGACTTGGGTTTGTTTAAACGCCTCTCGATTTCTCTTATAGACGACAACCCACTAATATAACACCCAACTATCTTTCCTTTCTCAAAGTCAGTTCAGCGACATTTTCACTCAACCTCACAGTGCGATATGATCGCGGTCAGCTACAGTCTTGTTTTTATACCGTATGCAGCTGTACCGCGCATCTTAACAACACAGCGGATCCGTTCATTTGCTTTTGAATGGGTGTCCGGTGACTTTTGCCAATATAGTGTATATGAATGCCGGTTGCTTCGACTAGTGAATCCTGTGATGGTTATATTCAAATTAATCGGAAACTTTGTCGTTCTGGGTGGTGTAGTGGTTAGCATACTCGGACGCGACACGGATTCGATTCCCGCTCCAGGACGACAAAATTTTCAAGTTTTCGGATATTATCTGACTTAACATCCTTGTCATATTTACAGCAATAAACGGATTCACATCTTCCACATTTGTATACATTGGTGTAATCTTATATTTCATTCATTAGTATTTAACTTTTTACTTTCTCTCAAAAGTTAGGAGTTATTTGAGAAACTCTAGTGGGATCAGTTGTTGAGTTTCGGGAATACTTATGAGCAAATAAAAAGGTAAAGAAAGAAAGAAGGAGACATGTTGAGAAACTTTTTATGTCCTTTTACCGAACTTCATTACCATTCACGCGTGCCTGTATTTTTATGTGTTTTCCCCGCTCCCCGTCACTGCTACCTTACGTCACACGTGGTTTGTAATATCCTAACTTTTTATAACTGGTGCTCGCAATTCTTTCCAAGATTCCCATTCGAAGCGCTAATAAGACGAATTAATAGATCAGGATGTAAGGAAACTGTCTCATTCCTGCAGCTACGAATGCCTTAAATTAAATCATTAAATCACGTTCTGCTCTTTCATTCGTTTAAGGGTGCCGTAATTGCATCTCATGTCATTCAGTTGTTGTTGTTTTTTTTGTTGTTTTTTTTTCTGCTCCGGAATAGAGATCAAAGTGTGGTTTGAAGAGCACCAACTTTTCCCCTTCGGTTACGGATCTACCTAATGGGTTGATAGCTCTGAAGAAGTTTTATTTTGTAAGAGACATAGTCAAGAGTAAATCTTTGTATGTAATACACGTTGAAAGAAGATCTTCTGAGATATTATTATTATTATTATTATTAGCCAGTTGCCTTCAGTGCATGTATGTACGTTCGAGCAGGTGCATGTAGGACGTTTGGAAGGACAAAAGAAAAGAAAGTGGCAAATCCTCGTCCGTTGGAAGCTGACACTTTTATTTCGCGTCTGCCTTGTAATGAGCTCCAGCTCTCCCCAAAATGCTGGAAGCGCTTTCCCATTTAGATGCAAATCTGAGGAACTCCTCCGCATTTTTCGCAAAGAATTGCGCCAACATGAATAATAATGAAGTAACTGGTCCACAATCACCTTCCCTTCCCGCGCTGCTCATATTAAAGATTCTTTTTCTTTTATTATTATTATTCCGAGCCTCAGTACTTTTATTGCTTGCTTTAACTATGCATTTAGCACAAAATTTATGGATCACAATGTCAGAGAAGTGATTAAAATTCTTATGCTAAAACGCTGTTAAAAGCCAAGATTTTAGGGTATGTCAATGGCTGACGACTTTTCCTGTCGTAACGAATGTTGTATCACTCGTGAAAAACAAAGTGCTCTGCGAAGTGTAGCAAGTTCAATTTGGACTGAGCCAATAGCAAATCCAGCTTCGATTATAATAATAATCCTCCCCCCTTGCTCAAGCTTATTCTTCAGCAAATATTTCAATATTCAATTAATGTTTTTTCCGATTTTCGTAAAAAATATAGTTGCGAATTTCTGTTGATCAGACTTGAATAAAAGAAATAAAAAAAAACATTAGTGTAAGCCGATTGGGGATTGTGAATGTGTTTCTTTTGAAAGTAAAGTTCGGTTTGTTAACTTTGAACGATATACGAGGGATGTTGAAATGTAAAACAGAATTTGAATCTAAAATATTATTCACAAAAAAAGAATTAAAAAAAAATTATGCATACTAACTACACTGCTGTCCAAAACTTATAGACGAAGAAAAAAGAAAAAAAAAAAAGGTAAACTCAGTTTTGATTGAGCCGTCAGTTTGGAACGTAGGACTACAATCGGTATTGGATTTTTGTTTGGCGGCGGCTTCTGCTTTCAGGCGTTCTCGATACTCTCTAGTTCGTTGGGCTGCAGTCTTCTTGGGCTTCTTATATTCCTCATCACTTGCGCTTGCTTCTCGATTTGATTTACTCCACTCTTACTTGCCTTCATTCTGCGAACTCCGCGGCACATTGTCGAAAATGTTAATCCGTTCACACGAAAACAATTTTCAAAAATTTTAGTTTAAACCACTGCGGTATGTTCTTTATATGTTTGAATAGATCTCGCCGAGAGCTTTAAAACGATACCAGGCACAGTCGTTTTGCACTCACGTTTGTCCAGATAAACCGCGATATTTGAAAAAGTGTTCACCGGTTCACAAGAAAACACTTTTTTTAAATGTTCAGTTCAAACCACTGCGAAATGTTCTTCGTATATTTGAAAAGATCTCGTCGAGAGCTTTAAAACGATACAACGCACAGTCGTGTTGCGCTCATAGTTGCCGAGATAGACTTAGTCACGGCGGCACACCCAGAAATACTGCATCATCTCCCACGCTCACAGGGAGCCTCGCGCGCACAATGTATTACGCAGTACGCAAATTGGACTCTATGCTGTTTACGAATATGCTAACACGATCAGTGTGCAGCACGTATTTTTAACGCTGTAATGATTTCAATTGGGACCTATGTTTGTCACAGGCGGTCAGCCGTAAATCGCCCCATACTATCCGCGGAGGTAGACGTAGTCCTATGTTAAAATCTGACAATTATAGAGCCTCATGAGTAAGAAATAACTTGCTAACATAAGCATGCCAAAGCGATGTGACGCACAAAGACACTTCATTATACGCAGCCGGTATGTAAATTTGTTGTAAGCACGTGACAGCTGCCGAAGGTGTATATAAGGCAGAAAGCAAAGTCGTGTCTCACATGGTAATCTTTAGTATAAGGCGAAAGACAATTACAACGAATAAACAGTAGCCTACGGGGTCTGGTACCTTGTCATGGTATGGGGGCTAAGCTGCGTAGCAGCTGCAAAATCCAGAACATCCCTTTACGGGCGAGTTGTAGTTTATTTTGCATGAAGCAAATATTCTACTTACCCCAGTGTTATGTCATCGTTGCTGGCGGAATTTCTTTTCGCCAACTTTGGTCTTTGAGGCAATGCCTTTGGTTCTTGTGTTCGTGTATCGCTGACACCCTTTGGTTCTTGTGTTCCTGTATCGCTGACACCCTTTGGTTCTTGTGTTCCTGTATCGCTGATGACACCCTTTGGTTCTTTTGTTCCTGTATCGCTGACAGCATTTGGTTTTGTGTTCCTGTATCGCTGACACCCTTTGGTTCTTGTGTTCCTGTATTGCTGGCACTCTTTGGTTAGCTGGTCATCGCACTACCTTGCAGCAGGCTCGACGCTAGCTCACCCAACTTTTCTTTGAGCCAACCCTTTAGCCCCCATCCCCCAAATATTTAAGTAGTTAAAACACATGGTTGGTGCAACCAGGTTCCGGGAAACTTAGATAAATGTATGTGAGTTTCTCGAATTGACTGAAATTTTATTATATAAAATGAATTCTTTGTTAAATTTAGTGTTTGTACTTATGGGAAAGGGAGTCCTCTGAACGAATATCTGAGCGAGTAGTACAGGGTGATTCACTTGGGACTGAACACTTATTATGCGAAACATATGAGATGGGAATTATACGATGAACGCGAAACCCGAACGGAGTGGTTCTTTATTCCTTGACGAAGCAGTAGACGTGCATTACCTGTGAATAAAATGTCTCCCCGGCAGTTGGGAGGCGCCGCACTGGCGCGCCATCTGTCTAGTAGTGGTGGGGGAATAGCGTGTCTCCGCAGACAATTTAAGCGAGGAGGTCGAATGAAGATGGTGTACTCAATTGTAGAGTGGGTGTTCATTGTGCGCCAGTACTGGGTAACCGGTTCCTTCAAACAATGTCAGGAGTTTCTGAAGAAATTTGGTGGGCGTAAACCATTCACCAGAGTCACCATTTCGAAATTGGCGAAAAAGCTGGAGAGAACGGGAGGCTTGGTAGATCCGCATACGGGCGGACTACCCCAGATGGCGGAGGACGCAATGGAAGATGTGAAGCAGTAGTTATTGGCATCCCCACGAAATCCCAAGAGATTGGACGATCCTATTCGACATTTCAGAGAGCTGCCAAACAGGCAAAGATTAAGCCGTACCGATCACGGCTGTGAAGGAGTTACCGGATTTTGCAAAGCGATTGGCATATTGCCAATGGTTTGCCAAATTATTTGCCGAAAACTCCGATTTGTTGGACATAACATGGTTTACTGACGAAGCATGGTTCCATTTATCCGGCTATGTAAACTTGATAAAATACGCGGGTGTGAGTCACTGATAATCCTCACGCCATCCACGAAAAGCCATTGCATCCACTGAAAATCTGTGCCTGGTGTGCGGTTTTCCGACGCCGTATCATTGGCCCAATCTTTTTTTAAAGACACGGTGAATACCGACCGATACTTGGAAATCTTTAATGAGTTTGTGAACCAGCTGGATGATCAGGAATTTGCAGATGGTTGCTTTCAATAGGGCGGTACAACATACCACACCTCCAATAAGAGCATGGCAGAAATTCGCAGTTTTATCCAGGATAGGATTATCTCCATATGCAGCCACAGGTGCTTACCTGTGGCTGCCTAGGTCGCCCGACCTGACACCCCCCAGGATTTCTTTCTATGGGGACTTTTAAAAAGCAAGGTTTTTGTTAACAAGCCAAGGTCGATTGAGGAAATGAAAGACAACATCACTCGTGAAATTGCTGCCATCGACGTCACTACGCTGTACATCACACATTCGCCTCGGGTGAATGTGTGCCTGGACGCTGGCGGTGGGCACTTCCAACATCTTCTACGAGACATTCCTTTTTGTCATGGATATGTTTTACATTCATTACATTCAAATGTGCCTTTGCAATCGTGAGTTCATTAAAAAATAAGTGTTCAGTCCCGAGTGAATCACCCTGTAGAAACACACCATTTCTGTAAGTATAGTTTTAAACGATGAGCAATGTAGAGGGAGAGAGAAAGACAGCCAGACCGATATTCCTTGTCATGTTATAAACTAAAATTCATAAACGGCTTTACGAAAAGTAAAACGAAAAAAAAAGCGAAAAGACAAACAAACTGATCTAAGTAAGTAAGCTAAAATTGCGAAGAAATAGCAACTTGCCATTTCTGTTCGTATCCATGTTTCCCAAACTACATACATTGAATAAATACTACGCACAGAAAACTTTTTTTACTAGCGTCGGGTAAAATATACATGAGCTGAATTTTTTGCCAAAATTTCTGCCAAACACTTCCTTCCAATAATGTTCAGCCCCTTAACAGCCCACCCAGTTTTTAGCGGCTGGCGTCGCCACTGCCTTGGGGCTACGTGACAAGGTGAGTGCACATCGTAGGACCTAATCTTCAACTTGCTTTGAAAAGAGCAGCTTATAAAGCTCTAACAGACCCAACGCAAATGCAATTCTCCTGCATCTTCTGGTTGTTGCTTAGTTGGTGGATTTTTATGGCGCAAGGGCCACGGTTGGCCAAAGAGCGCCAGACACAAGACAATCAATCTTCTGTACCTCTGGGATTTCTTCTTATGCTTTGTTAAGGGCAGCTCTAACAGACCCAACGCAAAAGCAATTTTATTGCATCTTCTAGACCTCTGGGATTTCTTCTTATGCGCTGTAAAGGGCAGCTTAAAAATCTCTAACAGACCCAACACAAAAGCAATTTGTGAAAACACAAGTTTGTCCACTACGACCATCGAATCCGTGACCCCTCACTCCGGAGTAAGTCGCTTTCCCAACTAAGCTACGCGGACAGAATGTCTCTCTGCAGATTTGTCGTCTTGACACATGTTTACACCTCTGTAGTACGTCACAAATGTTACTGCATCTTCTGAACCTCTGAGATTTCTTCTTATGCTTTGTTAAGGGCAGCTTAAAAGCTCTAGCAGACCCAACGCAAAATCAATTTTACTGCATCATCTGCACTTCTGTGATTTCTTGTTATGTTTTGCAAAGGGAAGCTTATTAAAGCTCTAAGAGAACAAATCAAAAGCCGTTCTACAGTAAGTTTTTCTCTGTATTTACAGAGAGATCACGGTATTCTATCACTGTGATTTTTAGGAATCAAATTTTACTCAATAATTACAGAGAGATCACAGTATTGCATCTCTGTGATTTACAGCATAAAATGGATGAACCGACACCAGAAAAGCAGCTACTGTAGATCAGTATCAGGTACAACAATGAAACTTTAGTAAACTGCAGCTAAAGTAATATAAGGTACAACAGTTATACTCTAAAGAAGTTTGAGCAATAAACACTATTAAGCACTGTGACGTACCTGCCAGAAGGACGCACACGACATAAAGGCAGATAGGAATCAGAATAAAACGTCCGCGTAGCTCAATTGGTAGAGCAACTTATTCCGGAATGAGGGGACCCGGGTTCGAATCCTGGCGCGGATAGAAATGACGGAGAAATTTACTTCGTTATAGCACACTGTAATACAATTAGTGTAATGTAAGAGAATTTCAGCTAGAGCAATTTCAGGTACAGCAGTTAAACTTTAGAAAACTGCAGCTAAAGTAATATATGATACACAATTACACTGTAAAAATCCTTGCACTTAATTAATATAAATTCAACATATGCTCAGCCCTTAAAAGAACGACATAAAGTACAAGCTCCAAATCCACATCAATCAATTAAATACACAAACTAACTAAACTCTCCAATCAGACTCATATACATTTTACTGAAAAATAAATCTCAGTACATTAAATCAAATGAGTAGGAAGTATCAATTAATACATTAATACACTATCTACCAACAAGTAATTGGACACCTGTGATAGCAAAAGAAAATGAAGTTTATTCACCTTCAATAGTTGGTGGAGCCTACACGAGCGGTGATTACAGCTGCTAACCTCCGCGGCATACTCTCAACACGGCGTTGTACGACGGCTAGCGGTATTTTCTTCCGCTCGTCTTGGAGAAGACAGGTCAGTTCTTTCACCGATTTTGGACGGTGGGGCACCACTTAAGTCGACGCTCCAACGCGTCCCACAGGTGCTCGATAGGGTTAAGGTCCGGGCTCTGCGCAGGCCAGTCCATTCGATTAACCCCATTGTCATCATACCAAGCCATGGTGGACCTTACAACATGACAGGTGGCATTGTCATCCTGAAAGTGACATGGGTCCACCCCGTAAAACTGCCACAACGTAGGAAGCGCATGGTCATCCTAAATGGTGCAGCAGGTCTCGGCGTTGAGTCTACCAGGAATTGCGACCAAGGGTCCCGTGCTATACCAGGAGAAACACCCCCATAGCATAATTCCACCGCCGCCGAACTTCACAGTTGGCACAATACATTCCGGCAAGAGGCGTTCTCCAGGCAGACGCCAAACCCAGACCCTGCCATCCGAACGGTAGAGGGTGAACCTTCATTCGTCGCTCCAGAGAACCTGTTTCCACTGTTCAACGGTCCACTGTCGACGTTCTTTGCACCACGTTAGCCGAGCAGCGCTATTGGACTTGGGGATCAAAAGATTGTGGGCGGCAGGACGTCCATGATAACCGCGCAGATGGGCTTCCTAACGGATGGTATTCATCAAAATAACACTCCCGGATGCCTGTTGGAACTCCTCGCGGATGTGGCCCATCGATTTGGTGCGGTTCTTCCGAATTTCTCTGGCCAGCACCCGTCGGTCTCTAACTCCCAGTTTTGTGGGTCTGCCGGGTCGGGGCACATTCCGACAGTCGCCTGTCATCTTCCACTTGCCAATCACGCAGGCCACTGTCGATTTTGGGTACTTCAACTCGCTGGATATGTCACGTATGGATCGGCCATTTCTGTGATACCCGACGATTACACCTTTCTCGAAATCAGAGAGCTCCGAACTGCGTGGCATCTTGCATGCGACTGGTTGCGTTGTTATTTCCCACACGATATTTAACGGCGGCGGACGGGACGTGTATCGGGACCGCAGATATCGTCGATTGCAGGGGTGTCCAATTACTTGTTGGTAGATAGTGTAGATACCCAGCAAGTTGCAAATAAATTAAAAGACCCTTTCCATAAGAGCAAATTAAAATTAAACATGCAAATAAATGACACTCCTGACAAAATAACACATTACCGTTTAAAAACATCGAACTAAAATAAACAAAAATTAATAAAACTTAGTTCAGAGTTTGAAACATGACTTTACACCGACTTAGCATTTAGCCTATGGCAATGCATACACCCTACCTCTAATTTTTTATAGCTGTTACTTTAAAGCTTCCCCATCTGAACAACTGTTCATTCCTATTTTCATGACGGTTAGACCCACGACGTCACGTCTTTTCCCGTCTGTCAAGATTCTGTTGATTTGGATGCGAGTGACTAAATCTTTTGAAGGAACCAGTAATCAATGACTGCTTTCAAAATTACTGAAGCTTCGCTTCAGAATTTTTAGTCTTCGATTCTTGATCTGTACGTATCTCACATGACTTCATTCTGCTTTTTCTTGTTTTCAGGAACACAGAGAGAAACTGCGTGTCTGAGGTAACAAAAGGATGTATCGCAAGCATTATATGAACGATTTTACCCAAGGCCGAATTATCGGCAGGCTCAAAAAAGGCTGGTCTGTGACCAATGTCGCCAGAGAGTTCGAACTTCGGAGTAGCACACAGCATGGCGCCATAGCCTTGGTTAGCGTTCATCAGGAAACAAAGAGCTGCTGCCAGATGTTTTGTTAGAAGTTGTGACCTGCCTGTCCAGCAGGACGCACACGACATAAAGGCAGATAGTAGTCAGAACGAACGTCCGCGTAGCTTAATTGGTAGAGTGACTTATTCCGGAATGAGGGGACCCGGGTTCGAGCCCCGGCGTGGAGAAATTTACTTCGTCATAAAGTATTCTCTGCTGTATGACAGCGGGATGACCGTTAACTGTCCATAATGGAAAAGCAGAATCGGAAAATTATTGCGGGCCAGTTTGATAATGGTTTTCAAGCAAGTACAAGTGGGCGAAATTCGCGTCAAACCATGTCAAGACGTATTAATGTAGCAGGATTAGTGATGACCCGCGACAGGAACTTTGGTTCATTCACCACCTGCTGACGAAGATCTTCATAGAGTTCGACACGGAGCGCGGTACAGAATCTTTGGCACAAACTTTGCAGCAAAGCTGTGCATGTTCAAAACCGACATCAGAATTTCTTGCACTGTTCCGTATGACACATTGACGATGGTAGCAATGTCTTGAATGGTTCTCCGACGATCCGCATACACCTATTCCCTATAATTTTGTCCACATTTTCGGCGGTTTTGTTCGTAGACGGTCGCCCTGATCTCTCGTCGTTTTCCAGTGCCGTTTTACTGCTTTTGAAGCACGAGTGCGACTCAAAACACCTCGCACTGCTCATTACTTCATTGCCATAAGCCTGCCGCAGCAATTCATGCGTCCCCGTTCCCGATTTGCCGAGTTTGACGCAGAATTTGATGTTCGCTCGCTGCTCTAGTTTACACTCCATACCGAAATCGCAGCTGTGTTCTGCACGTGGTCACCAAATATCGTGTAGCACAGCTCCTGGTGTTCACAGAACGACGCCACTCAGCGCAATGACTCATGAAGGTCACTACCCTCGACCGCTGTTCGCGCATCCGCGTACTGCCATCTGTTGGCGCGCTGCGTACCTAGTCTCGGAACTTTTTGATCGCACTAGGTATATACACTATCTACCAACAAGTAATTGGACACCTGTGATAGCAAAGGAAAACGAAGTTTATTCACCTTCAATAGCTGGTGGAGCCTCCACGAGCGGCGATTACAGCTGCGACCCTCCGGGGCATACTCTCAACCAGGCGTTGTGCGACGGCTAGCGGTATTTTCTTCCACTCCGCTTGGAGAAGACAAGTCAGTTCCTTCACCGATTTCGGACGATGGGGGCACCCCTCAAGTCGACGCTCCAACTCATCCCAGAGGTTCTCGATAGGGTTAAGGTCCGGGCTCTGCGCAGGCCAGACCATTCGATTAACCCCATTGTCTCCATACCAAGCCATGGTGGACCTCGCAACATGACAGGTGGCATTGTCATCCTGAAAGTAACATGGGTCCACCCCGTAAAACTGCCACAACGTAAGAAGCTCATGGTCATCCAAAATGGTGCAGTAGGTCTCGGCGTTGAGTCTACCAGGAATTGCGACCATATGGATCCCGTGCCATACCAGGAGAAACATCGCCATAGCATAATTCCACCGCCGCCGAACTTCACAGTTGGCACAATACATTCCGGCAGGAGGCATTCTCCAGGCAGACGCCAAACCCAGACCCTGCCATCCGAACGGTAGAGGGTGAACCTTGATGCGTCGCTCCAGAGAACCTGTTTCCAGTGTTCAACGTGTGACGTACCTGCCAGCAGGACGCACATGACATAAAGGCAGACAGTAGTCAGAACAAACGTCCGCGTAGCTCAATTGGTAGAGTGACTTATTCCGGAATGAGGGGATCCGGGTTCGAATCCTGGCGTGGACAGAAATGACGGAGAAATTTACTTCGTTATAATGGCGCCCGAACTATCCGGATGACCCGACCGTTCAAAATCTCGCAATGGTGTGATGTTATTTCCACACCGCGAGATAGGAAAAATCAGAGAATCCCTTCTGCAGCGTTTCGAAAAAAAATGACTGGGAGTTATCAAGTGCACGTTCTACGGTGGATGGCTGCCTGCAACGATTCATGGTCACGGCTGACCCGTGGGCCATGTCCCCGGACCTCTTTCAGGGGGGGGGAGATGTGACGTACCTGCCAGCAGGACGCACATGACATAAAGGCAGACAGTAGTCAGAACAAACGTCCGCGTAGCTCAATTGGTAGAGTGACTTATTCCAGAATGAGGGGATCCGGGTTCGAATCCTGGCGTGGACAGAAATGACGGAGAAATTTACTTCGTTATAAACGGTCCACTGTCGACGTTCTTTGCACCACGTTAGCCGAGCAGCGCTATTGGGCTTGGTGATCAAAGGATTGTGGGCGGCAGCACATTCATGATAACCGAGCAGATGGGCTTCCTTACGGAGGGTATTCTTCGAAAGAACACTGCCGGATGCCTGTTGAAACTCCTCGCGGATGTGTCCCATCGATTTGGTGCGGTTCTTCCGAATTTCTCTGGCCAGTACCCGTCGGTCTCTAACTCCCAGTTTTGTTGGTCTGCCGGGTCGGGGCACATTCCGACAGTCACCTCTCATCTACCACTTGCCAATCACGTAGGCCACTGTCGATTCTGGGTACTTCAACTCGCTGGATATGTCACGTATGGATCGGCCATTTCTGCGGTACCCGACGATTACACCTTTCTCGAAATCGGAGAGCTCCGAACTGCGTGGCATCTTGCATGCGACTGGTTGCGTTGTTGTTTTCCACACGATATTTAACGGCGGCGGCCGTGACGGACGGCAGATACCGTCGATTGCAGGGGTGTCCAATTACTTGTTGGTAGATAGTGTATATCTCACATTGACTCGTCTTCAGTTCAATGTGATAAGGTAATGTTCACAGTTGAAAACAGTTTTAGTCTTTTGTAAAGTGGCAGTTTATCTGGAGGGAAAGTGAAACTTCGTGTGATGCCAGGAACATCGTTGAACGGGACAGATATGGCGGTCGGGATGTCATGTCATGGAAAAACATACTTTGCCATGAGAGCAAAAAAGTTGCAGTAGGAATTAATTTCGCCATTGAAAACTGTGACGTATACTCTAATTTAACTTTCATTTTTAGTCACTTTCTCTACGTAAATTTGAGTTCATTCTCCTTTAACGTTTTTCGATTTTAACGTTATATCTTCTCTCTCGCAAGAGTATGGTTGGCAATACCTCGAGGTCCGAACGTATGACTCTTATGTATGTGTCCGATCAGAACTGGAAAACATACAGGGTGATTATAAATTAGTTGGGCAAAAAGAAAGCTTTATTGTGCATAGTTATAAGGATACATATGATAATAAATACGAATAATATATAGTTAAACACACCAAGTTTACCTTTTTTTGCAAATGCTCGATGTGGCTTCCCTTGGTTACTCTGCAAATGTCCCATGTGTAAATCAGTTCTTCCCACATTGCTGTCAGTAGCAACGGCGTATATTCGAGGCTAGCTGTGAAGCCCAGAGAATGCACAAATAAAACTGAATTAAATATACACAAATAAAAGTCAATTATCAACGGTATTAAAATATGTCGATGCTTTCGCTGCGAAAAGAAACGCATGCGGATTCGCTTCTTTGACTCAGTCTGGCGAGCGAAAACCAACTGCATAACGCAAGCAGCTCCTTCAGAGTCTTCGCAGTTCTGATGCGAAAACCTTCCGAACAATCGCCTGCTAGCGTTTCCATGACAACATGAATCAGCTGGTAGAGGGGATTGTCCCATTGCTTTCGGAAACGGTTTGCTCCAGAAAAATAAGACTGCTATCTCAGTCACTCGCATACTCCCGCCCATAAGAGTGTTTCGCGAGAGTTGTTTCAGTTTTTGTGAAGTGTCCATGAATTAAAATCAGATATATTATTTCTTAAATTCGTGGCTCTGTTGGATTCGAACTGTTTTGATAAATTTCGTGAAAGCTTCCCTCTGAATATCGACTGCAGAACTTCAAGAACACTATGCTTCAAATTTTGATACAGCTCGACTAAAAAAATGAACTGAAAGTGTTTTATTCCCTTGATGAACACAAAAACATATCAGTAAGATACATTACGTGTTACATAAATTTGAATAAATTGGACATATTTTTTAGTGAGGTGCACAAATTAGCAGACCTCATATTAAACTTTCCATCGACAACTGCAACTGCCGAAAGTTTTTCAGCATTAAAAAGAATCAAGATATATCTTAGAGCCACACAAGGACATGCACATTCGAAAAACTTGACTGTTTTGTCAATACAGAAAAAACATTCTTTTTAAATATGAAAAAGTATTCGGAAGAAACATTTTATGAAAACGTAACACTCAAGTTCATACAAAAGGAAAGAAGAAGGGAGTTCATGTGCAAATACACTGAAGAGCAATTGAATTAGAGATACCTGTCTAGTAACGTGAAGCACCACCTTTCGCCCTGATGACGGCGGCGATTCGTCTCGGCATGGACTCGACAAGACACCGGAAGCGTTGGGAAGCCATACGGATCCACGACCCATGAACAAGCTCCCACAGTTCACGAAGATTTGATGGATGGAGGTCATCTCTCTCGATGGCATCACAGATGTGCTCGATGGGATTGAGGTCAGGTTACCTAGCTGTCCAAGGAAGCGAGGTCACGTCGGTGGAGTGTTCATCCAACCCATTCGGATACAATTCGGTAGCGATGGCACGGTGCATTGTCTTGATGCAGGATGAGATCCCCAGTCGGATGTTGAAGACGCACAAACGGGAGCAATTGGTCGTCCAGGATATTCCGGCAACGTTGACCTGTGAGGGACGATGTCACACGTACCATGGGTCCCATTTCAGTCCACGTAAACAGTCCCCAGACGAGAATGCCACCCCCACAAGCTTGAAGAGTACCCTGCTGGCAAGAAGGATCCATCGCTTCATGTGGTTTATGCCGTACTCGTATCCTGCCATCCGCATGCACCAACGTGAATCTCGACTCATCAGTCCAGGCAACATTTTCCCACATGTCTAGGGTCCAGTGGCGATGGTCTCGCGCCCATGCTAATCTTTGCACCCTGTGATGTGCGGTCAGCAGCGGTGCCCTCGTGGGAAGATGGCTTCCGTACCCTATAGCGTGGAGATGGTTCTGGATGGTGTGGCTGCTTACACGTTTTTGTGCACCAGCGTTAAATTTCCGAGTGATTTCTTGCACTGTGGCCCGTCTATCCGCTGTTACAATGCGAGCTAGCCGACGATGACCACGCTCGTCCACACGCTGTTGTCCACGGCAATTGGCCCTGCAGGGATGGTTTTACCGGATTCGATGTACTGACGCTGCACCCATGACACAGTGGCTCGTTAAAATCCCAGTGTCTGCACGACTTCCGAGATGGAGTGACCCATTCGTCGGGCTTCGTCAATTTGCCCACGATCAAATGAACTTAGATCCTTCGTCTTACACGTACTGCGTCCGACTCTTACTGATTCCCGTCGCATCACTCCTTGTATTGTCGGATCGCTGCATACGCCATGTCGTTTCCGTTTACAGGGCCGCCCACAGCGCCACATTTGCATAACGCCAGCTGTCCCTAATTCAATTGCTCTTCAGTGTAAGTGTTCAAATCCTAATCTGCATAATTATTTGGTATCATGTTAACAATGTCATGTACCTAAAATTTAGACAAAAAGTTACTTCTATGACTTAACAATTAAAAATTGAACTTCAGAATTTTAAAAAATAGTACTGGGGGGGGGGGGGGTTGACATAGCCCACGTCCCGGACCCAAGATACGCCACTGGTCAGTATGTCGGCATCAACCAATGTGAATGCAGCGATGATTCTTGATTTCAGTTCAGGAAGGGACTTGAGAAGTGGCGAAAGGTAAACATGATCTTAACAAAACCCCCATAGACCGAAATCTAGGGGCGTTAGGTCCGGCGATTGGGGGGGTGCAATTGGGCCCCCGCGACCAATCCAAACTGGGACTTCAGCATCGAGTTGAGACGGGACATCATTGTGGTAGCTGGTAAATGAAACCTCCTTCCATTGTTTCCTTGAGAATTGGCATTAGGTAAATCTGAAAAATGCCCAGGTATGTGATTCCGGTAACTGTTCTTTTAGCAAAGAAAAATGGGCCAAAAACGAGAGCACCACTCACGGCACATAAAACCTTTGTCTTGGAACTGTCCCTTTCATTTTCCAAGAAGGTATGGGGATTTTCTGATCTCAAACCCTCACATTGTGTCTATTCACTTTGCCGTTTAAGTGAAAAGTCGCCTCGTCACTGAACACAACTTCGACAAGAAGTCATCATCAGCTTCTATGCGATTTAACATCTCAAAATGACGAAACAGAAACTACAGAAATTAAAGTTCGAAACCCTCTCACATTCAGCTTACTCGCCTGACTTGGCACCTACCGATTCCCACCTGTCCATGCATTTTAGCAATTACCTCAAGGCAAGGGCGCCCATAAGAGGAGACAGAGAGGGGCTCGACCCCCCCCCTAGCAATTGGTATAGCCAAATTTTTGATAAATTTGAAACACTACAGTAGACGAAACCTTTTTTTAAAGCATTTTTTTTAAATAAGATATTAATGATTGATTGTATCAATTTTTTTCTTGTATTTTAGTATCTTGTACATTTACTAAAATGTTTGACAACCTTGAAGGAGGTACGAATTTTTCTTAGCCCCACTCTAAAAGTACTTATATGGGCGCCACTGCCTCAAGAACAGAACCTTCAAAAACCGAGAGGAGGCTGAAATTACATTCCTCCCAGATTACTTTCGTACTGGCATTGAAGCATTTGCCACTCGCTGGCAAAGGTGTGCAGTTGCTGTTGGCGCCTATTTCGAATAAAACAAGGTTGTGTGCTACGAGGTTTTACCCTCCAAATTGGCCTTTATTTTTCCGAATTATCTGGTATTATATTTCTTGTACGTGAACTCCATCATGACAGTCTTAGACTACTTATCATGTTTATAAAGGAGTTAGTCTGTACTTGCAATATTCATTGGTTTTCCGTATCCTTGACCAAGGAGAATGTTGTACCTCCTCACTAAATGAAAAAAACAAAAAACAAAAACCCCGCTTTTTGCGCATGTGCGTGAGTGACAACTTCCTGCAATGTAGGTTCACCCATTGCTCACCGCTGTAACTCGCCATAAAGTGAGCTTCACCCACCCGCAGTGCCAACAGAAATAGGCAGATGCTACCGTTAAAAATGCTGAGAAACTCCCTGCTGAGAAGGCGCTCGCTCGTGCGCATGACCATGGGGCATCAGCGAGATTCTAATCAAGAGCGAGGTCAAGAGGTCACAGTTAGTAAGCCACTGTCAGTTTTTGATCGTGTCTGCCACAGAAGGTTAAAACCAATGACAGATGACGATACACTGCTCGAGAACTGGAAGGGTGGGGCCTGCTGAACCCTTAGACAAAAGATTTTTCTACAGCTATGATCCGTAAAAACAAAACAAGCAGAAAGTCTTTTATTACATTTGCATATGAATATTTCAGAAAGAATTATATTTCCACTCTTAAGTTGGACAGAGAAATCCATTTTTGATTTATTCCACCTGCAAACTGATTATACTCTGTGATACATCATCATAAAAAGGTTCTTTTGCATGCAGCGATGCGTTTTCAAAGTCAAAATTAAAGCAAAGATTGCTGTGATGAAAAAAGAAAAGAAAAAGTACTTTCGAAAATAATGAGATATTAGTTGAATCCTAAATAACAGCATTTGAAGAAACAGCCGGTTAAGTTTTTCGTGGGGAGGGACAATCTGTTAAACTTACGTACAGGGATCATCGATAAGGGAGTCTTCAGAGGGTGAACACCCGTTTCCCCTAATTCCTTTGTTCGTTTCCCCTAATTCCTTTCCCCTAATCAGTGTCCTTTTGTTCGTGGGTGATCCCACGGCCCGTGAAAGAATGACCCCAGGGATCTGTTGAGCGCCTTATTTTAACTAAAGGCAAATTTCTAGCTGCTGTTCGCGCACAGAATAACTAAAGTCACTACTTAATTTTATTTTAAATATTTCCAAATAACACTTGGCATAACCGGGATAGGTAAGAACAGGGACTCGTGGATTAGGAAAATGCCAAGAGATATCATGATCAGTGTAAAATCCATGAAATGGCAACGGGCTTGACATAATGCTATGACTGATCACCATTGAATAAATGAAATGCACTCATTGTCATAAAAAATCCGCGCACCAAGAAAACCCGTGCGATTCACGCGAAGCACAACGAATTGCTACAGGGAGTGTACAGATGCAAATGATTAAAGTTTCGTGCGACTCAGCATTCCAGCGCGTCCAAAACCGGCGCTGCAATCGCATCGAATCCGTGGGGCTTATAAAGCGCAGCGCAGGGGACTCTACATTCGTGCCGAAGTGCACGGTAAGAGTCAGGTGCAATCCTTGAGCGATAGACATGCCAAGAAGCCGCCGAAGATGTGCGTACGGTCAACTGACGGAGTTTGAACGAGGCCGTATCGTCAAGATGAGAGAGGCAGGGAAGGCGGCCGCCATTTGGGCTGATCGGAAAGTACGGTGCGATCATGTTGGGAGCAATGGACACGGGAAGGCACCCAGGCACGGCGGACTGGCTCTGGACGACCCAGACACACACCCAGCAGAGAGGGCCGTGGGATCGTGAGAGCGGCACGCACAGATGCAACGACGTCCTTGTCCAATATCCACAGACATGTGGCGGCTGTACAAGGGATACCTGTGTCCGCCAGAACCATTTCCAGATGCCTGGCAGAGGCGAATCTGCACACTCGACGGCCCGTATGTTTTCTGCCATTAACACCTGACCATCGTCGGCGTCGATTTCAGTGGTGTCAGCAGCGAGCAACGTGGAATGCTACGGACTGGAGACGTATACTGTACAGCGACGAATCCCGCTTCTGTATGGGAACGGACGACCACCGTGTCACAGTGTGGAGGACAGCAGGTGAGCTCTACAATCCCAACCTCACTGTACAGCGGCACACGTCCCGAACTGCAGGCGTGATGGTCTGGGGAGCCATCACGTATGACAGCAGGATTTCCCTTGCAGTGATCCAAGGGACGTTGACAGCCGGAATTCCCTTGCAGTGATCCGAGGGATGTTGACAGCCGGACTTCCCTTGCAGTGATCCGAGGGACGTTGACAGCCGGACTTCCCTTGCAGTGATCCGAGGGACGTTGACAGCCGGATTTCCCTTGCAGTGATCCGAGGGACGTTGACAGCCGGACTTCCCTTGCAGTGATCCGAGGGACGTTGACAGCCGGATTTCCCTTGCGGTGATCCGAGGGACGTTGACAGCCGAACTTCCCTTGCAGTGATCCGAGAGACGTTGACAGTCCAGCGCTACATGCAGGAGATCCTGCAGTCCCATGTGCTGCCTTTCCTGGCGGGGAGGCTTGGAGCCATTTACCAACAAGATAACGCCCGTTCGCACACGGTTCGGGTTTCCCAGGACTGTCTGGTTCATGCTTCGACGTTTCCGTGGCCTACCAGATCGCCTGATCTATCTTCCATCGAGCACGTGTATGACCAGATGGGACGCCAGCTTTCTCCATGTCCCAGTGTTCGTGATTTAGAGCGTCAGTTGCAAGAAGTGTGGCCCAGTCTTTCCCGGGATAACATGCGGCGTCTCTTTGACCACATGCTGGACGGTATCACCGCATGTATTCGACACGAGGCGGTCCGACGCGGTACTATCGCTGACCGGAATGTGTACCGTATGTCCTCGGTAGATCATCCTGCTGCTGTGATACTGTAATCACTTCTGTCCTTCGTATGTACCACCTCACTACAAAAATCTCATTTCAATCAGACGCGACGCCTCCTTCTTGGTGCGCGGATTTTTATGACAATGAGTGTACTACACTACTGGCCACCCGAAATGCAACACCAAGAAGGACTCATCCGATTGGCCTGAAATTCGCAGCAAGTGTCGCCCGCGAGAGGACATGCAAACGATTAGCAATGCAGGGCATATGCAAATCATGTGCGCCCAACGCGCCACCGAGAAGCACTATCAAAAGGGTGCACAGAAGGCGGGGTGCAAGTAGTGGAAGTGTGTTGTGCTGTCGGACCTGTGCGTGGGAAGCTTCCTGATGCCTCGTCGCAGAATACGGCAGTCATTCCAGCACGTTTCGGAGTTCGACAGAGGACGAATAGTGGCTTATCGCGACAGCGGTTTATCGTACCAAGACATCGGCGCCCGTGTGGGACGACATCCAGCCACAGTGAGGCGAGTATGGATTCGGTGGGTGCAGGAGGGACGGACGGACCGACGTGAGCGATTGCTGCAGCCGCGGCAAACCACCGAACGAGAGGACCGGCATATTGTGCGGCGGGCATTGATGGCTCGCACCACCTCATCACGAACGTTAGTGCAGGAATTAGGATGTGTTGCGCAACAACCTGTGTCAACACGTACCGGTCAGCGTCGTCTGCAGGAGCGGGGACTTGTGGCACGGCGCCCATTGCTCCGATTACCATTGACGTTACACCACCGGTGAGTGCGGCGGCAGTGGGCCGTTGAACGCCGCACCTGGACTACGGAATGGCACGACATTGTCTACTTCAACGAATCCTGCTTCTGCCTGCAACACCACGATGGTCGGATCTGCGTGTGGCGGCACCGCGGCGAGAGACTGTATGACGCCTGCATTATGCATCGCCATACCGGTCCGTCGCCTGGCGTTATAGTTTGGGGCGCAATTGCATATGACACCCGCACCCCTCTGGTACGCATCGCCGGTACACTCAGCTGCCACCGCACCATCTCCGACATTTTGGAGCCTGTGGTCCTCCCTTACCTGCAGGACCTGCCAGCGGCCACGTTTCAACAGGATAATACGCGCCCGCACGTGGCACACATCGTGCAATAATTCTTCACGGCCAGCCAGGTGTCACTGCTGCCGTGCCCCGCCTGTTCTACCGATATGTTGCCCATCGGACACGACTGGTCGCTGATCGGCAACCGAGTGGCCCGGCAAGCACCACCCGTGGCTGCGCCTGATGAACTGTGGCAACGTGTGGAAGCAGCCTGGACCGACATACCCCAAGCCCACATCCAAAGGCTCTTTTGTTCGATGCCGCGGCGTGTAGCGACCGTTATTGCCTGCCATGGGGGCCACACGAACTATTGATGTCTGCGTATTCCGCAAGCGCACTGGCCTGTAAGCTCAATCGTTTCATCTTTGTATCTGTTGTTATGTGTCCAGTAAATCTGGCTTTGCTATCTAGTGTCCTTCTTGGTGTTGCATTTTGGGTGGCCAGCAGTGTATATAGACTAGATTCCAAGGGACACGAAAATATCTAGAAGAAAACCATATCGGAGATGGGTGGATTTGTAAACCTGTGCCAATAAAGCAATATGATAGCACAAAAATCCTCTCATTTACAGCTAATCGGATTTTACTCTCTGGACGAGCCTCGTATTAAGACAAGATGTTCTGCTGAAAAGAGATTAAATTTCTTAACCACTGCGCCACAAGTCCAGATCTCATTTTTAAGGCACTAAAGCTTCAGAATGATAATGAAAACGAGATTATTAAAAGAGACGGACTCAAAAGTGTTCGTCAGATAAGGCTTTTCCACTGAAGTTCATCTTGTCCTTTCTCCACCCTCGCTTGGCAAGGTCCCTTTAACAACCATGCCACCCAAAACGCCCGTACATTCAGATGATCATAGATGCCCGAATCGCTTGTCTATAGAGCGAGAGAGAGAGAGAGAGAGAGATTTTCCTACCCCCACATATGTGTGTGTGTGTGTTCTATGAACTTGCCAGGCCTACGCAGGTTTAGCAGAAGTCATTCCCTCTCGTCATTGTCACTAAACAAAGAAGTAAACCAGGAGTTGATTTCTCCAGGGGCTATATCGCATCTCTTCACCGTGAAAGAATGCAGTGATTGTCCTCCATCAACGTCTGGTGGTTAATGCACATGAGGCCTACAGATTGGAAATTTCATGTGGTGAACCAGCACTAATCCATCTCTTGTTGACTCGTAAAAGTGGGAACAAAAATTCGATAAGAAGCAACAGACAATTTCGGGCGTTATGGCAGTCTGGCGACACACGATTTTAGGGTCCTGGGCATTAAAGGGATATAGGATGTCTCCACTACGGTCTTCTAGCAACTCTTCTTCGTCTCAAACTTTCCATGCTGCTCCCGACTAGAACTCCAAGGGCGTTTATGAAAAGCCAATATGGAGGGACTGGGCGACGTATAGGAGGTCTTAAGCAGCGCTCCATGTAACATAAAGGAATGTCGAGTGCCTGTCGCAAAATATCTGGAAGGAAAGTATGTAGCCCTAAAACGCTATATTCCCCTAACAAACGTCCTGGCAATCTGTCTAGTCTGCTTTCAATACCGCTCACATGAACTACGGCTTCTATCTTAGTGGAGAAGAATTAACCGCAAGTCTTTGTTCACCAATGTTGGGGATTAACAAAATGACTTCTGCCAAGAGTTCGGCTATCCTCTAAGGTAGGGGTGGGCCGCATGCGGCCCGCCCTGCCTTCTTATACTTCCTGCAGATGCCTTACCAATCACCTCATTTTTTATTTTAAAAATCTATCAATGCTATAAAAACAGCTAAAAATCGGAAGTGGGTTCCACTCGGTATAAAACTTATATATAAAACACAAAACGTCTGTTTGTCTGAAGCAGCAAAAACTCTCGAACGCCGAACTGTGGCATCGTGAAATTTGCATAGCTTATTAATAATGGAATTTCTAGATCAACGCAACTATTTTAAGATATCTACATTGTTCCGTTCGCGAGTTATGAATTAATTAATAAACTAATCAATAAAGTCAGCGTCGTTTGCTACATCATCGTTATCTGAAAGCCCGTGACTGCATTCATCACCGCGGCACATCCACAGGTGTTTCTATTCTTTGAAGAAAATGCGAAAATGAACTTTGCGAAATCTTAACGAAACGGGCTGAAATTTGTATCAACACCATGAATTGGTAATAAGAGGAGTCCATCAAAATTTCACCAGAATCCGGTCAAAACTTTTTAAAATAGGCATGGCATTTTTAATTAATCGGTAAACAGAAATATATACGCAGAAACGGTTAATAAAATTTTGACGGCTAATTTGAAAAGTTATTTACCGATTCAGGTGAAATTTGGAGGTCATGTTCGTTTAACGATTTACGGTGTTCATTAAAATTTCAGCCAGCTTCATAAAATATTCGCAAAGATATGTTTTTAACTTTTTTATCCCACAGATTCGTCCCTCAAAGACGTCTGAAACAGAAAGCACGTGACGCATTTGAGGCTTCTCACATGGACAGCTGTATATTGGAATGTCCAGAGCAAAGGATCCAACAAAATTATATATTGTCGCGGATGAAGGAGAAACCAAAAATGTTGTGTACCGCGAAGTGCTGAAATAATCACACTAATGAATAAATAATTTGTAATGACCGAATTTGTGAAATCAGCTTTTTTGACACGTCTTTTGTAAAAAAAGATCGTGCTTATGTTATCGGTTTGTCCGTCTGTCCGTCCGTCTGTACCCACGATATCTCTGCAACTATTAGTCCGATTTGAAAAATTATTTTTGCATTCGGAAGCTTGAAATATGCGAATGATGATCCTTTATTTCGTTTTTTTTTACGATGTACAATTTCGCCGCTAGAAGGCGTAAATGCAGATGATGTCGAATTCAAAAAATACGTTTTATTCCATATATTTGCTTCTAAACAACAGATTGAAAAAATTATTTTATCTTTCGATTCTATTTATGTCGAAGAGTATTTTAGATATATAGTTACTTTTTCAAATTACGCATAGATCTTCCGCTAGGGGGCGAAAAAGTAAATTACAATTGTCCCGATAACTCTTCTTCTAAAACTCCGATTTGAAAAAAAAATTCTTTAGCAAATACACCTCCTGATGGAAAATATTTTGCATATAATTTCAAATTTTTGGTAAATAATACTTTGGCCACCAAGGGCGTAAGTGTTAATTTGTGCTTCTGATGTATTTGCCATAAAATCTGAACTTCTAAAATATCGATTGAAAAAATTCTTTCGTCCACTGATGCCGCTCACATCGATAAACCTTTTCGGAATATGTTCTTCTTCAAATATTCCACAGTTTCTCCGCCAGGGGGCGAAGATGCATATCTTATTTTTATCAATATCTCTACTTCTAGGAGTCCCATTTGAAAAATTCCTTTTTTGTTGGATAGTGTTTCCAGTGTGAAATTTTTTTCATATAATTTCAAAATTTTCAAGTAATTCATAGGCTTTCCGCAAGGGGTCGCTAAAATAAATTGCTTTCCCTCTATATCTCTGCTTCTAAATCTCCGATTTGAAAAATTCTTTCTGCACCGGATACAGCTCCTGATGGGAAATTGTTTGCACATAATTTCTAATTTTTTGTAAAAAATGGTTTGGCCACCAGGTGGCGTAAGTCTTAATTTCCGCTCCTGATGTATATGCAGCTAAATATGAGCTTCTAAAATCTCGATTGAAAAAAAAGTCGTTTGTTGAACGATACTACTCATATCGACAAACCTTTTAGAAACATTTTCTTCTTGAAATAATGCATGGTTTCTACGCCAGGGGCGTAGATGTATATCTTATTTTTGTCAATATCTCTACTTCTAAGAGTATCATTTGAAAAATTCCTTCTTTGGTCGGATAGTGTTTCCGATGCGAAATGTTTTTCCTATAAATTCAAAATTTTCAAGTAAATCATAGACTTTCCGCTAGGTGGCTCAAAGGTAAAATGCGTTTTCTGCGTTATTTCTGCTTCTAAAACTCTGATTTGAAAAATTCTTCCTGTATCGCATACATGACATGATGGAAAATATTTTTCACATAATTTCTAATGTTTGGTAAAAAATGGTTTGGCCACCAGGGGGCATGTGTTAATTTCTGCTTCTGATGTATTTGTAGCAAAATCTGGGCTCCTGAAAACTCGACTAAATTTTTTTCTTGGACCGATACCGCTCATATGGATAAACCTTTTGAGAATACTTTCTTCCTAAAATAATGCATGATTTTCCCACCAGGGGAAGTAAAGTCACATCTTATTTTTGTCGATATATCTGTTTCTAAGAGTCCGATTTGAAAAATTATTTCTTTGTTGGAGAGCGTTTTCGGTGCGAAATGTTTCTCATATAAATTCATATTTTTCTTAACGCACAAGCCTGCAACCAGAGGGCGTAAGCTCACTATTCCGTTTACAGCAATATCTGAGGGATTAAAAACCCGATTGAAAAACTTCTTTCTTCCGTCAGATACTATTGTTTTCCATACCGGTTCCATTGACTTTGAATAGCTTTGATAAATTTAATTTGCGTCAGAACGGATTCAAAAGACGTGCTTATTACACCCGAAAATTCGGTGTCATCTTTCTTGTTCTTTCTTTCAAGCATCAATTTTTCCACAATTTTTTCAGTGAGAAGACCCAGGAAGCCGGAGGAACCGGAAACCGCCATTTGTATTTCTGGCGAATGTAAACAAACGCCGAGAAGGATGGAAAAATGAAGATATTATGCTTGAAAATGACTTACCAATTACTAGGAGCTCTCGGATGGAAGGTGAAACACTTACACACAACTCTGGTTAGTAAGAACTGCAAAACTAGTTATATTAACACAAAACCCTTCCAACTTTCTGGAGCTCACCAAAACACGTCAACTTCAAGGAGGTTCCCTATCACATACTAAAATTTATTGAAATCGAACCATTTTTACGCGAGTTATCGTGCGGACAGACAGACAGATGGACGGACAAAGGTGGAGCATATACGCTTCTTCAACCTACGGTTGGAAAGCGCAAGAAAGCATCTCCCATACCTCACCGGGACTTGAACCAGGACCCATCATAGCCGAATGGCCAGAAGTCAGTGCCTCAGACCAATAAATACGAATATTTGATTAAAATACTGAATATGTTTGACGACGAACACCGTTTTAAATATTTTTGTTTATTTTTCATCTAAAAAATTTCCTTTGCCCTGCTTTTCTTTCCAGATAACCTCAAAAACTGCCTTAGCGCCGCTAAGCCTAGAAAAATAGTGCCTTAGCGCCGCTAAGGCGCAGCTAAACCCCTTCTACATCACTGTCCCTGAAAGTCCCATGACGTGTCCCCAACGGACTATAAGTGACTTCGGACTGCTAAAAAGAGCACTTTCTAAACGCAGACCTCAAACAATGATTGGAATATTGAAAGCAGTGGGTCGCCGCGGTGGAGCAGTGATCTAAGCGATGGCTTCTGATCATTCGTCCGAAAGGGGTCCGGGTTCACATCCCGGTGAGGCATGGATGTTGTGTTTGTCTTACGGCACTGGCTCTCTCCCTTCCCTGGAACCAGTGGCCCTAAATTAGGGACGGGCGACTGTTTATAACTCATTGAGTTGCTCACGTTGGTCGTTAAACTTCCAATCAAAAAAAGAAAAAAGTAAAAAAAAAAAAAAAAGAAAGAAAGCAGTATAAGAGGAGTAGAATAAAATACCAATTTTAAGGAATGTCCTGTTATCTTCGAAATCTAGATGTAGGTTCATAGTCCAGAGAAAGGGCTATCAGATAGAACATTTCTGAAATAAATAAATTTATTTTAAACATCTCTCTCTATATATGAAAATGAAAGTTTGTATGTTTGTTCCGCATGCGTTCCTAAAAGATTTGATGGATTTGCACTAAAACTGGCATACATACTCTTCATCACCCAGATTAAAATACAGGCGGGACGATTTTTAGAAATTCCATCCCTGAGGGGGTCAAATGTGTTTTTACGGGGTCCTGTATAGACCGAGTGCTAGTCAGCTGCTGCGGTAATACTCCGCGTGTCAGAGCAACGGTCGTCAGGTGACGCCTCACTCCTGGCAAGCTTCCGTGGTACAGGTATACGGAGAAGAGTCCGATTTTTGAAAACACAACGCACCGGCGGAACATATTGTCATAAGTATTTTTTTGTTTATGTTACCCTGGCATTTTTTTCTAAGGATTAGGTTTCATTAGACTCCCAACAATTGGCGCAGGAGTCTCAAATATGGGTGGAGTTACCGATTCCCACCAATAGGCTTGGTCCTCTCAAATAGCATCAAGGTTATGTTGAAGTTAAAACAGACGGTCTTCTTCATACATAAAATTTAAATACAAGATTAGTATTGGTATTAGTATAGATAAAAGAAATAGCCTATGTCCACCGGAAAGAAGCAAGCTTCCCAACGGTGAAAGAATTATCCGAATGGGTTTAGTTTTCAAGATTAGTAAAAAAAAATCCGTACATTATCGTAAACTACTTTCTTTCACGTTGGGTGTGATCAGGTTGTATATCTACACTCTAGAAAGCTGAATGCGTAGTGCAGATACTGCATTATTGTGCATGTTTGCTATATCGAGTTTTTAGGGCTCAGAACAGCCATTATAAATTGTGATTTTTATAATAAAATTTTCACCAGGTGTGGTGAAATGCCTCCAAAAAACGCAAACCCATCGGACAAGTTCAGCCGAAAGCAAAGAAAGTAAAATTACTTCGAGAGAGTGAGACAACCGAACAACGTGATCGAAGACTTATGGATCAGCGGGAAAGAGCCAGTGTATCTAGGGCTGCAGAGACCTTGAAACAGCGTGAGGCCCGACTTGAGCGTTTTTTATCATGGTGGGATTTTTTTTTATATAGTGCGATTTACATTGTTACTTGAAAACAAACTTTATGTCTATCCCTGGTAACGCCGGGTATCTGCGCTAGGTAATTATATATTGCTGGAAAATCGTTCTAAAAATGTGTGAACATCCTCCGTGGATCAAATTCTTATGAAAATTGATGAATTATGATGTTACCACTCCAGAATTTTCTTCAGTAAAGGGAAATGAGTCGCAAAAATTACTTATTGGATGCGCATTTGTTTCAAATTATCTCGCTTCCTCGAAAACAACTTTCAATTTTCTTTTATCGTGAAAACTGTGAGTTTTAACTATACTTTCGCTACACCAAACAGTACGTACAGAGTACAAATTCCAGCTAAATTCACCAGTTCTCCAGTACAAACAAAACATAAAACACGCGCGTCCAAACTTTATACTTTATAAAACAATTTGTTTTTGAATAAATAAAATCTTTATTCTTTTACATAATTGCCATATTCCTGGTAGTAATTGATTTCCCCTTCTGTAGAACACCTCCGTTTTGGAGTCAAAAAACTTTTTCTAATGCAGTTCCGACATCTTCAACATCATCAAAGGTTCTTCCACCGAAGTTGTTCTGAAGAGATCGAGAAATTTGGTAGTCCGTAAGTGCAAGGTTTGGGGAATACTGGGGGGGGAGGTAACACTTCCCCTCCAATGCCCAGTATTTTTTTTTTTTTTTTTTTTGAGTGGCTAAAGCTGCATAGGGCCTTACGTTGTTCATGTTCCAAGATGATGCCTTTGCGATTAACCAGTGATGAACATTTAGATTTCAACTTTTCTTTCAGCCTTCCCAACTGTTGGCAGTACAGATCAGCATTTATCGTTTGGTTAGGTGCAAACAGCTCCCAGTGTATTACCACCTTGAATCCTACCACACACTTAACCCGACCTTTCTCGGATACAGTCCTCTCGTTGAAGTCGATGGAGCAGGCTCTCCAACTTGGCACACAGTCCTTTGACGCTTTACATTTCTGTAAAGGACCCACTTTTCATCACCCGCAACTAATCGTTCCAAGAAAGGTTCATTTCTGGGACGCGCAAGCAAAAAAATTCTGTTCGATTTCTTGCGGATAGTTGATGTGGTACCCGCTGGTCGAACTTTGTGATAAACCCAAGCGCATGCATCCTTCTTTCTACTGTTGTACTGTGCGCAGAAAACTTCTCTGATAATTCTTCAACGGTTAGATGTTGGACATTTGATATGGCGTGGTTGAGATCCTCTTCAGAAACTTCTGATGTGCGTCCAGAACGTGGTTGATCTCTGCAGCTTCTGTCTCCTTCACGGAATTTCTAGAGCCAACGGCGGTATGTGCTTTCCTATACAGCATCCTCGCCATACAACCTCACATGTGTTGCGGCAGGCTTCAGCTGCACTGTTGCCTTTGTCGAACTCATAAAGCAAACAATGCTGAATGTGTTCCTTATTGCTTGACATGTTAACCTTTATGTGACTTGTTTACGACTGAGATGCACCTGCATACTTTGTGCCATTTTGTAGCCTACTTCTCGAAGCATTTTGGCCATCACACGCGCGTATGTTATCGCACTTGTTACTTAAATTTTCTACTTGGAATTTGCATCATGAAAAACGGGTAGAACCTTTACAAACACACCTAATAATTGACCGCGGTGAGAAAGACACAGGAACAGGGAGATCTTGCCTTGCGTGTTATTCAGGAAGAAATGGGTGATGGTCATGAGAATAGTAATGAGCATGAGTTCCCACTCTGACAGTTCGTCTGAGTGGGACCTGCTTCGAGTCTGGTACGAGGTATGGGTGCTGTGTCAGTCTTATGGCACACTGGATCTCTCCGTTTCCTGGAACCAGTGGCCCTAAATTTGGAATTGGTGGCGGCTTGTAGCCCATTGAGTTGCTCATGGTGATTGTTGAATCCCCAAAACGAAAGAAAACTGAAAACACCGTGGTTGAATAATAATACTGAACAATATGTGGAACAAAAAATTTAAAAAATCGACTATTCAAGCAGCAATCGGAATATGATTAAATTGCGCTAGTTTATTGTTCTCACCGTGTAACATCATATCAGAAAACTTGAAAATTGCATCGCCCGGGAGGGGAAATCGAACCCGAACCTCCCGATTTCCGATCGAGTAAGCTATCCGTTACACCACCCGGGATAATGAAGCTTTAACTACACTATATTGACAAAAGTCACCGGACACCTAGAAAAGAAACACAACATAGCATTTATTGACATACATTAGTACGATGTCAGTCCACCTTTTGCCTTCATGCATGCACTCACCCTTCCAGACATGCTTTCGACAAGGTTTTGGAACACAGCGATAGGTATGCGCTTCCATTCAGTACATAATGCTGCCGCTAACTTAGTAGTAGGCCTTGGTACCAAACTTCTTATGCGGCGCTCTAATTCATCCCATAGGTGCTCTATGGGATTAAGATTATGGCTCTGTGCTGGCCAGTCCACACTCGACACGGAATTATACTCAAACCACGCCGTAGCAGTCCTTGCTCTATGGCTCGGTGTATTATCCTGCTGGTACCAACAAGGCCCGGTTCCATGGTATTGCCACAGAGTTGGTAGGGCATAATTGTTCAGAATATCCAGGTTGACGTGCTGGCTAACAGGTTTGTCCACGATAACCAATAGGCAGGGACCATAACACGAAAAACACTCCCACACCAGTACACTGTCAGCTCCAAACTTGACCGTAGGAACAGTACACTGCGGTAAATAGCGTTCCCTCGGCTGCCGCCACACCCACACACGCCCATCAGACTGATGGATCCTGTATCTGGATTCATCAGTACATAGGACCCGTTTCCATTGATCTACGGTCCACGATAAATGTTCTTTACACCATGGTAAACGACGAGTAGCATTCCGAGTGGAGATGAAAGCCTTATCAGCATCCGCACGACCACGGTAACCCATGGAATGAAGTTCTCAGCGAATGGTACGTGTACATACCGAGGTTCCAGCATTGTTACTCTCCTGTACACTGAGGTCTTGGGCAGTACTCTGTCGATTAGCTGCAACGACTCTCCTGACGCTTCCACGTCCTGTATCACTGATTTTCTTTGGTTTGCCGGTACGTTTTACTGTTTCAGGCGCGTCATGTGTGTCTTCCACTTATTCAGTACATCCAAAACAGTTGACTTGGGTATGTTTAAACGCCTCTCGGTTTCTCTTATGGACAGCCCACTAATATAACACCCAACAATCTTTCCTTTCTCAATATCAGTTCTCTCGCGCCGCGACATTTTCATTCAACCTCACAGTGCGATATGATCGCGGTAAGCTGCAGGCTTGTTTTTATACCGTTTGCAGCTGTACCGCGCATCTTAACAACGCAGCGGATCCTTTTGTCAATATAGTGTATACTTCGAGTCAACCTACGACTGTACCGCTAATTAAGGTACGGAACAGTTACTTCCGCTTCGCAAAATAGTCCCTAGCGTTTAGAGAGAAAAGCAGCAGATTTTTTGCTTAGAATCCATTTTTCTCTGCTCATCAGTTTATCGGACAAAATTACTACTTTTCGGAAGTCAGAGTTTTTGTTAGAAATAAGTCTCATATGAGACGTTATCCAATCTAGAGCCTCGCACTTTTGGCTGCTCCTGTCCAGCTGGGAATAATTTGGAGAGGGAGGAAGGGGTCAAAAACCTCTCCCAACACATCCAACACAGAGACAATAAACTGACAATCGGGAGAATCTCGAGAGGAAGATTACTTAAACAGGCAGTTGGGGAAGAAGTTCGGATCACACCACAACCTCATTCACAATCCCCCACTGCTTGTGTGATGTGTGTGTGCGTGTGCGTGGGGGAGGGGGCGAATAGTGCAAGACTAAATGCTTGACGGAAAGGAAACAGCGGAGTGCATTGTAACGCGTTCTTAAGTTCCACGGATAGGTCGCGATAAGGTGCCTTTAACAACAATTCATTCTTAGGGTGTCTTGGAGTTTAACTAAAGCAACTGCCGCTTAGGAATCATAACAACTGATTTTCTCTAATCGAAGCATTTCTGAAAATACTTCAGAGTTTTCGCAGCTGTAAGCATAGCGAAAAATCTGAACAACTTCAAGTTTTTCGTTACACTTCGACTATGCAAAATCACAAGAAATTCAGATTCCTAAGCGGCAATTGCTTAGCTGTAGCTACATAAAGCTTCGTAGTCCTGGGTGGTGTAACGGTTAGCATGCTCGGAGAGAAATCGGGAGATGAGGGTTCGATTCCCACTCCAGGTTGGTGAATTTTTCTGATATGATGTTACATGCTGAACAATAAACTATAGCGCAATTCAGAGTCATATTCTGATTGCTACTTGAATAATTATACCCAGTGGCGTCTATTCGAGGCTAGGCTAGCTGCGAAGCCCAGAGAATGCACAAATAAAAGTCAATTAAATATACACAAATATAAATCAATTATCAACGGCATTAAGCTATGTCGATGCTTTCGGTGCGAAAAAAACACGAGCGGATTCGCTTCTTTCGATTATGAGAATCAGTCAGGCGAGCGATGACCAACGAACGGCATAACGCAAGCTGGTGTTGCAGAGCCTTCGCTGTTCTGATTCCAAGAACTTCGATACGATCGCCTGCTAGCGTTTCCATGAAAACACGAATGAGCATATAAATGGGAATGGACCATTACTTTGCGCAACGGTTCGCTCAGAAAAGAGAAGACTTCGACTAGCTCAGTCACTCGCATGCTTTCGCCTGCAACAGCACGTGTTGCGCGACAGTTGTTTCAGTTTGTGTGAAGTGTCAATGAATTAAAATCAGTGATATTATATCTTAAATTCGTGGCTTTGTTGGATTCGAACTGTTTAGATACATTTTGTGAAAGCTTCCCTGAACATCTTCAGTCAGAACATAAAGTTCTCTATGCTTTAAATTTTGATACAGCTCGACTAAAAAAAATGAGTGATGTTTTATTCCCTTGATGAATACAAAAAAAAAAAAAAAATCAGTAAGAGACATTACGTGTTACATAAAGTTGAATAAATTGGACATAGTCTATAGTGAGGTGTACAAATTAGCATAGCGCACCTAATATTAAACTTTCTATCAACAACTGCAAATGCCAGAAGTTTTTCTGTATTAAAAGGAATCAAGATATATCATAGAGCCACACAAGAACATGTACATTCGGGCAACTTGGCTGGTTTGTCAATACAGAAATACATTATTTCATTATTTTTAAATATGAAAAAGTACTCGGAGGAAACATTTTTGTGAAAACGTAACGTACAAACAAAGTATTCAGAAGAAGAATGGCGTTCGTGTACAAATAAGTGTTCAAATCCTAATCCTCATAATTATTTAGTATCATGCTAGCAATAGCATGTACCTAAAATTTAGAAATAAAAGTTACTTCTATTACTTAACAATTAAAAATTGAACTTCGCAATTTTTTTTAAAATAACAGTACGACGGAATGGGGGGGGGGGGGGGGGGGTAGACTTGGCGGACCCAAGATACGCCACTGATTATACCATATATTTATGAAGAACATTTATTCCTCGATTTCCGAAAAATCGATTTTGCATTTTAAAAACTTTCAAAGCTTTCAGCTTTCGAAACCTTTCTGGGCACAACTCCGAGAAAATGTTCGGATGCCTCCTTCCCCTCCGTTGACTGAGAGGTCAGAGGGGTGGGCTTCTGGTTAATCGTCCGAATTGGGTCCTGATGAGATAGAAGATGTGTAATTGTCGCCGGCTGCCTGGTAGCAGAGGCCCTAAATTCCAGACGAGAGATGGTTTTTGTAGCCTTGCATAAGAGATGGTTGTTAAACCACGAAACCACTGAACGCCATCTTGGTGACCGAGTGGTACAAGACGTTGGCTTTTAACCATTCGTTCGAGAAGGCTCCGGGGGCTCATCTTAAACCTACGGTAATGGCTCACTCCCTTGCCTGGAACCAGTGGCTCTAAATTAGAGACGGACGACTGCTTGTAGCCCTATGAATTACTAACGGTGGTTGTTTAACCCCCAAACAAACTGCCCAGACTGCACATAGTGGCGTTGCTTACAGCAGTGGCTCCCAACCTTTTTGTATTCGCGGACCGGCAAAACGTTGGGGAAACTTTCGTGGACCGGAGATGCCTAAACAAAACCTTTTGGCTCCTAATAATTCTGTATTACAATGAGCAATCCATAATTTATATACCAGATTATTCCAAGTCACGTACTTACAGCAAATATCATTGAATCTGTTGATATTCTTTAATGATTAATACGTGCAATCCATAATTAACATACCACGATATTCTCGTTGCCGTTAACATAATTATTTCTAGGGTCAATGCGCCGTCTGTTGCTGCTGCTTCGCGATATAATCTTCTCGAGCCGTGATTCCAGCATCGTTTCTACAAGGCCCAGTGCAACATTAATGTCCATTATGTTCCTGTGCTTTGTTTTGATTGCCGAAACAGCTGAAAAGGTTTTCGCGCAATAAATACGTTGTCGAAAAAGTTATCAATAATTTGAGAGCTTTGTCGCTGGGATATTCTTTCTCCATATTACAGCCGCACCAAAGTGCAGCAACTGCACAGCTGCGAATGCCAAGTTCCACCTGAAGTTGGATGTCGCTCACTCCAGCTTCATTAAGACATGTCCTAGTCTTATCAGGGAACTTGAGCAAAGGAAAAGCCAGGTCAATTATGGTTGACAGATGAAAGTACTCTCGGAGGTACGTCGCTCTCGATATTGAGCTTTTGGGTCTATTGACCAAGGTATTTCTGATGACCCTGGCCCGGGGTCATCACCACAGCACTGGCCCTAGCGCTGTGGACCATGTTGATTTTGTGATGTAATTAAATATTCTTTTTCAGTGTTTAAATATTGTGAGAGGGGTGCATGAGACCCTCATAGTGAAATGTGCACGTGTTTTGTAGTTTACTTGGATACCTAATAAAGGACATTTGTCCCAAAAAACTCGCGTTGGCGGGCGATCTCCCGGCCACGAGATGGGAAAATTTTCGAAAAGTTGCTTGCCCCAACTGCCCATAGCACGTCGCACACATGGGTTGTGACAGAAGGGTGTAAAGTACCGGTCCCGTGAGGGAGGCAGACCCCCACAGGTCTCTAGACCGAATCTGTCCGAGTGGAAGACGGTGGTTTCCGGTGACTGACGAGCCAGCTATTGCAGTGCCGTCAGGGATCCTATGAATCCCAAAACTTTCGAGAGAGTTCAACGTTTCCCTGCGAAGTCAACACTTTGACGGTGCAGGTAAAGTCATCAGCTAGTATTTCTCCATATTACCCCAAAACTGAGTCAGAGATTCGGATCTGTATATCTATACCAGACTGGTATCAGAAGGAAGTTCAACAAAGCTTTCCTTTTTCTCGCGAGTTAGCCTGCAGGAGTTCAGATCATGAGTGAAGGGATTAGCGATCCAAGCTTCCTTTAATCTTCCGCAACAGGTGTTCAGAAAAAATTTAGATTTAGAATTCCTCTCACTTTGACTCCATTTCGATTCAAAAGAAAAATAAATAAATTAACTGGTTTCTCGCGGACCGGCTGTTAGGAAAGCACTGGCTTACAGCTTAATCGTAGGAGAGAAACAACAAATGTGTGCTAATATTTCTCTATCCCCGTTTTTTTGGGTTGGCAAACGTTTAGTACTGAGTTTTGTACCGTTCAAAGCACAGTATTTAGGGTTAAAGTGTTTTGCAATTTTGGTTTATGAAGGTGCTATGTTATGTACCTCCGACAGAGTTTTGAAGTAGATAAAAGCCCAGTGGAGACCACTGAAGGAGGGGCATGGTGATTGATTTCGTCTTCCCCACGGTCCGCTTTTTGGACGTGTGAGTTGACATATGTTGCATTTGTTGGACTTGCGTAACCCCCACACACTCCTTGGTGACTGGGCTATCACGAATTCACCCCCCTGTGAGTAGCAATTAATCATTTATGAAACTTTCGAGACCTGTAATAAGGCCAAAAGATAATGAACACTTGTCGGGTACGCTGCTCGGCTTAGAGGATGAGCGCGTCGGAAAGAACGGAGGTCATGCCCGGCGGGTCAAGGGCAGACGCACCCATGGCTTGCGCAGAAATGGTAACGATTCCGCAGCAACATTCCTCACAGACGCGGCGGGTTTGTGCTGGGCCATCAATAACATTGTCCTCTGTCTCCACTAGAGATAGAAGTCTGTTAATCTAAACACAGAGAACCCTTTATAATCACAGTCATCAGCAAAGCGATTTTATTTTTGATAGTTTCGGTAAGGAAAATATGATATTCTTCTTTAAATTTCAGGAGAATTTAGATGAGGAAACTTCACGCGTTTCTCAATAATTTTTCGTTTCGGAGATTGCGCTCACATCATTCTTTTGTTTATAAAAGGCAGGTGTCGTCATGGGCACGGGAATTCAGGGCATTGATCCCTATGGCTATACTTTTTAAAGGAGGCACCTGGTCTACAAATTACGAACAAAAAATACTTCAGAAACAAGCACCGATGGGCGCCCATAGCTTAATTTTCAGGTGGGGGAAAACACAGATTGTGATTACGAATACAAATACTATATGCAAATATCCAGGGCAGTAGCTACCGCGAACCGCCCTCCCAGGATGGTCATTCCAGGGCGTAAATTCAAGCTCTGGGGGATGTAAACAATTGAAATTGTAACTAAAAAGGAAAGTTACACCCTTCAGTATATCAAACAGAGGCCATCGCTCTTTCCACGTTTATAAGTAAGTCACGGAAAAATTCTCATTGGCCGCCACGGGAATCGAGCCCAGGGTCTTCCGGTTACGCGCCGGATATGCTTCCACTGCACCACAGAGGCCTCGAATTTCTCCAGACTCACAAACACTAACGGCCAAGCCAACTTGGCAGGTTGCTTCTTGGAGCCCCGCGCAATGCTGGGGATTCACCAAAGATGGTAAGCAGCAACTGAACAAATAATTAGTGAGTCTGAAGGATTTTGTGAGTCTGGAGGAATTCGAAGCCGCTGTGGTGCAGTGGGAGCATATCCGGCGCGTAACTGGATGACACTGGGTTCGATTCCCGGTGGCAGCCAATGAGAATTTTTCCGTGACTCACTTATATACGTGGAAAGAGCTATGACCTCTGTTTGATGTTCCTACTCCACGTCAAATGTCTGCATTAATTACACCCTTCAGTATTTTCCTTTTAAAGACTTTAGTTAGTCTCATACAGTATTCCGTGCAGTTAACAAGAGCACCGAGTAACATATACTATGAGGTGTGAACATGTCATATCCATGAAAGGAATATTCCAAAACAGTGAATGGAGGCATAGAAAACAATATGCTGATATGCCTAACCTCCACGACCTTTCCGTACATGTCGTTGGGGCCGCCCCGGTGGCGCAGTGGTCTAAGGCGCTGGCCTCTGATCATTCGTCCGAAAGGGGTCCGGATTCGAATCCCGGTGAGGCATGGATGTTGTGTTTGTCTTACGGCACTGGCTCTCTCCCTTCCCTGGAACCAGTGACCCTAAATTAGGGACGGGCGACTGCTTATAGCCCATTGAGTTGCTCACGGTGGTCGTTAAACCTCCAATCAAAAAAAAAAAATGTCGTTGGGATGAAGAGCTAATTAATCATTCGTGCTCTGTCGCAGAAAGTTCTCTGAGCGTTTAACCTTGAACGGAATTTTTCCAAGCCCTGACCCCTAAAGCTTGTTCCTATTGTTACGTTCATTCTCTGATACACATTCGTTCTGCGCTGGTTTGTTTTTCGTTCTGCATTTCTGGGAGTGCTGTATTGTCGGCTTACGCATAGCATTAAAGCTTTGCTTGGTATTTACAACCTGTGGTTTTTGGGTATTTGCCTAGGTTTTACATTTTTAATAAAATTATATCAGAAACCTGAAGTGCGATTTTTAAACGATTACAATACTTTCCTATAATGGCAGTGTGTGAGAAAGTAAAAACCACGTATTATTTGAGTGGAACTCGAAAAGACGAAATTTTTATCTCGAAGGGGCGTAATTTTGATATTGAAGGGGCATAATTTCAAGTCTCGCCCTCCCAGATAAGGAAAGCTTGCTACGGTCCTGCAAATATCCCTGTGCCTTCTTGTTACCTAACTGTTTTTATCACACTCTCAACACAAATTTGAATAGGGCCACTCCGGTTGCGCAGTGGTCTAAGCGATGGCTTCTGATCAGTCTCGTCCGACATGGGCCTGGGTCCGAATCCCGGTGAGGTATGGATGTTGTGTTTGTCTTACGGCCCTGGCTTTCTCCCTTGTATAACGAAATAAATTTCTCCGTCATTTTGGGTTCACCCCGAGAATCGAACCCGACTCCACTTATTCCGGAACAAGTCGCTCTACCAACTGAGCTGCGCAGACATTCGTTCTTGCTGCTACCTGCCTTTATGTCGTGTGCGTCCTGCAGGGCAGGACGCACAAGACATACAGACATATCCCCCCTTCCGAAAGACGGCCAGGGGCAAAGCCCACGGGTCAGCCGTGACCATGAATCGTCGTAGGCAGCCATCCACTGTAGAACGTGCAATTGAGAACTCCCAGTCAATCTGGTGTGTGGAATGCAACGTCACACACTTTTATTTTTCGAAGCGCTGGAGAAGGGATTCTCTTATATTTCCTATCTCGCGGTGTGGAAAGAACATCACACCATTGCGAGATCTTTAACGTCCGGGTCATCCGGGAAGTTCGTGCGCCATTATAACGAAGTAAATTTCTCCGTCATTTTTTATCCATGCCGGGGATCGAACCCGAGTCCACTTATTCCGGAACAAGACGCTCTACCAACTGAGCTACGCAGACGTTCGTTCTTGCTGCTATCTGCCTTTGTGTCGTGTGCGTCCTGCGGGGCAGGCACGTCACACTGCCCTGGAACAAGTGGCCCTAAATTAGGGCCGGGCGACTGCTATAGCCATTAAGTTGCTCACGGTGGTCGTTAAACCTTCAACCACAAAAAAAATGTTTGGAAGCCGCAGGCTTCTGATCATTCGTCTCAGATGGGTCCTCACAGACGCTGCGGGTCTGTGAGGACCCATCTCAGACAAATATTGTGTTTGTCTCACGGTACTGGCTTTCTCCCTTCCCTGGTACCAGTGGCCCTAAATTAGGGACGGGGGACCGCTTATAGTCCATTGATGAGCAGGTGTTAATGGCAGAAAACTTAAGGGCCATCGAGAGTGCAGATTCGCCTCTGCCAGGCGTCTGGAAATGTCTCAGGCGGATACAGGAGTCCTTTGTACAGCCGCCACATGTCTCTGGATATTGGACAAGGACGTCGGTGCATCTGTGGGTGCCACCCTCACGATACCACGGTCCTCTCTGCTAGTGGTGTGTCTGATCGTCCAGAGCCAGTCCGCCGTGTCTGGGTGCCTTCCCGTGTCCATTGCTCCCAACACGATTGCACCGTACTGTCCGACCGGCCCAAATGGCGGCCGTTTCGGCGCGCTGGCCACCCTGCCTCTCTCATCCCGACGATACGGCCTCGTCTAAACTCCGTCAATTGCCCGTACGCACATCTACGGCGGCTCCTCGGCATGTCTAACGCTGGGCTCCTGAAAACTCGACTAAATTTTTTTTTCTTAGGCCGGTAGTGTTCATAAAACCTTTTTGAAAAATCCTTTGAGAATACTTTCTTCCTAAAATAATGCATGGTTTACCCACCCGGGAACGTAAAGTCCCATCTTATTTTTGTCGATATCTCTGTTTCTAAGAGTCCGATTTGAACAATTATTTTTATGTTGGAGAGCGTTTCCGGTGCCAAATGTTTCTCATATAAATTCATGTTTTTCTTAACGCACAAGTCTGCAACCAAAGGGCGTAAGCTCACGATTCCGTTTACAGCAATATCTGAGGGATTAAAAACCCGATTGAAAAACTTCTTTCGTCTGTCAGATGCTATTGTTTTCCATACTGGTTCCATTGACTTTGAATAGCTTTGATAAATTTAATTTACGTCAGAACGGATTCAAAAGACGTGCTTATTACACCCGAAAATTCGGTGTCATCTTTCTTGTTTTTATCTGGAAACAGAACGAAGTTCTTTACTGACCGACAGAAGCAGAAATATAATCCCTGCAGATGGACAAAGAGAGAAAACGACCAGAGAAAGAACGTAAGGAGCGATATCTGAAATATTATAGAGTTATTTTCGTCCATGAGAAAGAAAAATCAGCAGATCAACACTTCGAGGTTTAAGTGCCGTTCTTGCAGGAGACATACTGAAGGAAAGACAACACACAAATTGTACGATTTCGTGCATGCGAATTGTACACCGTTGAGCCATTACATTATGACCCCCTACCAATAAGCTGTAGTACCCCCTTTAGCGCGGAAAACAGCAACCCTTCGGGAGCCATTGATTCGATGAGGTGGCGATAGATATCCTAGGCTATCTGGTACCATAATGTCAAGAGCAAGTTCTCCACTTCCCGTACATTTCCGGGTGGTGGCGATTTAGCGCGAACCTGCTTTTCCAAGTCGAACCACAAATGTTCGATTTAGTTTATGTCAGGTGAATTTGGAGGCCAGAGCATTAACATATAGTCGCCAGCATGTTTCTCGAACCACTCCTTGACGATTCTGGCAGTGTGGCATGGAGCATTATCCTGTTGGTAATGGCCATCAACAGCAGGGAACACAGTTGCCGTGACGATGTTCAGACACCTGACAGCTGTCTGAGATTGTGCTATTGGAATAATGGGGCCTAAAGTGTCCCAAGAAACATTGCTCACAGCATAATACCGCCGCTGTCGGCCTGTTTCCGCCCAACAACAGGTGCCATAGCCTCCGTTGCCAATCGGCGCATCCGCACTCGCCCGTCTATATGTGATGCACTAGGAATCTTGATTCGTCAGACCAGACCACTTTCTGCCAGACTTCCACGACCCAATCTCGATGATTTTGGACACATTTCATACGTGGTTGGCGATGACGTGCAGAGAGCATGGGGACCCGTCTCGGTCTTTGGCTACGCAGGCCCATGCGCAGAAGGCTGCGGTGAACTGTGTGATGTGACACATTGTCCTGATCACCACTGTTGTAGCTGCGGGTGATTTGCCGCACTGTGGCCTTGCTGTCGCTGTGAACAGTGCGCGACAGTCTCCACTCCTCTCTGGCATCAATGAGCTCCGGACGACACGCGGCAGGACTACGGTTCGTCGTTTGGCCATCTGTGCACTACTTTTGCTACGTACTCATTACAGCGGCACGTGAACAACCCACAGGCCGCGCTGTTTCCGAGATCGGAGTTCCGAGGCTCCGTGCTATCACAATTTGCCCTTTATCAAACTCCAATAAATCGGCAGCTCTTCAAATTCTGACTGCGGACATTCTGCAAACAGAAAGCCGGTCCTCGGGTTGTATATATACTTCTATGTGAACGTCACCTGCGCCACCGTACGAGCTCCAGGCGCGCTCATTTCTCTAGGCTGGGGGTGGTCATAATGTAATGGCTCATAATAGCAGCTCTCATGGGAGTCATTCCAGGTGTAGAATGAAAACTCCCTTCGTAACTTGTTTTAAGAGAACAAGATCCAGCAGCAAATTATTCCTTTGTAAGACTTAAATTTGAAACTTCGAAAAGAAAAGGGAGTCACTTTTAGAAAAATATTGGTATTTTTTGTTTATGCTTCGTGAAACTGATGGTGAAGATTAAAGACACCGAAACCATGAATATAAACATCGCCTTCTAGAGAACAGGTCTTAGGTCTTGCGCCACTGTTTGCAAATGTTTGCAGAGAGAAAGCACACCAACGAGCATCCACCTGTTTCAAGATCCTGGCAGCGGTCGAAGACAAATCATGTTACTCTCAAAGAAAGGTCACTAATTACCGTGTTTGTTACCTGCGCCTAAACCAGCAATTAACAAGGGAAACCGCAGAATTGTGCTTTCAAGTAACCTGGATGAAAATGGTAATAAAACGAAGAATAAAAATCCGCCAGGGTGAGTTGAAAGTTTAAAAAGGTCAGCGACCCTGTTGAGTGATAGATGGCCATCTGTGCAACATACAAATTATCTGTTTCCCAATTTAAGTAGCACTATGATCTAATGTCAGCGAAGATTTCGCCTCCTTTTTCGGTACTGTTTAGTTGCTAAAGAAACTGATAGACAAGCTTTCTTTACTATATTGTTAAATCACCGCCTTGCTGTTAATGGAAACTAAATACGTTTGTACACAGAATGCTAAATATCAACATTTCACACATGGTTTTTTTTTTCAACATTCGTGCCTGCTATTTTTTGTTTTCCAAGAGTCGAAGTTCATTTCATAAAGATCAATAATTATGATTACTTCTTCTTCTGTACCGTATATTACCCATTTAACTTTCCGTTTTCGTTTAGCGTCTAAATTTTGCTTACCACTTGTTGTACTTTCTGTACTAAACGCCATATCTAAACACTTTTTTTTTGTTGTTTGTTCCGGGATTTAACGACCATCGTGTGCAACTCAATGGGTTACAAGCAATAGCCCATCACTAATTTAGGGCCACTGTCTCCAGGGGAGCAGAGATCAAGTACTGTAAGACAGACAGACATATCCATGCATCACCGGGATTCAAACCCGGATTCATGTCAGACGAATAATTAGAAGCCAGTGATACCACATGTAGGAAAAAGCTTCCAAGTTTTTGTTTTGTTTATTATAGAATTGTTATTATGGGCCAAAAATTAATACAGCACTCCCTCAAGCAAAAATTCGTTGGCTTCTCATCAGTATTTTTATGATTTTGCATACTTTTTTGGAAATACTGGAACGTTGTTCAAGTGTATACAAAGGTGTTTCATACAAAAATAAGCTTTTAATCAGGCTTTTTTTTTTTCATTTTTTCATGATATTTACGGGATATGGCATTTTTTCAGGTTTTTCGGTCATTTTAAGGAATTGTTTGTTATTTTTGACTCCTTATTTTGAATATTTTGGTATTTTCAGTAAAAGCAGCATTTTTTGGATGAATTTCTCTTGGATAAAAAAAGATCGATTCGTTTGAAAGCAATGAAGAGGCCTCAATTAAGGTTGCGCAGAGACTGCTCTCTGATCCTGAAATATCAGGTAAATTTTCCTCCAAAAAGTCGAATTTTGTATTTCTGCCTGGTGCTATTACTTTCTTTGAGTAGTCAGCAGTGCTATTAGTGTATCAAATAAATCTGATGAAGAAAATTGTGAATGACCTAGACATCGTGACTGGAAAAGTGGGAAAAACTGTGTAAAAGAAAATTCAGCAAGTCTAAAAAAATGTAAGGTATGAAAAATTATGCTTAATTGCAGATGTGCTATCTGTGAGAAACTTTTCCCTTGGTGAAATTTCAGAAGACTTGGAGCGAAGTGACACTTTATTTCAGGCATTCTCCGGCGGTTTCAGTAGATGTGGAAAGGAGCTTTTTAATGTTTAAATCTTTGTCGGCAGACGATAGAAAATCATTTTCTTTTGAAGATCTCCACATGATTTTTGATGTGCATTGCACTTCTGGACTGATGAAACAAAAACTTTCAGTTTGCGAAGCTAAAAACTTTCGAATCAATTTTTTTTTAGTGAAATTCAAACTTTCAGTTTGGTACAGGAACTGTCAGAAAATGAAAGTTGTGTTTTTATTCTTTTTTTTTTTTTTTTTCATTTACGGGGCATTTTTTGTTAATAACAAGTTAGTAAAATCATGCGATGCATTAATTATGATACGCTTTCCAACATACCAAAAATCATCATTACTCAAGTTATGAGGATAATGGCTGTGGAATAAATCTCACTCCTGTGCCCTGACCTTTGACCTCATTTCGATGATATTCAACACAACCGGTTCAGTATACCTCCGGAACAACATACTAAAGTTTTGTCGCATTAAAAGCATTTTTAGTCAAGTTATGAGGATAATGGCTGTGCAATAAATCTCGCTCCTGTGTCCTGACCTCTGACCCCATTTCGATTATATTAAACAGGACCTGTTGAGTATATCTCCGGAATAAGATGATAAAGTTTTGTCGCAATCGAATCAGTTTTACGTAAGTTATGACGTATAAAGGCGATGGAATGGATCCCACTCCTATGTCCTGACCTTTGACTCAATTTCGTTCATTTCAATAGGGTTCGTACCCCGGTGATCCCCTACCACATACTAAAATTTCATCGAAATCGAACCATTTTTGCGCAAGTTATGACGCATAAGGGCAATGGAATGGACCCTGATCCTATGCCCTGATCTTTGACCCCATTTCGCACATTTTCAATATGGTTCGTGCCTAGGTGGTCCCCTACCACATACTAAAATTTCATCGAAATCGAACTAGTTTTACGTGAGTTATCGTGAGGACGGACAGACAGACGGACAAAGCTGGACCATATAAGTTTCTTCTACCTACGGTAGGAAAACGTAAAAAAATGCCTCAGTTCGGCACAGAAACTGCAAAAAGTTAAATTGTATTTTAACGGGTTTTTTTTTTGTTTGTCTTGTAGGACATGTTTTCGAGCAATAAATCTTTAGTTTGGTACAGAAACTCTAAAACAATTAATTCGTATTTCTTGTTTATTTTTCGTTTTGTTTTATCGTTAGTAAAATAAATAATTTCAGTTCACACAGCAACAGTCAACAAATTAAAATATATTTTTCAGATTTTTTTTGTTTCATATGATGCACCTCTTCTTCCTTTAATCAATTAGTTTTGCAAGGAAATAAAAAATAAATGTGCATTTGTTAGGACTTTTTTTATTTTATAGGGCATTTGTTTTAGTTTCTTGGGTCATAAATGCATTTTTGCAAGGCATTTTCTAGCAGTTTTTAGGTCATAATCCTAGCCCTGCTCATCAGTTATCACATAAAAAATTTGAAGACATTCAAATGACAGAGGAATAATAATTGAAGATATGTTTTTCGTTTCTAATTCATGAGTTATAAGAATTTCAACTTCATTGAAATGCCACAATAAGCAAATCATAATTGCGAACACTAAAAATCAGGATACAGATACTTCTCCAAAAATAGAAATAGATATATACAACTGTCATGTTTGAGAAAAATATGAAAGAAAAGATTGACGATCGATTTTTGTACTTATTTTTGAAATGAGTTATTTCAGTAAATTCACATCAATAATTTTCTTTTTTACGCTTTCCAACCGTAGGTTGAAGAAGCGTCCGTCCGTCTGTCCGTCCGTCCGTCTGCCTGTCGGCACGATAACTCACGTAAAAATGGTTCGATTTCGATGAAATTTTAGTATGTGGTAGGGGACCACCAGGGGACGAACCCTATTGAAAATGAGTGGAATGGGGTCAAAGGTCAGGACATAAAAGTGGGATCCATTTCATTGCCTTTATGCGTCATAACATGCGTAAATATGGCTCGATTTCGATGAAATTTTAGTATGTGGTAGGAAACCACTGGGCACGAACCCTATTGAAAATGGGCGAATGGGGTCAAAGGTCAGGCAGGGCATAAAAGCGGTATTTATTCCATTGCCCTTATGCGTCATAACTTGCGTAAAGATGGTTCGATTTCGATGAAATTTTAGTATTTGGTAAGGAACCACCTGGGGACGAACCCTATTGAAAATGGGTGAAATGGGGTCAAAGGTCAGGGCATAAAAGTGGAATCCATCATTGCCTTTATGCGTCATAACATGCGTAAATATGGTTCGATTTTGATGAAATTTTAGTATGTGGTAGAGAACCACCTTGGCACGAACCCTCATGAAAATGGGCGAAACGGGGTCAAAGGTCAGACAGGACATAAGAGCGAGATTTGTTCCATTGCCCTTATGCGTCATAACTTGCGTAAAAATGGTGCGATCTCGATGAAATTTTAGTATGTGGTAGGGAGCCACTGGGGACGAACCCTATTGAAAATGGGTGAAATGGGGTCAAAGGTCAGGACACTGGAGTGGGATCCATTCCATTGCCCTTGTGCATCATAACTTACCAAAAAATGTTTCGATTGCGACAAAACGTTATTATGTTGTTCCGGAGGTATAGTGAACCGGTTCTGTTGAATATCAACGAAATGGGGTCAAAGGTCATTGCACAAAAGCAAGATTTATTCCACAGCCATTATTCTCATAACTTGCGTAAAACTGCTTCTATTGCGACAAAACTTTAATATGTTATTCTTGAGATGTACTGAACCGGTTCTGTTGAATGTCATCGAAATGGGGTCAAAGGTCAGAACACAGGAGCGAGATTTATTCCACGGCCATTATCCTCATAACTTGAGTAATAATTTCTGGTATGTTGGAAAGCGTATCATAATCAACGCATTGCATAATTTTACTAACTTGTTTTATTCTGGATCCATTTCTTCATTACGGAACGAAGATCACACATCTTTGCTTCTTCATTTTCTATGCATATTACCGCCAAAGATGACAAACGATCTTGGATCATGGTTGATCTTAAATATATTTCGAAATTTTTTTACTAATTTTTTTACAATAAAAAAATCAAGGTCCTAAGGAACTTCTTTGACACAAAATAGATTGTAGTTACAAGGATGTGTTCCTAAACTTGATGGTCTCTTTACGACTATAATGACTGTACCAGTAAAGGTCGCAGGTTTCCGAAAGAGCATTTAGAAACTTGAGACGGCAACTTGTGCAGTCAAAAATAGTCATAAAGCGATCATCAAGTTTAGGAATGTATCCTTGTAACTGCAACCAATTATGCGTTGAAGAAGCTCTTTAGGACCTTGAATATTTTTGTTGTCCTCCAGATGATTTCTTTTTACAATTTGTAACTCGTTAAAAGTATCGTCTGATACGCCGGCACTAAATTTAATGAATTGCTTAGCTGATGTTAATATAGCTTAAAAACGAGCACAGCTCATTTGGGTATGAAATTAATATTTATTGTACTCTGATTTAATCAACTGAAATCTGTTATCTAACTCAGCAGGTACTGTTTTTATAGGAGATCAGAATTCAAAAGGAAAAAATATTCTCGTTAAGTTTCTTTTCTGTTTATTAACTCCTAACAACTGGATTTTTACAGTTTTGGTCAATTCAGTTCTGTTTCTCCCTCTTTTCCTATAAATGATTTTCCCATAGAAAGTGTAGATAGCACTGCTGAAAAGAATTAGGGGAGCAAGAGATATTGCAAGGAAAATCGTGTGCGACTGAAGTTGCTGAACGTAAAATATTATTTTTATGTAAGTCACAGTAGAATATTCAGTAATACGGGTAAGGAAAAGCACATTAGCGAATTTTTATGCAATACTATAATTTATTGCACATGATGCGACATGGTACACAACAACATGCATATCTGTACAAGAAGAAGAAATGACTTTTTGAAGGTGGTAACTGACCTCTAGTAGGATGTGTGATTCCCTCGAACGGCTAAGGCCGCTGCACACCTGTGTGGCATGGAATTGATGAAACTATCGAGGAGGTTTTGGGGGTATTTTTGCCAATCCTCAATGAGGGCAGTCTCTAATTCACGAAGAGTCAAGGGAGGTAAACTTCGAGCTGCAATGCGTCTGCCACATGCGCTACAGGCAAGCTCAATTGAATTTATATCAGGGGAGCATGCTGGCCACTCCATACGTTCGATTCTCTCCTCTTGAAGTATGTTGTCTACTAGCAAGATTGATAAGGTCCGTTAAAAGGAACGACCATTAAAAGGAACGAATTACCGAAGTCTGCAGCATACGGCATGAAAATGGTTCTGAGAATCTCCTCTCTATATCTCTGAGCCATCAGACTGCCGTTTCGGATGACGTACAGGTCCGTACGTCCACCGATACTTATGCCTGCCCAGATCATTAATCCATGTGCGCCGTAATGTGATGTTTCCTGCACAAAAGCTGGGTTATTTAGTGTTCCGGGTTCCCTCCAATAAGAACTCGTCGATTGTAAGACTCCAGACTGAGTCTCGACTCGTCAGAAAAGAGAACTTAACTCCATTCGTCCTGTCCCCAACTAACCCCAGCCCCGCTTCTATGGTGTCGTGCGGTTAAAGGAACACACACCATTGGCCTAAGTGCATGAAGGCTACCTAGGTGAATGCGACTGTGGATAGCGTGTGTCGACACCAGCAGCTCTCGCTGGAGCTGAGTAGCATTTTGCCGCTTGTTCCGACGGGATGTTGACAATAGTTAACAGTGGTCCCTTGCTGTAGGCGTTCCTGAACGGCCTTTACCTTGCCTCCTTCGAGCACTTCCCGTATCCTGGAATCATGTCCACCGTCGGGAAATCACACTTCGTGACACTCCAGCGACTTCTGCTACTTCCCGCTGTGCCTGACCGGCTTCCAGCTTGCAAATAGCTCTCCACATCGTTGATTCCAGTATATAAAGCTGTTGAGACATCGTTCGAACCGAAGGCTTCAAGAAACGAAGTGTCACGATATACGCGGAAGAACAACGGAGCTCTCCCGGAAAACCCTCGTTGTTATCATAATCTGTGATTTATGCATTCTGACGTCACAGACTCTAACTTGCATAATTATATGTATGATTCGGCTGTCTACGTCACACTCGACTTGTGTTTCCCACATTTCGGCAAAATATCACACGATTGGCTTGCATAATGTTGACAAATCCTATGCTCCCGTAATTATTTTAAGCATTGTATTTTAGAAGAATTTCGAGGCCACCTTATTAGTTATGTTACCATCGTCATTGTTCACTACGTGTAGCATACGTCGGGCAAACTTGTATCGTGCTGCGTAAGCGTCTCTTTGAAGCTGTTGGATCATTTGGATTTCGAATTTTTGAAATTTAAAATGTTTATATACTCACAGGGCATTCAAAAAGTCTCTCCGCAGTAGGAATCGTAGGTTATATGGTCATAGGTATTATAGAAATCATATACATGTATTACGGAAACGTATAGTTCACTCACTAAGTTACAGAAAGTGTTAAAACTCTCATTCTTCACATAACGTAACTATGTTACCCATGTTTTCAAACACATCTCCGAGAGCCAAAACGTTCCTCCGCAGTAATGTTAAGGCTTTTCCATTTAATTTTGATGGTGCTACAAGTCAAATTTTTTTGAATTAAGTTACTTGTTTTGCCTTTAATTGCAGTTTTTTGATGTTTTCTTGATAACATATCAAGCTTCAGAATATGTTTCACAGCAACACCAATTTTCACCAGCTTCTGATGAGTTGAAAGATCCCAAAATGTGGATGTTGATTACGTCATTGCCCCTCAGAAGAAAGGAACAGTCATGAAATCCACATTCACATTTTGGAAACCTTTAACGCATGATAAGCTTGTAAAAATTGGTGTTGTTGTGAAACATATTCTGGTTTCTTAATGACACGAAACAACTTCCAGCATTCACTCTTCCCTTTTTTGTTTTCAACAAAAACGTATTTGTTGGCCTCGACGCCTTTTTCAACATCCTTAATATTAAATTCATCTATGTTAATAAATAAGGCATAAATTCCGTCATGACATGCAATGGAAGGTGATGTTAGCTCATCAAACGAAGACCTCTGAATGTTCAATGCAAAAGATACGATGTAAAAAGTAACTACAATAAATTTTGACCTCAAATGAAATAAACGTATTGATTTTCTTTTAATTAAACTATCTCGAAGCTTTGGTATACTGAGTAATGTCCTGAGTGATCTAACAATTAAAACACTGATCTCATTGTATTACACATTATTTCAAACTCATATTAATTACTGCATACTATCGTGGGGATAAGCGACACAATATACAATATTAATAAATTACGAATTCTACAAAATAAATTTATTAGACTAATTGATCTCAAATCACATCCTAATACTCGACCTTTTTTCAATTTTAGAACGAAAGTATATCCCAATAAATATAATATACTTACAATTACTCAACTATACTATTTTAATCTTGGTAAAATTGTGTTCAAACGAATTAAATATAATTTATATTCAGATCTCGTATTACTAAATACACTTGCACATTCGTATGAAACAAGGAATAACTACAATTACAACCTATTTTTCCAAAAACGGAATCAATTAAACTTACTTTAAATTACAGAGGCCCTCAATACTGGAATTCTTTACCTAGCAATCTGACTAACTTAAATAATTTTAATTTATTTAAAAAAAAAATTCAAACTCCATCTTCTTCAATAATTAGAGAAAAAGAAAAGATTCGCAAAACGTCTTCTGACTGTCTGACTTGATGTGTCTATATGTTTTTTTATTTGTTTCTTCTACGGGGAGTATATGGCTATTTCATGCCATTTTGGCCTTTTCCCTTGTCTTCCCTGTTGGTACAGTCTATGTTCATCATTTATGAATTGTAAATTTTTGTTTCCCACTCTTTTTTTTTCTTCTAAGAGCATGTAACAACAAAAATAAAAAAATAAATAATAACTCCCAGTTTTGCAATGTGACAAGCGCGGTGTAAAAGAATGAATCACCAGAGAAGCAGGCGACAGGCGTTTGACTGTATCTTGGTCCTGGAAACTATAAAGGAAGCATCGTTTTACGATACGGTATCATCGGCCGGTGGAAACAATCTTAGCTTTAAAGAAAGAGGCGGCAATATTTTTGCATGACAAATCATTTTTTTACTCCGCTGGCACCAGCATTGAGCACAAAATTCCACTGTAAGCATTTTCTTTTAAATATTTTTTTTTTCCTTTCAGAAATAAAAAGGAATTAATACCAGGTCGAAATCGAGTCAGGAACACCTTGACCCGACCCGTTTGACCAGCAAGAAGTTGTCGACCTGTTGACCCGCTAACTCGTGACTCGTTTCCATCTCCGGCCAGTGCTCCATGCCCGGACAACGATGGTCAGCTTTCGGTCGTCCGTAACAGCTGTGATCCACTGCAAATAGGTCAAACCACCACGATGATCAGGTATTGTCAAGAACTTGACATCATGCATAGAAAACTACCAATCAAAGTGCTGTCCACATCATGCAACCTTACTTCTTCATGATAACACGAGATACCCCACGTTGCTTGCTAGACGAGCCACAATGTCAAAAAGAATTCCAAAATTCACGAGACATTTTCCGTGATTTCTTTCGTGAATTAACGAAGCATATTTCTGATACAACTTTTTCCGCGAAATGACGGGGAAATCTCTGAGTTTCACGGATTTCTCGTACGCCAGAAAAATTCTGAATTTCCAGAATCCTTTCCGCATTTTTTTTTTCTTATATTGATGGTAAATCAGGGGCGGATTGGCGGTTGCAAAAGGTCCCGGGAAAATTTTCGCAAATGGGCCCGTTCAGTTTCAGTTGTAGTTCTACGGTACTATAGTATCACAACTGAAAATCACTTTTTTATTTAAGAAACAAAAAAAAGGACAGTTGCTCTGGAAACAGTGGTAAGCATAGTAGGGGGGGGGGGGGTAAAGAAAGTACACCCGTCATCCTTAAATTAAAGTGGTTGTTGCGGAAAATTTTCCATCGGCCCATGCCAAGATTTTACTGCAGAAAAATTGTACTGACTGCAATTTTTCTGTTGTGGACAATCACAGAAATTTCAAGATATTTAAAAATCGTCGCAAACTCACTTAATTGACGCGGAAAAAGCGAATGCCAACGTTTAAATCACTAGTTTGGTAAGTTATGTATGTAATTGCGCTGGAGAAGCTCTAATTTTGGACACACTCAATATTTATATTTGTTTAAAATTTTCTCTTATGAACGCTAAGAACATTAATTAAAAAAAATTGCTTATATAGCCTTTTCATATTTGACAGATCGTAAAATAATCTTGATTTTCATACCTTTGAGCTTCCAGTTCTTAAATTTTCAACGAAGTGGGGTGAAATTCCAGCAAAATAGTTGAAAGAGAGAGAGAGAGAGAACTGCTACTACCAAAATTATGTTGGAGTTGTACCAAAAACCCTTTTCGCATAAGACATGATTTTTAAATTTAAATAAATGAAAAAAAAATACAGAACTTTCACACTGCGAAATTATCTATTTGTACTGCAATTTTCGTAGTTTTTCTATTGTGGACAATCACAGTTAGAAATTTAAAGATTTTTAAATATCGTGGCGAACAGATTCTTCATTTAGTGATCATATATTCGTATGTGTTTCAATTACAAAACGTGGTTTTATGCTGCGGTTATGCATTGTAAAGACACCTTACTAAATAACGTAAACAAGACATTTTGCAACTTCATGTTGAAGTGGTATCTCCGTAAATGCCTTCATCTGCAGCATTTGTCAGTTATCAATCACAAGGAGCGTAGGCTGCATAGGTAGAACATTTCGGGGGAAAGGGATCGTATATGAGCACCCCCGCAAACAATCTTACAGTTATTTCAAAATAAGTTCTTGATATCATTAGCTTTCACTCTGAATTCTGTGTTGTCATATAGTGGATAGTACATCCCATACTGACCATTATCTAGCATTGTTCTGCAACTTTATCAAACATGGATGAGTATTTTCACTACTTTAATTAAATTTTCACTGCTTTAACTAAAATAGTGAAAACAATTTAACCCTGTTCAGCCTCCACCCCAATGCTATTAACATACGTAGATTGTTGTATATCCCGATTTTTTCTGATGCCGTGCTCCTCGAAACATCTCAGGATGAAATGAATGGTCAAAGAAACTATGGAAATAAATAGACATCCCTTCCCCACTCCGCAGTTGAGAAAGACATTGGTTAATTGCACGGGGTGGAAGGAGTGGAAGTTTGGAAGAGGAGATACTGTTTAATGCCTAAACAGATTAATTATAGTTTTCGGGCTCTATCTTGCAAAAAAAAATTCGGGCTCCTTGAGCACGAACTCAGCTCTTATGAACACAGCACTAATGCCTCCTACAACCAACGGGAGTAAAATCAACTCCCCCCCTTCCCTGGGGAATATATAGAACATCTCATACCCCCTCCCTCTCCTGCAAATACGGTACATACATTCTCGTTTCTCAGCTACTATGTGAACCCAAAAGTTCGCAAACACACATGTCCCATCTATTGTATTCTAGCAGTTGCTTGATGAGGGGATTTTTTTACCTAATTCAAAATAGAAGTTGTTTTTTTCTTCCCGCTTGTTATAATTACATTGTGTAATTCGTTTATAAAAATAGTGTTGTGGTTCAGTTGTGTGTTTAAAACAACTGAACTGAAAACATTTTTAAGAAAGTGAGAAAGAAAGAGACAAATTATACGGAAGGGGCCCACTGTGAAATGTCCCGGTGTCCCGGTGGGCCAATCCGCCCCTGCGGTAAATTAACGTTTTCAAGATGTGTTAACGGAAAATTCTGAATTTTCAGAAACCTTTCCGCAATTCCTTCCTTATGTTAATAGAAGAACTCCGTCCTCACTTTTTCCGTATCCATATGACGAAACTTTTTCGGTAATAGAAGAGATTTACGGGAATACTCGGGGGTTTGATTAACTGTTAAATTTCAATAGTCTGTCGAAGGATCTGCTTTTGAAGTTCTGTAGGGAGATCTGATATTGTGGATAGCATATCGCATGAATTTTGGTTATTGTGACACAGGATATTTCTTCTCCCTCCCCCATTTTATGCACTAGCTATCATATATTGTGTTACCGTAAGAAACCGGGTACTTAAATTATTGTACGATGTCTATGTATCAGTCTGTGGAGTCCTTAAGATAAAAGCTATATTGCTATCAAGATTAAACTTTGTATTTAGAAGTTTTGTGAAATAATAGACTATAAAGCAACATATTGCACTTTCTCTTAAAGATAACTGAAAGTTGGAAAAAAAGATCTCAAACTACAAATCATTCTGTTTCTTCGAAAGATCACGATGAAAAAAACACCTAATTTGTAATAAGAACTGCTACAGAAAAAATAAAATTATTTCAAACGTATTAAAAAAAATAATAAGCTCCAGTAGAAAATAAAATGATTAAATCACTCGTATTAATTTTAAAAAATCCTCATCGCCGAATTTGTTTTACCTTGAACGTGAGTACGATTTCTGTGACTTTCTGACTCAGTAGTTAAGACGCGCGGCTTCTTTCCAAACGGGCTGGGCTCGATCATCGGCGCAAAAGGATTCTCATCCCTAAGCGCTGAAATATTCAGCATGTTCGATTTGCGAGATATCTGTCTGAATACGGAAAATCTTTAACGGACTTTTCTGAAATAAACGGAATTACTAACTACGAGAAATCTGTGAAAATACAGAAGTTAAAAAAACGGGCACTTTTAAAAATGGAAATTCCGTTACAAGACAGGCACTTACCGGGAACTTTGCTGCACATTATTTTCAGAAATGTTTCGTGAATTCATGCCTCCTTTGAGGTACGAAACCTTACCTCAAACGCCTTATTCATCTGATCTGTCTCCTACTGACTATCAAGCTTCTGTGGGCTCTTTTCTACAGGGGCAATCTTTTCCCCATTAGACATCAGTTGAAACCACATTTCATGAGTTTGTCGCATCCCGAATCTCGACATCTTTTCACGACGGCACAGACAGAACTTTCATCATTTTGGCAAAAATTTGTTACTGCTGGAGGTCATTATTTTGATAAAGCATTTTTTCCGCCTTTGACGTAGGACTAGGTCTAACTCCGCGGATAGTATGGGGCGATTTACGGCCGACTGCCTGTGACAAAATTAGGTCCCAATTGAAATCATTATAGTGTTCAAAATACGTAACGCACACTAATCGTGTTAGCATATTCGTAAACAGCATGGAATCCAATTCGCGTACTGCGCAATACATCGTGCGCGCGACGCTCCCCTTGCTCCCTGTGAGCAGGGGAGATGATGCAATATTTCTGAGTGAACCACCACGTTTGACTCAGTCTATCTCGGCAACCGTAAGCGCAACACGACTGTGCGTGGTATCGTTTTGAAGCTCTCGATTAGATCTATTAAAATATTTGAAGAACATTTCGCAGTGGTTTGAACTGAACATTTAAAAAATTGTTTTCTTGTGAACCGGTGAACATTTTTAACAATATCGCGGTTTCTCTGGACAACCGTGAGTGCAAAACGACTGTGCGTGGTATCGTTTTAAAAAAGCTCTCGACGAGATCTATTCAAATATTCGAAGAACATTTCGCAGTGGTTTGAACTGAACATTTAAAAAATTGTTTTCTTGTGAACCGGTGGACAGTTTTGACAATATCGCGGTTTATCTGGACAACCGTGAGTGCAAAACGATTGTGCGTGGTATCGTTTTAAAGCTCTCGATGACATTTATTCAAATGTATAAAGAACATATCGCAATGGTTTAAACTAAAATTAAAAAAAATGTTTTCATGTGAACGGGTTAACATTTTCAGCAACGCCGCGGAATTCGCAGAATTAACACAAGCAAAGATAAATACACAGTTAACGTGGAAAAAGCGATGGAATAAACGTGGAAAGAGCGATGACTTCTATTGATAAACGTGGAAAGAACGATGCCTTCTATTGATAAACGTGGAAATAACGATGCCTTCTATTGATAAACGTGGAAATAACGAAGCCTTCTGTTGATTAACGTGGAAAAAGAGATTATTTCTATTTGATGTTCCTGGTCCACGTCAACTGTGTATTTATCATTCATACGCCTTCTAGTTATTTGTTCAGTTGCTGCTGTTCATCTGTGGTGAATCCCCAGCATTGTGCGGGGCTCCAATCAAGCAACCCTACCATGTGGTTCGGCAGTTTGTCGTTTGTGAGTCTCGAGGCCGCTGTGCTGCAGTGGAAGCATATCCGGCGTGTAACTGGAAGACCCTGGGTTCGATTCCCGGTGACGGCCGATGAGAATTTTTCCGTGACTCACTTATAAACGTGGAAAGAGCGGTGACTTCTATTTAACTCAAGCAGAAGTGGAGAAAATCAAAACGAGAGGCAAGAGCAAGCGATGAGGAACGTAAGAACCACAAGAAGACAGAGCACCACGTTGGGTAATTCATGAATCGATCTTGCTTTGTGTTCGCAATGTATCCAGCATTATTTGTAAAAATTATGTAAGCTACTTTTCGTATCATAGACCTGTGTTGGCTGTAACAAATTAAACAAACGCTTTGAAACCATACTCGACTAGCCCCTTTTAAACTTTCCGATATGCAAGTCGTAGTCCTACGTTCCAAACTGACGGCTCAATCAGAACTGAGCCTACCTATGTTTTTCTTTTTTTTTTTTTTTTTCACTGTATTTCAGGTGCTTGAAGTTTCCATCAATATTTCGATATTTCGTCTGCATCATCCTAGTAACCAGTGGTGGTTCTAGACAAAAAAAAAAAAAAAAAAAAAAAAATTGGGGGAGGGGGACACAAGTTCCTGCATACATCGGTAATAAATTTAAATTAATATGTAATGCCCCCCGAAAAATAAATCCAATTATATTTGGGGGCCGGGGCACCCTCGGCCCTGGCCTTGAACCAGTAGTAACCACCTTTCTATCTTCTAGTAATGGCATAGTCCTAAAAATATGATTCATTAAGTTATTTTTAAGCAACATGTCTGCAGAAATATGGAGTATATATTGGACAATATTAACTGCAATATCGATTACGCACAAAATGCATACACACAGAATTACAATGAAAGACCGAAACCGCAAATGCCACCCACCTCTTCTACGTAGGGAAAATATAGCTGCCCTCTGAACTTCCCTTTCCTTTGTGCCCCAAACCACTACTTTTACGAGTACAGCATTTTTTTTCTGTCTTTATTACTAGTGTTGGGTCACAAACAAGTATTTGTGAGTGAAAGCCCTTTAATTTAAATTGGTGTAGTGAGTATCGTGGGAAGAAATACCCGGATGTCGCGCAGTTCCACCATCAGCCACACACATGAAGCACTTACTGTGGGTGGGTGGTCGTAAACTGCTGTTCAGTTAGCCAGGCGAACTTCTACTGATGTAAGACAAAGTCACGTGATTATTACAGGTATGACATATTCGTCCCATCAAAACGTTCATGAATTCCATTAAGCATAAAACCTGAAATATCGGGCATCAAGATATCACCACTTTTTATGGTTCTGAATGCTAGTTAGAGTACTTATTTTTTCACTTTCAAAACTGTTCTTATAGTCTGGCGCCGCGTCACAGGCAGTGTTTCTTTCAGGTATACATTCAAAGGGGCGAAGCCCTCCCGGAATTGACCATTCGCCCCGCCCCGGGATACATTTTAGGTTACCGAGCCAAATTTTAATAAATTCAGGCTACGATGAAAAAATGAAGTTTCGTTTCTTTTTTATGCTACAAATATTTCTCCAATTATATTTTTTTAAATATTTGTTCAAATGGTACTAGTTATAGTTTATTTATTAAAAAGTGTATTACGAACCATGGTATTCTTCAAAATATTATAAGTAGACTAATCATACCTAATTGTCTGCGAATCGTGATTCAGGAACAAGAGTGCGTTGAATACATTTTAATAGATAAAAATTTCAAGCCTGCGGAACCTCCCCCTTCCCTCCTTTAGCCGAAAGCAATTTGTTATTATTGAAATGCTTGAAGAAGTAATTACTATATCAGGTATGTATATATATAATTTTTCTTCGGGGCGGGGGGGGGGGGGGGGGGGCGAAAAAAGGAAGTTTTTTTTTAAATCCACCGTCTGGAACAAAATTAAAGTTAATGAAAAATTGAAGAAAAATTAAAGCATTTTTTTCTAATGTAAGTTGGTACATTTTTATTAAATTAAAGCATTTGTTTCTAATGTAAGTTGGTACATTTTTATTAAATTAAGGCATTTTTTTTTCTAATGTAAGTCGCATTTTAACCAAAAACAAAACAAATGAAACATTTCCCCTAAATGCGCCCCTGTGCTAGATATATAGTAATTACTTCTGTATATATAAGTATAGTAGTTAAAATTATATCATCATCATCATCATCATCGTCAACCATTATCAATCCACTGCTGGACGAAGGTCTCCCCAAGTTTCCTCCACAACGGTCTGTCTTGTGCCAGTCTCCTCCATGTCACTCCCGCATATTTACGAATTTCATCCACCCATCTCCCATGTGGTCTTTTTCTGGGTCTTTTCCTGTCCCTTGGAATCCAATCTAAAATTTCGGCTGTCCATCTATGGTCTGTCCTTCTGGCAGTATGTCCAGCCCATTGCCATTTCAGGGATTTAACTCTGATCATGATGTCTTCCACTCTCGTCATTTTTCGGATCCACGAGTTCCTCTTCTTATCTCTCCTGGTTATACCAAGCATGCACCTCTCCATGCTTCTTTGAGTTGTCTGCAGCCTTTGTATGTCTCTTTTAGTTAAGGTCCACGTCTCTGCACCATACGTAAGCACTGGAAGGATGCATTGATCAAACACTTTTCTTTTAAGACATAACGGCATATTGCTCTTGAAAATTATGCTGTTTCTTCCAAAAGCTCTCCAGGCAAGTTTTGTACGCCGATTAATTTCTTCATCAATGTGACCCTCACTTGATATCTGCTGTCCAAGATAAACATACGTATCTGTTATCTCCAGTTTTTCTCCATCAATCGATAAATCTTCATTTCTTGTAAAAGCATTGAACATCACTTTTGTCTTCTGAAAGTTCATTTTTAATCCCACTTCTTTACTCTCTTGTCAGCAAGTTCCTGGATCATACTCTGCAGCTCTGATGGGGTAGTTGCAAAAATGACTACGTCATCAGCAAAACGAAGGTGGGTTAGATAATCTCCATTAATCTTTATCCCTTTGTTTTCCCAGTTCAGTGATTGAAAGACATTTTCCAATGTGGCATTAAAGAGCTTCGGAGATATGGTGTCACCTTGTCTCACTCCCTTTCCAATTTTTATGTGTGTTGTATTTTCAAACAGCCGAATCTTTGCACTTGCATTTTCATAGATGTTATTAATAATATTAATGTATGCATCTTCAATACCGCAGGATTTCAGAGCCGGGGTAACTGCTGATGGTTTCACCGAATCAAAGGCTTTTTCATAATCGATAAAAGCCATGCACAATGGAAGTTCATATTCCCTCGCTCTTTCAATTAGTTCTCTCAGTACGTGGATATGATCTATTGTGCTGTAGCCACTCCTGAATCCAGCTTGTTCTCTCGGTTGAGCCATGTCCAGTGTTACCTTCAAGCGGTGTGAAAGAACTTTAGTGAAGATTTTATAAACCACTGATAGGAGGCTGATAGGTCTGTAGTTCCTGAGATCCTCAATGTTACCTTTTTTATGTAGCAGGATCATTGTAGCATTGTTCCAATCCTCAGGAATCTTCCCTTCATTAAGGCATCGAGTGAAAATTTGGGCGAGTACTGTTTCAATTTCTCCACTTGCTTCTTGTATGATGTCTATAGTAATTCCATCTTCTCCTGGAGCTTTCCCCCGCTTCATGTTCTTGATTGCATGAGCAACTTCTGCTGGGAGGACTGGAAGAACTCTGGTACTTTTCATGATGTCTGGAGTACATGTATCATCCCTTTCATATAGTTTGGAGTAGAAATCTTTCACTCTTGTCAAAATTTCGCCTCTATTTCTTGTTATAGAACCATCTTCTTTTCTCAGAGCCATAATCTGTTTTCTTCCCTTACTGAGATGTCCCTTTGCTATCTTTAGGCTTTGGTTGTTTTCAATTGCTTTCCTCACTAGCTCACAGTTGAATTTCCTTACGTCTTCAGTGATACTTTTTCGTGCTGTCTTGCATAGCTCTATATATTCCACTTTGGAAGTCACATCTTCTTTAGTTGTCCTCATCTCTCTTCTTTTTTGCATCAACATTTTGGTTTTTCCTGATAATTTGTTTACATGCAACTTGTTCTTAGACCCAGCTAATTTTGTTGCTGTTTCCATAAGAGCTTTGGTTACTTTTCTGTTAACTTCAGAAATATCCACTTCTTCCGATGTTAGGCCTTCTAAAGCAGAGAATCTGTTCTTCAGTTCCAACTTGAAAGTATTATGGTGTTTTTTAAGGTTGGTTATGTCAATACATTTTGTTTGTCTTATGAGCTTGCCACGTTCCAGTTTAGTGTTGAGGTGCATCTTACATCTCACCAATCTATGGTCACTACCTGTGTTGAACTTGTTTAGCACACTGCAGTCTTCGATGACGAATTTTTTGTTACACATAATAAAATCAATTTCACTTGTCGTCCCAATTGGATGTCTCCATGTCCATTTCCTGTGTGGCTTTTTCTTGAAAAAGGAATTCAAGATGAAAAATCCTTCTGCCTCTGCAAACTCAACGAGAGTATTTCCACGCTGGTTTCTGTTGCCGTGACCGAATTTACCTACTGAAGTTTCATTCTGTTGCCGGTGCCCTATTTTTGCATTGAAATCTCTCATAATTATCTTCAAGTGCTGCTGACCTTTATTATTTAGATGACGAATTTCCTCATAAAATTCTTCAATTTCTTCTTCAGGATGACTTGTGGTGGGTGCATAAGTTTGAATAATCTGAGCCTGGTATCTTCTCGATAGTTGGATAACGAGTCGTGCAGCTCTGTCAGAGGAACTTTCAACTTCTACCACTTTATCCTTCAGTTTCTTGTTTATTATAAATCCAACACCACTAGTTCTGCCAGTATCTGTCCCACGATAATAGAAGAGATGTCCACTTTTCAGTTCAATGAGATCTTCTCCTTTTCTCCTTACCTCACTCAGCCCGACGATGTCCCACTTGATCCTTTGTAGTTCCTCTTCCAATTCAAGAAGCCTTGAATCAGAAGATAGGGAGCGTCCGTTGTAGGTAGCCAAGGTCAGCATCAAATGGCAGCCTAGTCCGGTCCTCCGGGGATTCTTAGCACCCTCTGCCTTCATGTCGCACTGGCCGCTGCCTTGGCCAGGTACATTCCAGCTGCCGGAGACTGAGGGCCAAGATTTAAGTTGTAGAGTCATTTTGGAGGTGTTTGGCCATAACTCACCACGCTGGCCAAGCGGGTTGGTGAGTGTGGGATAGCATTTCCTCTGATCCCGATGGTATAGTTTATAGTTATACCGCTATTTGCGGTCGTCAGAGCCCTTTTAGTGAGAACAGGATGCACCACGAGAAGGCGGGGTTGACATTTGTCAAGGAGAGGCTGTGATGTTACGCATCACCTGACCTTACATCCCTAAAATTATATATATATATATATATATATATATATATATATCAAATGGAAAACTTGCCCCTTCTAAGGTTCCATTTGCCCCCCCCCCCCCACCGCCCCGGCCAAAAAGTCCTGAAAGAAACACTGGTCACAGTGGGTTTAGTCTAATGTGACTGGAGCCGCACAACTTTCCACTCAGCCCATCCTTAGTCCCTCTCAAAAGAAATCTTTGGCATGCCGTGATCTTTGTGGATGTGAAGTAAAGCGAATGATTCGCGCGAAAGCATGCATAACTTGAAGTATACTTTGGTGCGAATCATACGTAATTTAACGTACAACACATTCCATTTATTCACGTCACTCACGACCACACTGAGCCACAGTCCAGTACATACTAAGTGGACGTTAATCATGACAACAAACACTAATAAGGTTTACTAATTCCTGACATTGAGCGGTACTTAGGTAGGTGGATTAATGATTGTTATTGTCGAAAAACACACTTAGTAAGTATCAACCGTCTTAACACGGTATAATTTTCTTTAATGAGAAGTTTAAAAGCACTTCACATTTAAAAGCAAAATTAAAATCCCCACAGAAACTTTCAAGACCCCATTCATCAGGTGGTATGTACACTAAAAATCGTACATGGATACTCCAGGTTTTAAGTATATAGCTAGCGCTGGTCAGATCCGCGCATGCTCCAGGTCACTGAGCAAATCATTGCACATAGGATGAATACATTAATTATGTACAAATATGAGTGAATCAGTAATCACAATGCAAAGAAACTAATAATAGAAAGACATCTCATGAAGATACTGGTCAGGACGTGCAGAGCGATATAAGTATATTTCTTCACTGATCTCTTTCGACGTAGTTCTTGGCGCGAAAACTGTGTTATATGGACATACACTTAAACAATTTCAACCAATTACCTGCGTACACATAAATAATGTGTTCTATGACTACGCTGATTACCTAAACAAATATTTAATTGGCTATAAAAAAAACATAACAATGGCACACATATGAATAAAATTTAGCTGTCTTCTGAACATAAGTATTGGGTCAACTTTGACCTAAATCAGTTCCCGCGAGATAGTTTTAATGAACTTAAATTCCACAGTTCAATCTTACTATTTCTCAGTTCAGTTCTTGAAATATATTAGTTCAGTTCCTCAACTAACTGCGTAGCAGATGTAACAATAAAAACAAAATGTTTCTACTTACATGGATGCTGTCAAGAACAAATCCAAATTGTGATTTAACTTTTCACCTGTATATAAGAGCGGTATCCAAGCCACCGCTTTTACGCTCATATTTTTCTTTCGTCGGCTTTATCCCGTCGCTCTTACACGTAGAGGCTGCGCTGCTTACGTAACCACACACACATACACACACACACACACACATACACACGGGGCCTCGCTTCGCCCCGCAGGACCAGCTGGCTTCCTTCGCCGCTTTAGGTAGAGGATGGTAATTGCACACTGCCGTAGTTGGACTCGAACCCGATCTTCGGCTTGGCTTCGCTTCGATGAACGTCCACTCGCAGACTTCTTAATTCCTCTGTAGCTTTGCTTTCATTGGGCCAATCAGTCGCTGATTTCCATTAGGCTCCCAGCCTAGAAATTGCTCCTTTATCACGCGGATTTAGGCATTCCGCTGTCTTTATGGCAAACTGCCTCGAGTTGTCGTCTCCATTTCATTTATCCTAAGTGCAGGGAGTTTCTCTCTTCATCGCCCAATTCATATAGCAGATCCAAGGCATCCAGCCCAGCCTTTCACATCGGAGAGCGTACAGACAACTGAACTTTCTTCCTTATTTTCACGCTAAGTGCGAAATCTTATTTTTCTGCACGGACCACACAGAGAGCAATTGTTCTCGAAAATGCCCCAAACAATCGACGAATTTACGATTATTCGCTAAACCTTTTGTCCTCCACCTTCATTCATTTACTCAAGTGGCCCCTCTTCGAAATGTACCCTGTTAAAACTGGCCGTCAGCTGCACCCTGATATTTATAACCTAACAGCGCTATTCTGAGACCACCCAACCAGAGGCAGAATTCTTCGCCTCTTTTCTTTCCAAACCCCCAGATAAAACTTTTTCTGTTGTTTACGCTTTTAAACTCCAATCAAGCCTCGAACATAATTAATACTTAATTAATTTCATACATCCATCACGCCCATTAATTACTATATTAATTGCGGGGGTAGGTCGTAACAATACAAAGTCCGCCCCGGTGGCGCAGTGGTCTAAGCGATGGCCTCTGATCAATCGTCCGAAAGGCGTCCGAGTTCGAATCCCGGTGAGGCATGGATGTTGTGTTTGTCTTACGGCACTGGCTCTCTCTCTTCCCTGGAACCAGTGACCCTAAATTAGGGACGGGCGACTGCTTATAGCCCATTGAGTTGCTCACGGTGGTCGTTAAACCTCCAATAAAAAGAAAAAAAGTTCTCTTTCTATTATTAGTTTCTTTGTATTGTAATTACGGATTCACTCGTATTTGTACATAATTAATGTATTCACCCTATGTGCAATGATTTGCTCAATGACATGGAACATGCGCAAATCTAACCAGGGCTAGCTACTTAAAACTTGGAGTATCCATGGTACGATTTTCAGTGTACATACTACCTGATGAAGGAGCCCATTGGGTCCTGAAAGTTCCTGCGGTGATTTTAATTTTGCTTTTAAATGTAAAGTGCTTTTAAACTTCTCATTAAAGAAAATTATACCGTGCTAAGACGGCCAATACTAAGTGTATACTTCGGCATGAAACTATGATCTGCATGGTGTAAAACATATGAAAGAAGATATGTAAGTCATAAAAGTAAAAATTTACTAAACTATTATGGCAGTAACAATATTTCGACTGAGTAGTTTTTCATAAACAATATTTATTTTTATTATTACATATTTTTCAGATTTTGACAAACGTAAGAAACGACTCTGACGCCGATAAAATGTGATGTATCTACGAAAGTCCACCTACGCATGCGCAAGCTAAAATGTGACCTCAAGATAGAAAGAAAAGCTGAATCCCAGGAGTGTTAGTGAGTTGGGAACTTTTGGTTTACGATATCTACAGGTTACACCTCATCGTGTTATACATGATTTTTAAGGTATCCTCAAAAGCAGGTAATATTCCCTTGGAGAGCCTGAGAGGAATACATATTTCGCTACGAGGCATATTTTACTACTGTCAGGAAAGATGTATGTATAGCATCAAAGTGCATTTTTGCAATTGCTTTTATTACGTTTAGCATCATGGTTGTGCAAACACAAATTTGTCCGTGACAGAGATCGAAAACGCGCCCCCTCGCTCCAGAGTGAGATGCTCTCCCAACTCAGCTACACGGACGGAATGTATCCCTACAGATTTGTCGTCTTGACACATGCTTTACCTCTGTAGTACGTCACATCATCTAACTCTTATTTTTCTGTTGTTTTTTTTTTTTTTTTTTTTGAAGCGATGTAGGAATTTTTCATTAATTCCATGTGTGGAACAAACATCACACATTTTTCGAAGAACCCAAAGGCCAGTACATCCATTTTAACGTTCGAGCGTCAATGTGAAAACACAAATTTGTCCGAGAACGGCGATCGAAACCTCACCTCCTCGCTCCGGAGTGAGATGCTCTCCCAATTAAGCTGACACGTGATTTGCCTCTACAGTGCGTCACAAGGTTCTCTATTGCAATAAGATATTGTTATGTTCATTTAAAACTTAATGAATTAATGTTCTGCGATAGTTTAGTAAAATATATTGTTGAGTAACAATAAAATTAACTATTGCTGCGCCACTTCATGGGACACGATAACATTTCCACACTGGTTTTGACTACTTCCGTTACCCATTTTCGTTACATCGAAATTGTTTACTTGGGAATTACTTTGCTTCTGTCAGGAAAGATGCTTAGCATTAAAATTAACAAGTTAGTAAAATCATGCAGAGCATTGTTTATGATACGCTTTCCAACATACCAGAAATCATTACTCAAGTTATTACTCAAGTTATGAGGATAATGGCTGTGGAATAAATCTCGGTCCTGTGCCCTGACCTTTGGCCCCATTTCGATGATATTCAACAGAACCGGTTCAGTATACCTCCGGAACAACATACTAAAGTTTTGTCGTAATTGAAGCATTTTTACATAAGTTATGACGCATAAGGGCGATATAATGGATCCCGCTCCTGTGTGCTGACCTTTGACCTCATTTATCCCATTTTCAATAGAGTTCGTCCCCAGGTTGCCCCATACCACATACTGAAATTTCATCAAAATCGAACCATTTTTAAGTGAGTTATCATGCTGACGGGCAGACAGACAGACAGACGGACAAAGCTGGAGCATATACGCTTCTTCAACCTACGGTTGGAAAGCGCAAAAAAGAGTTCTGATATTAAGTATACATATGCTGAATATAGCGAGTTTAGATTTTAACAAACTTTGACGAATACAGGAAACTTTTTATAAACGTCATCTATAGTTGGCACTTGGCATTTCTTATTTCAGGTTACAGACTAAATCCCATATACGACCTCATAATGTCAAAAAAAAAAAAAAAAAAAAAAGATGTAGGTCTCGACTTGTCTCTTGTTGAAAAGACCAGGGGCTTTGGGGATCCTCCATGGCACCCACTTGGTGTCATGGTTGATACCACCTATACATCTTTCGAGAAATCCTCAACCCCAGCGTCAGTGTACCAGCAGCTCTTCGCTGAGCACCGTGCCGTCAATTCTGAATACACTCCCATTTTCACTGATGGCTCCAAGATGCACGGAGTCGTTGGATCCGCGGCGGTTTGTATTGATGACGTCTCTGTCGCTCGGATCCCAGCTGAGGCCACGGTGTTTTCGGCGGAGATGCATGCTGTGTATCTTGCACTACTTCATGTTCAGTCGAGCTCTCATCAACGGGCTGCGGTGTACACTGATTCTTTGAGTGTTGTACAGTCATTGTCATCGTTGGACTGCTGTGACCACCCTTTTCTTTTTACCGTGCGAGGGCTTCTTTGTTCTTTGCTCGAGGCCGGTTTCCAGATACAATTTTGTTGGATTCCCGGGCATGTTGGAATCTCGGGTAACGAGTGTGCTGATGCGGCTGCTAGATCTGCTTCCTCTTTGGTCGTCACACCCTTGCCACTGTTTCACCGGGATTTCCGCTTTCTGGTTCGCGACCATATCAAGCGAACGTGGCAAGGTCTGTGGGACCAACAGGTGGAAAATAAACTGCATCGTATTAAACCTAATCTTGAAGTCTGGAAATCCTCATATCGTCGGAACCGTAGGGAGGAAGTGGTGCTTGCGCGTAACCGCATCGGGCATTGTCGTTTCACTCACCGCTTTTTGCTGTGTGGCGACACTGCGCCGATGTGTGAGACGTGCAATTGCCGACTCACCGTCACTCATCTTCTGTGTAGCTGTGTTCGTTTTCGTGATGTACGTTTTCATTTCTTTCATTCTCATTTGTTGAACGAGGACGCCGCTACACTGCAGCGGCTCCTCAATGACCACTGCAATACTGTTGCCGTGTTTTCATTTTTAAAGAAATTGACTATTTTAAACTTATCTAGATTTTTGCCTTATCATCATCCTCATTTCTCAGTTTTACTGAATCAGCTAGATTTTAATCATTGTAGTATGATCCAGGAACTTGCTGACAAGAGTAAAGAAGTGGGATTAAAAATGAACTTTCAGAAGACAAAAGTGATGTTCAATGCTTTTACAAGAAATGAAGATTTATCGATTGATGGAGAAAAACTGGAGATAACAGATACGTATGTTTATCTTGGACAGCAGATATCAAGTGAGGGTCACATTGATGAAGAAATTAATCGGCGTACAAAACTTGCCTGGAGAGCTTTTGGAAGAAACAGCATAATTTTCAAGAGCAATATGCCATTATGTCTTAAAAGAAAAGTGTTTGATCAATGCATCCTTCCAGTGCTTACGTATGGTGCAGAGACGTGGACCTTAACTAAAAGAGACATACAAAGGCTGCAGACAACTCAAAGAAGCATGGAGAGGTGCATGCTTGGTATAACCAGGAGAGATAAGAAGAGGAACTCGTGGATCCGAAAAATGACGAGAGTGGAAGACATCATGATCAGAGTTAAATCCCTGAAATGGCAATGGGCTGGACATACTGCCAGAAGGACAGACCATAGATGGACAGCCGAAATTTTAGATTGGATTCCAAGGGACAGGAAAAGACCCAGAAAAAGACCACATGGGAGATGGGTGGATGAAATTCGTAAATATGCGGGAGTGACATGGAGGAGACTGGCACAAGACAGACCGTTGTGGAGGAAACTTGGGGAGACCTTCGTCCAGCAGTGGATTGATAATGGTTGACAATGATGATGATGATGATGATGATCATGTTTTTAATACTGTTTGTTTCATTATCTTTTTTAACCCTTCCATCGTTCTCATTTTTCAGTTTTACATGATCAGTCAAATTTTAAGCTTTTTACCACATTTTGAATACTGTTTGTTTGTCTTGTGTCTGGCGCTCTTTGGCCAACCATGGCACTTGCGCCATAAAAATCAACCAACCAACCAACCAACCTAATGTCAAAAAAAAAAAAAAAGTTAGTACGTGGCTAAACCTCGGAAAACAAAATTATGCGAATGCAGGGGTCGAATTTTTTTCCCCTATTCAGTCCCAAAGTAACTGAATAAGAATTCCCCAGTCCTTACTTATACTTTGATCTAATCACAAGCAAATTGATAAACTAAAGCTCAAATTTAGGAAATGTTGATTTTTCAAACTATGACATTCACACAAAACACTTTCTCCGCTGTCTTGATAAAGCCCATCCACATCTAACCTCAGGGGCTGCTTCTTTTTTGCACTTCCCCAATTTACAAACCACTAGAAAGCAGGTAAGTTTGATCAATATCCCTCTTTCACCCTTCCCCGATAACACTGATACCCCACACCACAACAGATGCAGTCCCTGAAATGGAAATGTTTGACATCATAGTATGTATGGTTCAACCACTGATACAGGATGGCCATCCAGAAAATAAGTACTGTTTAAAGATACCAAAAAAAAAAAAAAAAAAAAATATATATATATATATATATATACACACTGCTGTCCACCCAAAATGCAACACCAAGAAGGAAGCATCCGATTGGCCTGAAATTCGCAGCATGCGTCGCTCGCGAGATGATATGCAAACGATTAGCATTGCAGGGCATATGCAAATCATGTGAGCCCGGCACGCCACCGAGAAGCACTATAAGAAGGGTGCACAGAAGGCGGGGGGGGTCTGCCCCGGTGGCGCAGTGGTCTAAGGCGCTGGCCTCTGATCATTCGTCCGTAAGGGGTCCGGGTTCGTATCCCGGTCAGGTATGGATGTTGAGTTTGTCTTACAGCACTGGCTCTCTCCCTTCCCTGGAACCAGTGACCCTAAATTAGGAACGGTCTACTGCTTATAGCCCATTGAGTTGCTCACGGTGGTCGTTAAACCTCCAATCAAAAAAAAAAAAAAAAACAGAAGGCGGGGTGTAAGTAGTGGAAGTGTGTTGTGCTGATGGACCTGTGCATGGGATGCTTTCTGATGCCTCGTCGCAGAACAGGCAGTCATTCCAGCACGTTTCGGAGTTCGACCGAGGACGAATAGTGGCTTATCGCGACAGCAGTTTATCGTACCAAGACATCGGCGCCCGTGTGGGACGACATCCAGCCACAGTGAGCGAGTATGGATTCGGCGGGGGCAGGAGGGACGGACGGACCCACGTGAGCTATTGCCGCAACCGCGGCACACCACCGAACAAGAGGACCGGCATGTTGTGCGGCGGGCATTGACGGCTCACACCGCCACATCACGAACGTTAGCGCAGGAATTAAGGTGTGTTGCGCAACAACCTGTGTCAGCACGTACCGTTCGACGTCGTCTGCAGGAGCGGGGACTTGTCGCACGGCGCCCATTGCTCCGATTACCATTGACGTTACACCACCGGTGAGTGCGGCGGCAGTGGGTCGTTGAACGCAGCACCTGGACTACGGAATGGCACGACATTGTCTTCTCCGACGAATCCCGCTTCTGCCTGCAACACCACGATGGTTGGATCCACGTGTGGCGGCACCGCGGCGAGAGATTGTATGACACCTGCATTATGCATCGCCATACCAGTCCGTCACTTCGCGTTATGGTTTGGAGCGCAATTGGATATGACATCCGCACCCCTCTGGTACGCATCACCGGTATACTCAACAGCCACCGCTACATCTCCGAAGAGCCTGTAGTCCTCCCTTACCTGCAGGACCTGCCAGCGGCCACGTTTCAACAGAACAATGCGCGCCCGCACGTGGCACGCATCGTGCAACAATTCTTCACGGCCCACCATGTGTCTTTGCTGCCGTGGCCCGCATGTTATTCCGATATGTCGTCCATCGAACACGTCTGGTCGCTGATCGGCAACCGAGTGGCCCTGCAAGTACCACCCGCGGCTACGCCTGATGAACTGTGGCCACGTGTGGAAGCAGCCTGGACCGACATACCCCAAGCCCACATCCAAAGCCTCTTTTGTTCGATGCCGCGGTGTGTAGCGGCCGTTATTGCCAGCCATGGGGGCCACACGAACTATTGGTGTCTGCGTGTTCCGCAAGTCGTACGGGCCTGTAAGTTCAATCGTTTCATCTTTGTATCTGTTGTTATGTGTCCAGTAAATCTGGCTTTGCTATCTCGTGTCCTTCTTGGTGTTGCATTTTGGGTGGCCAACAGTGTAGTTATCCCGCACGCGAGACAGTTAGCCCTTGATCAGCCTTCCCAAAGTTGAAAACTGGCGTCGTCACTGCCTGGGGTTACCTGAAATGTAAGACTGTGGGCGAGTAGATGGCCAAAAGCAGGGTTGGTAATCTCCAGCCTTCTAGGCTATTAAGTGTGGTCGTTTGAGTGAATTTAAAATTTTCCGAACAAATCCTTTTATTTTTATTAATATGTTTTGTTCTTCTTTTATTATTTTCATTTGAATTTTAAGTAACCAATCTTAAATGCGATCATTTTAATCTTCAGTATTTTCATTTAATCTTAAAATGAATTTAAAATACCAAAGAGTAAAAGAAGATTCAACGAAATAATGCTCGCCGACTGACGGCCACAAATAAAACATTAGTAACTCATAATGGCTATTTTGACACCTGGTACACTCATGATTTCGTTCTATGGCTCCTAAAGAACTACAGATGCAATTGATTGAGCTCTCAGAAGACGGCATTTTAAAGTCCTTATTTGATGCTAAAAAAGATCCAGTTCAAATATGGAAAAATGCTATAGAATACCAACGCCCTCGGCAACATGCACGAAAAATGGTTTCTTGATTTTCAACCACTTATTGCTGCGAATCTAACATTCTTTTACCTAACTCAAATCAAGACGCCCTTAAGGTCACAAACGACGGATACCGATCTAGAGGATCAGCTAAAAGTGCGGATCTCCATGTTGCAACTAAGTATTTACAAATGCTTTCCAACAAAAAGCAGTCACAACAAAGTCATTGAAAGGTTAATTGACATTAGAATCAACAATTTTTTTTCATTTTTTGAAGTTAGTACGTAGCCTAGGTAATAAGATTTTTATAAAATGATGTACATTTCGAAGTAACTATTATGGGTATGCAAAAGTCTCCCCCGCCCCCGCTATCGGGTGCTGTAGGGGTCGAACCGGTCGGCGACCCGTGCTGTCAGTTCGTACATTAAGCCAAGCATGGCGGTCGATAAAGTTCATTTGCGGCACTGTTTGTTATTTATGTTTAATTTAGGGAAAAGTGCGAGTGAAGCATACGGTTCAATATGTCAGGCGTATGGCGAAACGGTTGGGTGAGCGGACGTGTCGAGAATGGTTTGCCAGGTTTAAGAAAGGTTTTCTAAGCTTGGAAGACAAGTCACGTGCAGGTAGACCACAGAAACTCTCAGGCGAGGAGCTGGAATCCCTGTTGCAAGAGGGTACCACACAATCGACCACGCAACTGGCGAAACGTTTGAAAGTGGCTCAATCGACGGTGGTACGGCGTCTACAGACCTTGGAGAAGATCCAGAAGATTAGTAAGTGGGTTCCGCATACTTTAACGGAGCGTAATATTGATCAACGATTGGGCATCTGCTGGTTGTTGCTGAAGAGGTTTCAAGGGACGAATTTCTTGTGGAAGGTTGTCACCGGTGATGAAAAATAGGTCTATTGCGACAACTTCGTACGCGAGCGATTCTGGGTCGACCCAGGCCAGCCATCAACATCCACTGTAAAACAGGATACCCACGGGGTAAAGGTGCTGTTGTGTGTGGTGGGATATGCACGGAGTGCTGTACTTCAAACGGTTGAAACCGGGAGAAATAATCACTGCACAACGATATCCCGATCAGTGATGAAACTGAAAGCCACAATCGAGCAAAAATGTCCGTAGATAGGTAAAGGACGCCGCCCAGTCATCCTGTTACACGATAATGCCAGACCACATGTTGGTGCAACCACGGAATCAACCCTTGAACAGGTTTTACCGCCCCCGGCTTACTCCCCGGACATTGCACCCTCAGACTTTCATCTGTATCGCTCTATGCAACATGCCCTATAGCCCAACAGCGGCTTACCACAATTCCAGAGGTGGAAAATTTCATCCCTGCGTTCTTCAGCTGAAAACACGAGTCCTTCTATCACAGGGGCATTCATTTGTTTCCTGAAAAATGGCAAAAGGTAATTGATGCTAACGACCAATATTTCGTTGAATAAATGTGTACTGGTTTCCTGATTGCCCCTGTGTCCTTTCTCCTTAAAACGGCGGAAACTTTTGCATACCCCTAATAATTGAAGTTTCTTGAAAGCGGTTTTGTTAGATTACAGTTAACTTAATGCGGTCTTCTAACATGAAAAGTTCCCCACCTCTGTTGAATCGCCCGAAAAACAACATTGCTTCATTTCGAAATATAGTTTGGAAGTTCTCTATGGTATTTTACGACACGATCGGGGATAATACAGCTGTTTGATGATATGCATCTTTTCCGACAGTAGAAAAGTGCGTCCAATAGACAAAACATTAGAGATAGGGGTGATGGGCAGTTGGCATGGGCATCACCCTCGCAGAGTGGAACAGACCCAAACCGAACGCAATTGATAAATAGAAGGGCAACAGGGCTTCCCAACAGTGTATCGCGATCGACGAACATGGGCAAACTTGGTGATCTGAGCGACTTTGATCGTGGACGCATTGTCGGCGCAAGACAGATGGATCATTCTATCGCCCAAGTGGTAAGAACCCTAGGGTTCTTGAGCGCAACTGCGTCATGGGTGTACCGCGAATATACAATCGACAGACGTACCAGAGCCCCATAGACCAAGCGGTGGCCAACTAAACTCCATTGATGAAACAGGTTGACGTTAACTATCCAAGCTCGTACAGACCGACCTCTTGGCAACGACAGAGCAAGTCACATCCAGGTTAAATGTCGGAGACCCAAGCAGCGTCAGCGAGGGAATGGTACGGCGGACGCTGCGTACCCTGGGCTACGGGAGTGGACGTCCCTACTCGTGTGCCATTGTTGACTGCTTTTCAATGGAAATCACGCTTCGCCTCGTGCCGGAAACATCAAAACAGGACTTCTGCAGAGTGGCGCCGTGTCGTGTGGTCAGATGAATCCCGTTATCAACCTACCTGACAGGAGGGGGCGGGTGTGGAGTCGACAGCATGAGGCCATGGCACCGTCGTGCGAGGTTGGCTATGTTTCAAGGCGGTGGTGTCTCTGTGATGGCTTGGGGAGCCTTCTCATGGGACCACATTGTCCCTTAGTGCGTCGGGAGAGGTCTTTAACCGCTGCGCACTACCAGTAGAGTTGGAAACGGGTCAAAAATTTCGGACCAGGACCCGACTCGATCCGGACCCGTAACTGACCCGGACAAATCTGCTTTGAACTATAAATTCGAAATTCAGTTTATATATATGTACATATAAAAAGTGATGTACAATGCTTTTACAAGAAACGAAGATTTATCTATTGATGGAGAAAAGCTTGAGACAACCGATTCCTACATTTATCTTGGGCAGAAGATATCAAGTGAGGGTCACATTGATGAAGAAATTAATCGGCGTGTAAAACTTGGATGGAGAGCTTTTGGAAGAAACAGTACGATTTTTAAGAGCAGTATGCCATTATGTCTCAACAGAAAAGTGTTTAATCAGTGCATCCTGCCAGTGCTTAGGTATGGAGCAGAGACATGGACCTTAACTAAAAAAGACATACAAAGACTGCAGACAACTCAAAGAAGCGTGGAGAGATGTATTCTTGGTGTAAACCGGAAAGATAAGAAGAGGAACTTGTGGATAAGGAAAATGACAGGAAGTGGACGACGTCATGACCAGAGTTAAATCACTGAAATGGCAATGGGCGGACCAACCGATGGGCAACCGAGATTTTTGACTGGATTCCAAGGGACAGGAAAAGACCCAGAAGAAGACCCCATGGGAGATGGAAGGATGAAATTCGAAAGTATGCTGGTGTGACATGGAGGAGGCAGGCCCAAGACAGACAATTGTGGAAGAAATTTGGGGAGACCTTTATCCAGCAGTGAATTAATAATGGTTGATGATGATGAGATGATGAAACGTAATATATGTATTCATCCCAATAACTGCTTGATATTTAATAACTGAAATCCTTTTTTAATAATAAAATTTGGTTACTTGCTAAATTTTAGTGCCATTTTTAGTGCCACTTTCAGGCCCGTTAGATTTTTGGTTCCATTATCTTTCATTACACTGTCGACATCTTTCTTTGTAACTATACACTTTCCACATTTTGAACAACAAGCACGACCAAACAACATAGAATTATTCAGCGGTTCCTTAATGAGACGAAACAATTTCCAGCATTCACTCTTCCCCTTGTGATTTTGAATAAGCACGTATTTGTTGGCCTCGACGCCTTTTTCTCAACCTCCTTAATATTGAATATATCCATATTAAAAAATAAGGAGTTAATTTTGACATGACATGTCATGGGAACGGGATGTTAGCACATCAATCGAAAACCTCTGAATGCTCAATGTAAAAGAAGCGATGTGAAAAGTAACTCTTAGTCATACAGTAAACTTCGCACGGAGAGAGTGAATCAGCTGAGGAGCAGGCGAATGGCGTTTGCCTGTACCTTGCCCTGGACAATCTCACTGTAAAAGAACGCAAAGGAAGGATCTTTTTACGATATGGAGTCCGTGTGTTGTCTGACGTCGTTCGGTGGAAATCTTCGTTGCTTTAAGAAAGAGACGACAAAATTTTTGCATGGCAAATCATTATTCACTCCGTGGGCTACAGAATTCCACAACGCGCATTTTTCTTTGGAATATATTTTTCTCTTTTCAAAAATGAAACGGGAATAAAATCGGGTCAGGAACAGCTTGACCCGAACCGTTGGACCCGCAATTAATTGTCGACTCGTTGACCCGTGACCCGCAAGAAATTGGCGACTCGTTGACCCGTGACTCGTTTCCATCTCTGTCTACCAGTATGTACTGGCTGATCATCTACACGCTTTCATGGACTTCGATCCTACGCCAAAGTATGGCGAGACGCTGCAACGCAGCCATTGCTGTTAGGAGACATCATATTCCTTGCTGACGACCACCTCTCTACTGTAATACGGTCATTTCTTAATAAAGTCCCGGTGTACACTTTTGTATTCATTTTTGCACATGTGTTTGTTCATCCCACGTTTTGATACATACTGAGGTCTCTGTGGTATGACATTCATCTATCCAGGCTGCTTCATTGCGAAGCTATACGGTGAAAAAACAGAACGGCCCTTAAGTTTTCCACGCCGGTGTATTTCAAAGGCAGGTATTTAGGGGTGACCCCTGGGTTTTTATATCGTCCTCTGAAAATTCCAAGAATGGTATATCAAACTATCAAATAAAAGGAATCCAGAGAAAAAAAGGTTCCTTGCGCATGGTTTCATCTACAAGAATTTAACTTTTGTTTTTTATAATTGGCTTTCACGTGGTGGTTCGAATTTGAAGAGATAACGAAGGAATAAACAAAGAAAAAGGACGGGTAATCAAAGGCAGGAAAGATTTTGGATCTGCTCAAGCACTTAGATTCATTTCATTACAAAAAGAGCATGATATTTGTTCTCCGTTTAGAAGAGATACATCTACGTAATTAGCAGAAAACCATATTCAGGCAGCGTCTGTTGCACAAGACATTACACGGACAATTTGAAACAATTAAAGTAATTTACGATGATCCCCCTTTCAGTAATAGAGAAAAAAAGAGAGAGAATGAGAGATAGAGAAATACCCCTAGAGCTGTACAGAAGGGGAAAAAAATGGCGCGAGGAAGGATAGGGAGGGGAGCAGTGAGGGGGTTGGGGGACTGAAGAATGTGAAAAAGGATCTTCGGCAGAATTGACTGAGAAGTTGTTAGCGACTCTAGCGACAGGTCAGACGGGTATGGTGACTGATAAAATCTCACTACGATCTATCCTCATTTAATCTGAGTCTTTTGAAGGGGAACTCCACATTTGCCTCCAATTTTTTTTTCAGGAAACCTCGTGATTAGGCCACTGATTGGAGGGATTACATTAAGATAGGAAAAGAAGGGAATTATGGAAGAAATTCAGCCCTCTAATAAGGATAAATTAGTGTCGAAAAAAGCGCAACAGTACGGCCAGCTTAAAAAGTGGGGAGGAGGGTTTTGATTTTATTATCATCCAACCGCAGTCTTATCGGAAAATAGACAAACGACCCGTACATACAGAATACTTGAAGTGCGTGAGTAATTAATGAACCGATTTAATATTTCGACAGACAAATTACCAGCCGAGATAGCTTTCCTTTCCAATATGATAGGGAAAAAATGATACTTATTTTTCATGCTTTCGGAAACATCGTAGTTGCAATTATGTTTACAAACTTTTTTTTTTTTTTTTTTTTCCGTGGGCTGTATCTCTGAAGCGTTCTTCCCTGGCTTAAATGTAAGAGAGGCGTAGATTTGCATTAACGTATCTCCAGTGAAAGGATTTTGACTCTGTTCATCCATCAAATTTTGTCAGACAGCAGTGCTCTCAGGAGTAACAGATATAAGCTTTAATAGCTCAGCAGCCAATCTTTGTATTTCGTTACCTATCAAACTAAACACGGCCGGCTTTAGCATTCGTGACGCCAGGTGTGACAATATTTGGCGGCACCCTACCAGCGGTTTTTCATTTTTTTATATTAGGCTGTATGGATTTTCAGCCGCACACTAAATATGTAAAATATTAAGGGTATTCTCAAATGCCCCATCCATGGAATGCGAAATTTATATGGAGAATGGAGCATAAAACACTATCACTCAAATATCACCGTGTTATTTTTATAGCCCAAAATAATATATATATTTTGTCTAGGTAATTATAGTTGTATCGCTGGACCGTAATTGTTTTTACCACACAGGGGTTGGACGTAATAATGTGAACACCTATAGTAAAAGATCGTTTCACGTACCTAATAGGTTATGGGATCACCTTTGGCATTCAAAACCACCTGAATCCTCCTTGGAATGGACGCATAAAAATCCTGGATGATGCTTTGTGGTATGAAAGTATAAAACCGGGGAAAAAAACTTATGAAAGCAAAAAACCGGGGAAGAAACCTTATGAAAGCAAAAAAAAAAAAAAAAAAACGGAGAAAAAACCTTTTGAAAGCAAAAAACCGGGGAAAAAACCGACCTAAGTAAGCTAAAGTTGCGAAGATATAGTAACTTCCCATAGAGATTTGTATCCATTGTTACCATACTACATACACTGAATAAATACTATGTACAGTATTCTTTGAAAACTTTTTTTTCTATGGATATCATTATCAGCGTATGATAAAATACACATCAGCGAAATTTTTTGCCAAACACTTCAAAACTGGTGCCCTCCTCCCATCGTGCTTAGCCTTCCTAATTGTCCATCCCCCCTCCCCCCCACACACAAATTCTGAGAGGCTGGCGTCGCCACTGGTTTCGAACGAAGGACGTTGAACCAGAAAGACACGTAACGTTCAGTAACATATAAGGTAGAACTCTAACCGCGCGATGATGAAATATTTTTTGTTATTAATGTGGGTGAATTAGTCGTTTTATTTTCTGTTGGAGCTTATTCTTTTTCTTAATGGGTTTGCAATAATTTTATTTTTTCTGCGGTGGACATGTAACAAATTACGTATTTCTTTTCATCGTGATTTTCCGAAGCGACAGAATACTTTTGAACTATCAGTCTTATTAAACTGATAATGATTTTCAATTACCTTTAAGAAACGGTGAAATGTACTGCTTTACAGTATTATTTCACAAAACTCCTAAATAAAAAAATAGCTCTTGATAGCTATAGTAGCTTATCTTCTAAGGATCCATAGACTGATGCATAGACATCATACAATCACATGTACAATAATTTAAGTACTCGGTTTCTTACAGTAACACAATACACAATAGCTGAAGCACAAAATGTGGGAGGGGAAGGAATATTAGGTGTCACAATAACCAAAATTTCATGTGATATACTATCCACAATATCCAATCTCTCGACAGAACTTCAAAATCAGATACTTCCACAGATCACTGAAATTTAACAGTCAATCAAACCTCAAGTATTTCCGCGAATCGCTATTATTACCGGAAATTTTCTGTCATATAGATACGAAAAAAGTGAGAAAATAAGTTTTCCGTTATTATACGAAAGGAATTCCGGAAAGGTTTCAGAAAATTAAAAAAATTCCTGGTGTGCGAAAAATCCATGAAATTTAGGGGGGGGGGGGGGGTTTCGTCATTTCACAGAAAAAGTTATCTTCGGTTATTTGGTAGATGTACAGGGGTTGTGCAGAATAATGTGAACACCACGCTCAGAGACGTGGCATTTAATTCAGCTGCGTACGACACAATACGCAAAGGTATCCACCACCACTTTTTGGTTATAATAGCTTTGTTTAGAACCTCAAGGTTCTGTTTAAGTGCATTTAAAGTGTCTGGTTGCAAAATTTCTTTCAGGGTGACGACGAAATAGCGACCTAACGGACTTCGAAAGAAGGTTAATTGTTGTTGGCCGGTTAGTTGGTGCCTCCGTGACAACAGTCGCCAGGGTAGTGGGGGTATCGAGAGCTACTGTGTCTAGCGTCATGACAGCATACCATGTTTGTGGCAAAACCTCGTCTGCGAAACACAAGAGCGGCCGGAAAAAGACCTTGACTGATAGAGACAGGGAGCATTAAAAAGAATTGTTACCCGTAATAAGAAGACCACGGCGCCGAAAATTCGTGCGGTGCTCAATCTGCATCTCCAGACCCCAGTATCAACGAAAATAATGCGCAGGGAACTACATAAACAAGATATATTCATGGCAGAGCTGCTATTACAAAACCTCTGGTGACACGGATGAATGTACAACAGCAACGGCAGTGGTACCAGAGGCATACAACGTGGACTGCCGATGCATGGAAACGTGTAATGCGATCCGATGAATCCACATTCACACTATTCCCCTCCACAGGACGTGTTTACGCGTGGAGAACACCGTCAGAAGCGTACAATCAAGACTGTCTGCTCCCAACAGTGCAGCATGGTGGTGGTTCTGTCATGCTCTGGGGTGTCGTATCATAGTTTTAGGTAAGTCCCCTTATCACCTTGAAAGGACGGATGGACTGGCAGAGCGTATGAAACCATTTTGGCCGAACAAGTCTATCCGATTTCTCGGGCATTGTTTCCTGCAGGAAATGCCACCTATCAAGATGATAACGCTTCAATTCACAGAGCTCGAAACATGAGAACGAACTTTCACACCTTCCTAGGCCTCCCCAATCACCAACATCATCGAGCCAGTGTGGTGGTCTGTATTGGAAAACAGAGTAAGATCCCGTTATCCTCCTCCTGCATCTTTCAAAGAGCTGGAATAGTTTCTGTATGAAGAATGGTGTAACATTCTTCATACAGAAACTACTAACAAGGAAACGTAACCACCATCCAGGATTTGTATACGTCCATTCCAAGGAGTATTCAGGCGGTTTTGAATGCCAAAGGTGGTCCCACAGCCTGTTAGATACGTAAAACCTTATTTTCCTAGGTGTTCATATTATTCTGTCCAACCCCTGCATATAATAATTTTTCCGTTCTGTGTACGTTGGCACAATATTGCAGCATTTCACTTAAGATATCATTACTGGTCTTCTTATGATCTAATTTATTGTTTACTAGCAACATTTCGTCCTCTCTGTCAGTGATTGTACATTTACTTTCATATTTACGGTGACGATTAGGCGAAGTTAAAATCGATTCAAAATTCGATAGACAAAAACCACTCGAACATTACAGGCTTCCGCAGTTTTTCTTTGTGTCTAAAAAATGTGCTATTTGGATTTTACTGTCTTAGAACGTAACGAAAGGGGGATATACGTATCACAAATCTTTATCAAATTTCCATAAAAATATCCGAAATAACACACTGATAGTTTTAAACTAAGTTATAACAATACTTATAAGTGCACAGTTATATATACACTGATGTCAAAAATTAAAGTCCCAAAAGCACTTGCAGGGATGAAAAGGAAAACACCTCACAGAAGGTAGACGTTTGCCATGTAAGGAAACACAATCATAAGAGTAATAAATATTTTATAACAGACAAATATGTACACACATTTTGTGTACACAGGGTCACATCCGCAAATGTCACCTAGGTGAGATGTAAGAATGTAACCTAGAACTGTCTTAATAAAGAATATGATCACCTCGTACGGACAGACAACTCTCACAAAGACGATACATACTCATCACTAGGCTGTTGATGAATTCTGGAGCCAAAGGATTCCATTCCTTATGACGAAGTAAATTTCTCCATTATCTTTGTCCACGCCGGGCATCGAAACCGGGTTCCCTCACAACGGAGTAAGTCGCTCTCCCAACTGAGCTACGCGGACGTATGCTCTCGCTGCTATCTGCCTTTATCTCATGTGCGTCCTGCGGCGCAGGCACGTCACATCTCCTATGATAGCGGTGCGTAGCTCGGGACGGATTCCGGGACGGGGCTGACGAGCTTTTACGTGTCATTCCAGAACAACCCAGAAATGCTTTATAGGGTTCAGGTCCGGATACCTGACTGGCGAGTCCATTAGCCGAATATCCTTGCTTTGCATGAAATCATCGAGAGGCTGAGCCCTGTGAGGGTAAGCATTATTATCCCTTAAAAGGAAATAAAAGCTAACAGCTCCCCGAAAAAGTCTCACACAGGGCTCTAGGAACTTGTTTTTATATCGCTCGGCATTCACATTGCCACCTGCGAACACTTAATGCTGTTCTGTGCGACCGTTGAATATAATACCGCCCCACACGAGCGCCGTCTCCGGAGGAATCTCGTTCGCGGGCGTTTGCAGGATTGTTACGTGTTCCCTGTTTCTCACAGATGAGACGCCGACGAGAATCCGTTTGCATACTGAATTTGGACTCGTCTGTAAAAAAACTCCGGCCCATTCGTCTAGACTTCAGGAAGATTGTTGCCTTCTCCTGTTCAAGAGAGCTCTCCCGTGAGATGCGGTTAGTGGGACACAGACTACATGCCACCTGGCATAAAGACCGATTGAATTAAGCCTTCGATGTATCGTTTGCCTTGAAACCGTAGTCCCTGTGGCAGTGTAGAGCAGTGGTCAATCAGACTAAGATGGGAGTGCACCTGCTCCAGCGCCTTGCGGCTCAGGCCGTCAAGGTCAAATGTGCTGTCAACGTCGCTATCTTACCGTAATGTTGTAATCCCAGTAGCTCCAGAACGAAGTTACGGTGACGCAAGCAAGGATCCTCCGCGGAAATATAACTCAGTGGCGCCAAAATCGTCTCCTAAGAGCAGGAATTGCGGAGCTGGAGGTTTCGGCCGGTGACAGCGACAGGTGGCGCCGACAGTGATTCTGCAACTGATAATTCAGCAAACAAGTCACAGCCTGTGACGGTGACATACTCGTATCAGTGACGTGATTTCCGACCCATCTGTAGTACTGACCATGAGTAGCCCTTTGCGTTCGGCAGTTAGTTATTCTTATGTGTATTTTGTGTGTGGGGTTTACCTAAATATTGTATACCATTGACATTATTATTGTGTTATTTGTAATATATATTCAGAATGGATCGGTGGCTTAACAGTGTTTCAATGAAATGGAATATAAGTGAAATCGATACGACTCCACATGGGCATGCTAAAAAAAAAAACCAAAATCATTGAAGATCATTTTCAAGTCAGTTGCTCTGTTATCGCCAAAAAAACAAAAGAAACGAGTAGACAGGAAATATGATGAATATTACCTGAAAATGCGATTTTATTGAACCGGTGACCAACTGCACCTCTTTGTGTTTTGTGTCATGACACTTTATCTAACGATGCGATGAAACCTCTATAACTTTCGCGGCATTTTCAAACAAAACATGCAGATTTCGCCCATAAACCTGCTGAATATTTTCAAACAACGTAGAGTGATGCTGCCATCACAGAAATGAATGACTTCTGTTGCTATGGGTGAGGAAGAGAGTAAAACTACAAAGGCATCATTCCAAGTGGCTTTACTTGTGGCAAAAACTGGTCAAGGGCATACCTTCGCTGAAACAGAAACACTGGGTCTGGTTCACTTCATCGACAACTCATTTCGTTGACAGGTACATTTTCTCGGCACTCAATTCGTCGACACTATACAGTATATGCAAACAGTCGATTCCTAAAAAACCGAAAAAAAGTTCACAACCACCAAATTTGGTATACTATCTCATGGTACTCTGTTAGACAGTACACGGTTTTTGGAAGGGGTCGGGGCCCCATACAACATTTTCATAAAATCTACAGTTTTCAATTTAGAACCACCAAATTTGGTATACTATCTCATTGTACTCTTAAACCAACTTAGACCGTAGACGGAAGGGGTCGAGGCCCGGGGTCAAGGAAGCCCTATTCAACATTTTCGTAAAATCTACAGTTTTCAATTTAGAACCACCAACTTTGGTATACTATCTCATGGTACTCTAACTTACACCGTACATGGTTTTCGGAAGTGGTCGAGGCCCGGGGTCAAGGGGCCCCATACAACATTTTCGTAAAATCTACAGTTTTCAATTTAGAACCACCAAATTTGGTATACTATCTCATGGTACTCTAACTAGCACCGTACACGGTTTTTGGAAGGGATCGGACCCCGGGTCAAGGGGGCCCCATACAAAATTTTAGTAAACTCTACAGTTTTCAATTTGGAACCACCAAATTTGGTATACTATCTCATTATACTCTTACACCAACTTAGACCATAGACGGAAGGGGTCGAGGCCCGGGGTCAAGGGGCCCCCATAAATTTTTTTTCGTAAAATCTACAGTTTTCAGTTTAGAACCACCAAATTTGGCATACTATCTCATTGTACTCTTACACCAACTTAGACCATAGACGGAAGGGGTCGAGGCCCGGGGTCAAGGGGGCCTCATACAACATTTTCGTAAAATCTACAGTTTTCAATTTAGAACCACCAAATTTGGTAAAATGTAAAAAGATGCGATGTAAAAGATGCGATGTGAAAAGCAACCCTTAGTCATACAGTGAACTTCCCACGGAGAGAGTAAATCAGCTGAGAAGCAGGCGAATGGCGTTTGCCTGTACCTTGCCCTGGACAATCTCACTGTAAAAGAACGCAAAGGAAGGATCTTTTTACGATATGGAGTCAGTGTGTTGTATGACGTCGTTCGGTGGAAATCTTCGTTGCTTTCAGAAAGAGACGACAATATTTTTGCATGGCAAATCATTATTCACTTCGTGAGCACCAGTATCGACTACAGAATTCCACAACGCGCATTTTTCTTTGGAATATATTTTTCTCTTTTCAAAAATAAAACGGGAATATAACAGGGTCGAAATCGGGACAGGAACAGCTTGACCCGAGCCGTTGGACCCGCAAGAAATTGTCTACCCGTTTACCCGTGACCCGTTTCCATCTCTGGTGGAGACCACTAAACATTTTTTTTTTTTTTATTAAATTAACCAACTCCGAATATACCGGCTTGGGCTTAATTTTGAAGAATTTCATTCAGACGTAGTCTGTGCCGATTTGAAAAAAGCATAAAATTCATTTCTTCGGGAAACGCGCAATTGGTCGCACTGAAACAATTGTGATTTTTCACCTATTGCTTGCTCTCTTTCAGGTATTTAACTATTTAACAAGTCGCTCACATCAGTGTCGGATCTAGTAAAGGAGTTACCAGTTTAAAATACTTTCATTTGATTTAACAATTGAAAGTGTTTTAAAGACCTTGCAAAAGAACGCCAGGAATGAACGGCACCGCCAATTTGTATAATGTATATCTAAAAAACCCTTCCATAACGTCTTCTCCTCCCCTTTTTATACCCGAAGAACCGCCCTCCCCCCTAGAGTAAACTTCTGGATCAACTCCTGGCTCACACTCCTGGAAGATGCCTTTATTATCAATAAGACATGAGGAAAGACCAACCGCTGCGATAGAATCTTTGTCAAGTTGTGAAGCTGCTGTATATATATATATATAATGACGCTAAGACACGCAAGTATAATTTTATTACAGTACTAGCAAAACTTTTGCATTTTCAATATTCTGCACTATTATTTATTTCATAAAATAACTAATTTTAAAATTGCGCCTTTATGAATAACTCCGAGAAAATGAATATTGAAAGAGAAGTACTCTATTTTACATTAACCACATTTAATAAATATACAGCCCTTCACATTACATAAATAAGGCTTTGTATCAAAATTTTGTAAATCAGTTTTTTAATTATCAATACAGACATTTGACGTGGACCAGGAACATCAAACAAAAGTCATCGCTCTTTCCACGTTTATAAGTGAGTCACGGAAAAATTCTCATTGGCCACCACCGGGAATCGAACCCGACCAATGCGGGCCAATGAGATCAATGCCAATTTTTTCGTGACTCACTTATAAACGTGGAAAGAGCGATGACCTATGTTTGGTGTTCCTGGTCCACGTCAAATGTCTGTATTATTTATTCATTCGCCCCCTAATTATTTGTTCAGTTGCTGCTAACCATCTTTGGTGGATCCCTAGCATTGTGTGGGGCTCCAAGAAGCAACCTGCCAAATTGGTTTGGCAGTTAGTGTGTGTGAGTCAGGAGAAATTCGAGGCCGCTATGGTGCTGTGGAAGCATATCCAGCACGTAACTGGAAGACCCAGGGTTCGATTCCCGGTGGCGGCCAATGAGAATTTTTCCGTGACTCACTTTTAAACGTGGAAAGAGCGATGACCTCTGTTTGATGTTTTAATTTTCAATAAAATTGTTAATTTATTAACGAATTTATATAACAATGAATTATTCATAATTAACGCTTAATTATTAATTGATTATCCTAGATTAACAATTATTTTCGGTGTATAGGTATGAAATTACTTGAGTCCCCCCCCCCCCTTGTGCCCTCGGCGGGCACAAGATTCGACCCAGCGACCCGTGTCCTAAACCAAAATTCCTGCGTTTCAGTAAAACTTCCTGAAATTAGTGAGTTATTTGGGCCATTTGGAAAAAGCATGGAGTCAATAGATGAAAAACGAGTGAGGGACTAGGGATTGAGACTGGTGTTGCTGGTTCCGATACTAGTCGAAAATTACCGTAGCCGGAGGAACTGACATCAGCAGCAAGTGGGTAGGGCGTCCTCACAGGATGAAGTCATTGCCTGTCAACGAAAACGGACAGGACACAGATAAAGCGAAAGATGCGAGGCAAGCAGAAGGAGAAACAAGGAGCGTGCCCTGCATACTCCCCCGCAAGATCGTCTCAAGAAGAGAATAAAAAAAAAAAAAATGTCGCCGGGCCCGTAAGAGAAGCAAGAAAGATTGATAGAAGAACGTGGGCGACGTGAAAATGCCATCTTTATCTGTCGGAATCGGGCGATATGCTGTGATTTGTTCCACAGGGGGACAATAAAGCGGATGGCGAGCACGGTGACACTCAGAAAACAAATGATTGCTTCCTTGCAAAACTACCTCACACGTAATGATCAGGAAAGAGAGTTCTCTTGTCTTCGCCAGCCAAATGTCCTCATAAACTGCAAGTGTTTAAAGTACAGAAATTGTAGGTGGCGGTGTCCCTTATCTACTAGTGACGTCACTGTTGATTTATGTCTGTATTAGAGCTCGCTTACGGATTCCTCACGTCAGTATGGTATCGTTTCGACAACGTCCCCAAATTCCTACGGTAAACTAAGAAGTTTTATAAACATGTCGGTATGTATAAAGTGATTTTATTTTATTTTAGACCAATTACAGAGATATGACAGAAGGTCATTCGCAATCAGCAAAAATTATTATGATTTCTCTTCTCCCTCTCTTTTTTTTTTATTTCGGGTATAAGAACCACCGTGAGCAAGCAGTTCAACGAGCATTAGTTAACATTCGATTGAGGGTCGTAACGCGTAAAACGAGAAATCTGAGCGACTTTAGCCATTCATCTGGCTGGAACGACTTAACTCGGGGATAGCAAAATGGGATGAAATCCGCTCGAACGAATGCATTCTCTGTCTAACCTTAACTGCCTCCCTTGAAGCCAGCCACTTTGTCTTGCGCCTTTCTCTTACAAAGCAGTCGTCGCCCACGTCCTGAGGAAAGGTTTCTGAAAATTCAGGATTTTCCGTTAACACATCTCGAAAACGGTAATTTACCGTTAATATAAGAAAGGAATAGCGGAAAGATTTCTGAAAATTCAAAATTTTCCGTTAACACGTCTTGAAAACGGTAATTTATTGTCAATATAAAGAAGGAATTGCGGAAAGGTTTCTAAAAATCTAAGAATTTTCCGTTAACACATCTTGAAAACGGTAATTTGCCGTAAATTATAAGAAAGGAATTGCGGAATGGATTCTAAAAATTAAGAATTTTCCGTTAACACATCTTGAAAACGGTAATTTACATTCGAATAAGAAGGGAATTACGGGAAGGTTTCAGAAAATTTAGAATTTTCCATTAACACATCTTGAAAACGGCAATTTATTGTCAATTTAAAGTAGGAATTGCGGAAAGGTCTCTTAAAAATTGGAATTTTCGGTTAACACATCTTGAAAACGTCAATTTACCGTCAATATAAGAAAGAAATTGCGGAAAGGTTTCTGAAAATTCAGAAATTTTCTGGAGTACGAAAAAATCCATGAAATACAGAATTTTTTCCGTCATTGCACGGAAAAAGTTGCTTTAGAAATATGCTTCGTTAATTCACGAAAGAGATAACAAAAAGTAGCTCGTGAATTTCAGATTTTTTTACATTATGTTTACCGGAGAAACATGGGCCATTTCTGTGGATTCACGTAGAAAAATTCCATGGAATTCAGGGTTTTCCCGCCATTTCACTGAAAAAGTTGAATCACAAATATGTTTTAATTTACGTAATGGCTCGTGATTTTCCGGAAATTTTTTACAGCGCATCCAACGTTCCTTTGAGCATAAATTTGGCCCCACAAAATATTTAACGCAATTAAAACACATGCGACCATCTAAGATTTTGAGTAACTTGGAAAATGGTACAGAATTTTTTGGATTTACAGAAATTTTGTTATGTACAAGGAAGAGTCAAACGAAAACTTTAATTATTTTTTCTTACAATTTATTGAGCAAACGTGGTACACACCTGTATCATTTTTCAACGTAATCTACATTTTGTGTAGTACAAGTCATCCAGGCCGCCCCGGTGGCGCAGTGGTCTAAGCGATGGCCTCTGATCATTCGTCCGAACGGGGTCCGGGTTCGAATCCTGGTGAGGCATGGATGTTGTGTTTGTCTTACGGCACTGGCTCTCTCCCTTCCCTGGAACCAGTGACCCTAAATTAGGGACGGGCGACTGCTTATAGCCCATTGAGTTGCTCACGGTGGTCGTTAAACCTCCAATCAAAAAAAAAAAAAAAGTCATCCAGGGTTTACAAAGTGCATAGATTCCTGTAGAAAAAAATATTTCTGTCTCGTGTGCAGACATTCATGCACCACCTGCTGCACCTCTTCATCGGACCTGAAAATCTTTCCACCCATCGCATCTTTGAGCTGTCTAAAGATGTGATAATCACATGGATGGGTTAAGGTTTGAAGAATACGGCGGGTGTGAAAGACACTCGAAGTTCAGGGTGCAGGTATTTTATGGTTCCAACCGTTGAACGAGCGGTATGGGGCCAAGCGTTGTCATGTCGCAACAAGACACCAGCACTCAGAAGTCCACGTCGTTTGGATTTGATAGCAGGTCGAAGATATTTCCTGATGAGATCTACATACGTGTCACTGGTTACAGTGTTTCCCCTGGGAATGTAGTGCTACAAAATTAGGCCTCGTTCATCCAGAAAGAGAATCAGCATAACCTTCCCTGCAGCTGGCTGAGTGCGGAACTTCATCGGTTTTGGTGAGGAGGGATGGCTCCATTCCTTTCTCGCTCTCTTGGTTTCTGGCTGATGATAGTTAACTCAGGTTTCATCTCCAGTAACAATTCTCTGTAGGAAGCCATTACCTCCTGCTTCGAAGCGCCTTAAAAGTTCTTGACAGACATCAACACGTCGTTGTTCCAATTCTGGAGTGAGCTGGCGCGGCACACAACTTGCAGACACTTCGTTGAACTGGAGAACATCATGGATGATATGGTACGCTGGACCATGGCTGATGTTCAAAAGTGCGGCTATTTCATTCGCCGTCACTCCACGATTTCCTATCACAATGCATTCACCTGCTGTAATGGTCTCTGGTGTTATTACTCTGTGTGCCTGACCCGGTCGAGGAGAATCTTCCACAGAACTCACGCCGTTTCGGAACTTCCTAGTCCATTCGTAAAGTTGCTGGAAAGACAAACATTCATACTGCAACTTCATCCGACGATGATTTCAATAGTTTTCACGCCTTCGCTTCTCATAAAACGGATCACAGAAAGTTGCTCCTCTTTGGTGCATGTCTGAAGAGGGGCGGCCATCTTTACTCTGCTACCGTGACGTCACTAAATTTATCTGCACCGTGCTTCCACCTGTAAGAATGTCTTTTAGTCATTGATAACAATATCTCCAAGTTACAGAACAATGATACTGCATTCTGAACTTTTTACCGCTTTTCTAAAGGTTTTCGTTTAACTCATGTGATAAAAAGAACTTTCTGTAAAACTCAGTGTTGCACTATTCTGTGAAATGGAGTATCCTCTCATCAAATATGTGGGAGAGTAGTACAAAGAAATAATTTTCATAATTGTAGTTTTAAAAGTTGAGATATTCCTTATCAGGTTACAAAGTAAAATTCCTGAACAACCTCATGAAAGCAAACATTAAAAAAAGAAAGAAAAATGGTTTAAGTAAGCTAAAATCGAGAAGAAATGGTAACTTGCTAAAAGCCATAGAGGTCCGTATCCTTTGTTTGCAGTACTATTCACAGCGCGGCAATTAAGCAATGAGACTGTTTTTTTTTTTTTTTTTTTTGAAGAAGTGGAAAGGCAGGAAAACTTATGCTCATATATTTTATACGGAGTACATTCCTCCTACGTTAATACAAGAAATGGGACGATCAGCCAACGAAAGGAAGGACTTGCAGAGGTCATTTTTTTGGTATGGAGTGAAGAGCTCATGTCACAGTTCTTTGTATGTCTTCATATTTATTCGAAGTACATTCCTCCTGTGTTAATACAAGAAGTGGCACGATCAACCAACGAAAGGAAGGACTTGCAGAGGTCATTTTTTTGGTATGGAGTGAAGAGCTCATGTCACAGTTCTTTGTATGTCTTCATATTTATTCGAAGTACATTCCTCCTGTGTTAATACAAGAAGTGGCACAGCGGATCCGTTCAGTTGCTTTTGAAGGGTGTCCGGTGACTTTTGTCAGTATAGTGTGCTTCTCAAGCTTTACGAACTAACAACATCTTAAAGTTTCAATATCAACGAAGCGTATTATTCAACGTTCAATATCTACCGTATTGTTCGGCTTATAAGTCGATATGGAGTGTAAGTAGAATCGGTTAAATTTCACAATTTCCGTACCTACATTTACAAAAATATTTTTAGGTCGATCCTGAGTATAAGACGAGGCTAGACAAACACAGTTAATGTTCAGAAGTTGATATGGAGTGTAAGTCGAATGGTTGAATTTATTAATTTTCTTATCTACATTCATAGATGAGCCGATTCTGAGTATAAGACGGGACTAGAGCTTTTGATTTCAATCGGAAACATAAAATAAATTAAAATAATAAATGAAAGAGATTGGCAGAGCAAAAAAATAAACAAATAAAAAATAAAACTCTCTCCGCTAGCAGCTGATCATTGCTATTCTTAAAGCGCATGCGCCTTTGGCTGTCGATACAGTTATCACCAGCCAATCAACTGCGTAGTAGCGACGTATTAATCATTGAGAAATAAGTGAGATGCACCCACTGTAGTTCTGGTGGCTCTGCAAAACAGGAGGTCAATGCTACCCACGGAGTCTTGGAGAGATCGCGAGCGGGTTGCAATTAACATACGACAGTTGCCAGTCCAAATCAGTCACGGCGATTTTAATTTTCCTGTCAAACGGAAATATTCATTTCGGCACCTTTTGAGCAAGTTCTTAGTAAACGGAGCATTGCATTTTGTACGCTTACGAATTGATTTCTTAAGAAACGTAATGTTGCTTTTCAGGGTGCTTGGATCACGACCGAATTTAAGATACAGTATTTTTTTATTCTCACTGAGAAATTTCAATAGATAAGTCGGTGTAGCGCTTTTAAGTTTATTTTTTGAATATTAAAGGTTTAATGACCACCGTGAGCAACTCAATGGGCTATAAGCAGTCACCCGTCCTTAATTTAGGGCCACTGGTTCCCGGGAAGGAAGAGAGAGCCAGTGCCGTAAGGCAAACACAACATCCATGCCTCACGGGATTCGAACCCGAACCCTTCTCGGACGAATGATCAGAAGCCATCGCTTAGACCACTGCGCCACCAGGGCGGCCGGTATAAGTTGAGACTCAGAGTTCGTTAGGAAAAAGTCACGACTCGAAAAATACAGGAATCGAATTATATAAGACCAAACGCTAATCGTGCATAAGTCAAAGTAGCCTGAGCTCGTTCAACAACTCTTTCTGAAGCAATTACAACGAACTCTCGCTCTTGCCGACTTATTGCGAGAGCAGCCCTGATGCAATCGTAAACATCATTCATATCAGTCTCGATCACATGATGTATTCACTCTTTGACTTAGCGTCAGGCTGCCGAACCAAAAGTCAGCCCAGGAGAAAATGTAGCGTAAAGTTCAGAAACTGCTTTAAAAAATGAACCCAAATTTACATAAAATAACAGGAATAAAAAATGAGAGTTAGAGTGTGCGTCACAGAACGGACGACTCCTTGTAGTCTCAGTTGTGAAAAGGCACATTTGTTGGTGGTGGATCTCGAACACGCATCCTTCTCCGGAGCCGAATGCTTTCCCAATTAAGTTACACCAACAAGGGTTTTTCACTGCTACTTGCCGTCTTGATATGTGCGTCACCTCTGTAGTACGTCGCATGCATATGCCCCTCTTGAGAAAGGCTGGGGCGTGACATCGTAGGTTTCGGGTCCGCCGCAAGCAATGCTATTAGTAACTCCCAGTAGAAGGGTTTCTCACTAATTCCAAACGATGTGCGGAAGAAGCATGACACATTTTTCGAAGCGTTGGAATTCTCATTAATTCCAGATGATGTGTGGAAGGAACATATCACATTTTTCGAAGAACCAAACGACCAGTAGATCCATTTTCACTTTCGGGCCCCAATGTGAAAACACAAATTTGCAGGTGGCGCTCCTCGAACTCGCATTCTTCGGCTCCGCAGCCGAATGCTTTCCCAATTAAGCTACACTGAGAAGGGCTTATCATTGCTACTTGCCGTCTTGACATGCCCGTCACCTCTACAGTACGTCGCACAGTAATTTACAGGAGTCGTCAACAGAGAAAACGTCCGTTGCATTCTCCAATAGCAACAACATACACACATCACTTCAACAGCATCGTTGTTTTATGTGTGCTAGACAGGACCGTAGCAAGCTTTACTTATCTGGAAGGGCGACACTCGAAATTACACCCGTTACAAGTTCTACTCAAATAATACGTGGTTTTTACTTTCTCACACACCGCCATTATAAGAAAGTATTATGATCGTTCAAAAAAATCGCATTTCAGGTTTTTGACATAATTTTATTAAAAATGTGGAAACTAGGTAAATACCCAAGAACCACAGGTTGTATATACTAAGTGAAGCGTAAACGTTACGTGAACGCCGACAACACAACACTCCACAGAAATGCAGAACGAAAAACAAACCAGCACAGAGCGAATGATTATCGGATAGTGAACGTATCAACAGGAAGAAGCTTTAGGAGTAGGGCCTGGAAAAATTCCGTTCAAGGTTAAACGCTCAGAGAGCTTTGTTACAAGGATTTAATATAGTTAGATAGTAATATCAAATCTATATTCGTAACACTTTTTCCATATCGCAATATATTTTCTTTGTTTCATCGTGCTTGGGAGCAACATTTCCATTTCCCTTGTCAGGATAAGCAATCTTTGAGTAGGCGCTTTTTCTTTCCATCATGCAGACACCCTTCTTATGGATTTAGCAATGAGATAGGCATTTCCATAGGTATTACTTTTGTTTTGGAAAGACACCTTTAGAAAACCATTTTACAGATTTTCGAGTCCTTTGATCGCACTTCCGAAAAGCAGGTAGTTTTCCGTAGCCCTCAGAGCATTAGCTTTGATCAGGGTACGCGCGCCGCGTTTCCCAGGCAGGGAGACAGGAAGTTTCGCAGTTTTGCTTGCGAGGGTGGGAGAGTTTTTACATTTCGCCCTAGGGCAGAGCGGCTTTAACGAAGGCGAAGTTTTGTAGAGGAGAAGGTATTACGAGAGAAGCGATAGAGGAAGGTAGGGAACCCGAGCTCCGATCACGGCGTTTCAAATGCGTGTAGAAAATATGCATTTGAGCTAGCCGAAGACGCGAATAGTTTAATAACAGGGTAGTGAAATATTTTAGGAAAGCACGCGTAAGAGATTTAGGAAGTAATAAGTATTAATATCGCAAGAGTAGGATTTTGAGTTAACGGAGAAAGACTGTGCCTCACTTAGTATATTAAAGAAAATAAATGTTACTTTAAATATTTTTGTCCTCCATTGAATATTCTGAAGTGTGTTTTCCCCGAGTTTACCACCCAAGAAGCTTATTTATTATTCTGTGTATTTCTGCAATAAGTTGTTAGCTACGGGTGACGAGGAATAATTATTATTTTAGAATAAAATATAAACAAATCACCGGACATCGTTACTAGTAACACCAAACTGCGTTACACCTTTCTGCGACAGAGTACAAATGATTAACTAGCTGTTCCATCCCAGTGACATGTTCGGAAAGTCATGGAGGTTAGGCGTATCAGCATATTGTTTTCTATGCTTCTAACCACTGTTTTAGAAAAATTCCCTTCATGGAAATGAGATGTGCGCACCTCATACTGTATGTTACTCTGTACCCTGGTTAACTTTTTTTTCTTTTAGTTGGAGGTTTAACGACAACCGTGAGCAACTCAATGGGCTGTAAGCAGTCGCCCATCCCTAATTTAGGGTCAGTGGTTCCAGGGAAGGGAGAGAGCCAGTGCCGTAAGACAAACTCAACATCCATGCCTCACCATGATTCGAACCCGGACCCTTTTCGGACGAATGATCAGAGGCCATCGCTTAGACCGCTGCGCCACCAAGACGGCCCTGGTTAACTGCATGGAATACTGTATGAGACTAAGTAAAGTCTTTAAAGAGAACTGAAAGATGTAACTTTCTTTTTTAGTTACAATTGCTACTTTGTACATCCCCCAGAGTATGAATTTACGCCCCTGGAATGACCATTATGGGAGGGCAACTGCCCCCTTTACCTCCCCCTGGCGCTATACATAGCAGATTCATACCTGATAAAACTACAGATAAGCCAATAAGGCTAGTGTCATGACTTTATTAAAATTAGGTCAATTTCGCTCTTAAAAACTCGGTGTGATCGTTACAGGATATCAGTCGAAGATATAACATACGCCACGTTAACCTCGCGATTAGTATCAGATGTTATATTTCTTAATGACTATGATTTGAAAGCATCACATGAGATACGTTCATCATTAATCAATCACATCTCGGGTTTTTGGGCTCATCACACGGATAATCATGGGTGTTAAAGCTACCATTTTGCAGAGGGACCTCACTATGCCTACGGAAGAGCCACTGTTATCTGAAGGTGTCACTGCTCGTCAAGTCATCGCTGTGGAAAACTTAAAGACCAAGAGAACGTCCCCCGAATTAATCAGGCTGCTAAGTGTTGTCGCGTTTACCGTAATTACTGATGATTAAGGGCCAACCACAATTTCTTCTCCATTAAAGTAATTATCCCGACTGGAAGTCCTGTTCGTTTAAAATTCTCCCAGTACCCCGGCAAAAGCTTGACAACTTGACATTACTCCTGCATTCCTCACTAATGGATAGGTTTTCTCATTATGCAATATAACTGAGTTGAAAGACAAAGTTTCAGGAAAATTTGTTTGAAACTGAGGTGCGCAAAACATTCTTTAATAACGCCTTGGGGAATCATCTCCACAACAAAAAATATTCGCCTTTCCGGTTTCGTTGTGTGTATGTTTGTTTCACAATGAAACGATCCCTGCCTGTCTTGAATTTACGCCCGATGGTTCCGTGGAAGAGACGAAACCAATGACGTACAATAAACAGGGTAACCATACCTCATCCCGGGTTCAAACCTAGTCCCTATTTGCCAGAAGTCCCCCATCTTTACAAGTTTTTACTGCTCTCAAAGATAGAGATGAGGAAAGTATTTATATGCAATCTCAGCCAGTGGCTTACCGGAAAAACTGGAGGCCCCAAAGCAAAACGCGTTTTTGAGACCCTCTTGCGAAAATCCATTAACTTTCAATTACTCTAAATTTTAACTTCCATATTATTAACTAGGCTTTACGGATGTTTTAATAAATCAAATTCCTTGGAACCTACAAGTATTTTTCGTAAAATCAAAATTATTTCACTTTATTGTGTGAAACACAAATGTGTACGTTATAATTAAAATGATTGCCCTGATTTCCGATGCAAATTACTACGAAATACTTACGTTAAAGTTAATCATATCATGCAAAATTTATTATTTTTATGAACTAAGGCCTGCTTTTTGAAATGCCTCACGACCAGTGGATGTATATTCGAGGCTAGCTACGAAGCTCAGAGGCCGCCCGGTGGCGCAGTGGTATAAGCGTTGTCCTCTGATCATTCGTCCGTAAGGGGTCCGGGTTCGAATCCTGGTGAGGTATGGATGTTGTGTTTGTCTTACGGCACTGGCTCTCTCCCTTCCCTGGAAACAGTGACCCTAAATTAGGGATGGGCGACTGCTTATAGCCCACTGAGTTGCTCACGGTTGTCGTTAAAACTCCAATAAAAAAAATAAAAAAAAAGCCCAGAGAATGCACAAATAAAAGTTACTTAAATATGCACAAATCAAAGACAATCATCAACTGTAGTAAGATATGTCGATGCTTTCCCTGCGAATAAAACATGTGCGGATCCGCTTCTTTTGTCTAAGAGAATCAGTGGAGGGATGGTGTCATCGTAATGCAGCCAGCTCTACAAGAGCCTTCTCTGTTCTGATTCGAAGACCTTCCAAAAGATCGCTTGCTAGCGTTTCCATAACAACACTAATGAGCGGCTGAAGGGGAACGGGGCATTGCTTTGGGCAACGGTTCGCTCAGAAAAGAGAAGACTTAGACTACCTAAGTCACTCGCATGCTCCAGCCGAAAACAGCACGTGTTTTGCGAGAGTTGTTTCAGTTTGTGTGAAGTGTCAATGAATTAAAATCGGTGATATTATATCTTAAATTCGTGGATTTGTTGGATTCGAACTGTTTTGATAAATTTTGTGAAAGCTTCCATGAACATCTATTGTCAGAACTTAAAGAACTCTATGCTTCAAATTTTGATACAACTCGACTAAAAAATGGTCTGAAGGTATTTTATTCCTTTGATGAATACAAAAAGAAATCAGTAAAAGACATTTCTTGTTACATAAAGTTGAATGAATTGGACATAGTGTTTAGTGAGGTGTACAAATTAGCAGACCTAATATTAAAGTTCCCATCAAAAACTGCAACTGCCGAAAGAAGTTCTTCTGTTCAATAAAAAGAATCAAGATATATCTTAGAACCACACAAAAACATGTACATTCGAGCAACTAGGCTGTTTTGTCAATAGAGAAAAACATCCTTTTTAAATATAGAAAAGTACTCGTCAGAAACTTTTCATGAAAACGTAACACTCAAGTTCACACAAAAGGAAAGAAGAATGGAGTTCATGTACAAATAAGTGTTGAAATCTTAATCCTCACAGTTACTTGGTATCATGTTAGCAATATTATGTACCTAAAATTTAGAAAAAAGGTTACTTCTATTGCTTAACAACTAAAAATTGAACTTTGCAATTTTTAAAAGAATAGTACGGTGGGGTAAGGGACGCGTGAGATAGTCCAGGTCTTGGACCCAAGATACGCCACAGCTCACGGCTACACACACTAAACATGCACCTGCCGTGTGACAGTGTCTAATGTCTTTTCCGATATATACGAAATGCCACAACATAAGTAAGCAAGTAGCTAACTAACGATTAAGAACTGTAGCATAAAAAATGTAAAACAACTTAAATTATTTACTCTGGAATACAAAAAAAAAATTAACATAATGCCACAATGTTTTGCACATAATAATAAAAAATATTTTGACTCCGTTACAAAAAAAAAAAAAAAATGACGCAGGTCTCTGATTTTTCACTCCCGCGAAGAACACCTTTTAATTCATTCTATTCGGGGGATGGATAGTTATGTGCAAATAACTGTAATACATAACACCTTATCCTCATTGGTATAAAAATTCCGCTCATTGAACTGGTATTTTTTTCACATTCCCTTGTTAATATAACTATATAGAAACTATTGCAAGGGCTTTGAACTTGAGGCTCCTTGTAACAGCAAGGGCTACTACAAGGAGCCTGTGACTAAGGGTGCATACATAGAACATCTGTGACTGTCTCTAAAAAACTTGAAATATTCCCCTACAATTCTGTTACAGTTCTTGTTTTATAGTGCGTTGAAACTGTATACTTCTTTATGAATCACCCTGTATATAATCGCTGTGGGACTCTACAAGAGCGAGTGAACCTGCACAACAGAAAGCGTTGCGTTTCCTTTAGGTTTGTCATTCAAAATGGTCATTTAACGGGAATGATTTTCCTTAAACCTTCCTATCATATTACTTTTTCTCCTGAAAATACTGTAAAAATGGTGAAGAACCTAAGAAAGGAGAGAAAAGATGTTTAGTAACTTGCTTCTACCCAGTGGCATGATGTTCGTGTCGGGGGACCAGCCCTTTCCGGTCATTCCGTGGGTCATGGAGCAGAGAATAAAGCACTATAAAGGAATCAGAGATTATGAGACTAAAGACCATAAGGGAGCTCTTACTACCAGAGAGGGATATACTGTATAGTCGATTATGTTGAGATGAGAGAGGGAAAGGAATCGTTTTTCCGTAGCTTTCGTATAACCCGGCCACTATGTCAACAGTTCTGTTTGAGGAGGGACACCATTTGGTTCAGATACATTGGACACCATTTGGTTCAGATACATCGGCCGCTTAAAGGGTTAATGGCCGTACTCTTACTTGTATGTTTGTCATGGAATACCGCAGGGTACCGGAACAAGATCATTGTGCCCGTTGTGACCCCTTTTACGCTGCTATTGGACATGCATTCCGTTTTTTCGATGACAATGCAACCAGTCACCGTGCCTGGAACGTGCTTCAGGAACTGAAAAACTGTGGTACTGAATCGTTGTGGCTGTCTCCGAGGTCTCCTGACCTTTATCACGTTAACAACATTTGGGACGCTGTACCACGATGTGTGGATAACCACGTTCCATGTCCCAATACACTGGCCGAACTCCGTAAAGTGTTGCCTGTAATATGAGACCAGCTGCCCCAGATACTCATTAATAATGTTATTCTCAAGACGTTCTACGACACACAGGAGGTGTTACTGAAATCCAGAGGTATGGACATTCTCCCAATTTACCATTTTGTCTATATTGCAGTTCTGTGGGCAGAAATTGCACAATACACGGAAGAGCAATTGAATTAAAGACAGCTGGCGTTATGCAAATGTGGCACTGTGCGCGGCCCTGTAAACGGAAACGACATGACGTATGCAGCGATCCGACAATATAAGGAGTGATGCGACGGGAATCAGTAAGAGTCGGACGCAGTATGGGTAAGACTAAGTGCATTTGATCGTGGGCAAATTGTCGAGGCCCGACGAATGGGTCACTCCATTTCGGAAGTCGTGCAGGCACTGGGATTTTCACGAGCCACTGTGTCATGGGTGCAGCGTGAGTACATCGAATCAGATAAAACCATCCCTGCAACGACCAACTGCCGTGGACAACAGCGTGTGGATGAGCGAGGTCATCGTCGGCTAGCTCGCATTGTAACAGCGGATAGACGGGCCACCGTGCAAGAAATCACTCGGCAATTTAACGCTGGTGCACAAAAACGTGTTAGCAGCCACACCATCCAGAACCATCTCCTCGCTATGGGGTACAGAAGCCATCGTCCCACGAGGGTACCGCTGCTGACCGCACATCACAGGGTGCAAAGATTAGCATGGGCGCGGGAACATCGCCACTGGACCCTAGACATGTGGAAAAATGTTGCCTGGACTGATGTGTCGAGATTCACGTTGGTACATGAGGATGGCAGGATACGAGTACGGCGCAAACCACGTGAAGCGATGGATCCTTCTTGCCAGCAGGGTACTCTTCAAGCTGGTGGGGGTGGCATTCTCGTCTGGGGACTGTTCACGTGGACTGAAATGGGACCCCTGGTACGTGTGAAATCGTCCCTCACAGGTCAACGCTACCGGGATATCCTGGACGACCATTTGCTCCCGTTTGTGCGTCATAGGTCCCAGTGGGATGTTGAAACATCCCACTGAAACCTCATCCTGAAACAAAACAATGCACCGTGCCATCGCTCCCGAATCGTATCCGAATGATTGGATGAACACTCCACCGACGTGACCTCGCTTCCTTGGCCAGCTTGGTCACCTGACCTGAATCCCATGGAGAACATCTGGGATGCCATCAAGAGAGAGATGTTCGAGGCTCTGATCCCCTCCATCAAATCTTCGTGAACTGTGGGAGCTTGTTCAGGGGTCGTGGATCCGTATGGCTTCCCAACGCTTCCGGTGTCTTGTCGAGTCCATGCCGAGACGAATCGCCGCCGTCATCAGGGCGAAAGGTGGTGCTACACGTTACTAGACAGGTATCTCTAATTCAATTGCTCTTCAATGTAATTGTTTTTGTAAACACACTCTATCGTTTGTGTTACTTAGCCTTGGTGATGTTATTTCAATGCGTGTTACTTAGCCTTGGTGATGTTATTTCAATGCGTGTTACTTAGCCTTGGTGATGTTATTTCAATGCGTGTTACTTGAGTCAGATACGTACATCCTTCATTTTATGCAATATCCTTAACTTTTTGTGACCAATGTATCTTGTACGTTGGGTTTTAGTATGTAGTGTTATGCATCATGAGTCTAGGGGGCCTCAGAGGTCAAACTCCCAAATAGCGGGCAGATGTTGAAGCCTCAGGTGTCCGCTATACACAGGTTTTACTGTGTTACATTACAGCCTTGCTCAGCTGTTTTGACAAATCCTTTCATGCAAGTCTTGATATTGTGTATTTCGTGCAGCAAATGCCATAAAGCGCCAATGCGGTAATTCCGTCCGTACACGATTTCTAAAAAAATGAATAGTTAAAAACTCAGCGACACATCCCCAGCTCGACATTAAAATACTTTAATAGATAAAGGGGCGTGGCTAAAAACACGTCACCAAACTTTCAACAACTACATGAGATCTTTCGGTTCAGCGCGACCCTTCCTCAGATGTATAAGTGACACAGGAGACTTCGTGAGCGTCATCTATACATACGTACAACGATCTGTCATGGGACCAATGAACGTCATAGTAAATAAGAGAGTACAGTCGATATACTTATCTGTTAAACTACAACGTGATGAATAAATAAATTTAATAAATTTAAATCTAAAATGGAAGTTAAAGTCCCAACTGGTACAGCGTAACAGTCTATTTTTTGGTTATTGGCTATTTCCTCTTTTTGTCTGTAAAGGAAATCGTTATGTAGAAAACGTACCCTTCACAACTGATTCCCATGGAGCAGGTAAGTGAAATGGATGTTCTTCATTGCAGCATCTGTCTGCTGCGTTCCAAATGTAAAGGCTCTCAATAAATAAAATGTTAAACCTTGATCCAGGCACGTACAGGACTGATACCTCTGACCACTCAGTGTAATGTGTTCCTCTATTTGTGATTTTGGATAAGGCCGTGTTATTAGTCCCACATTTTATATCGTATCGATGCTTCTTGAGTCGAATTGCAATCGATCTGGTTGTGGATCCTATATAAACACTATTTTTCATTAAGTCGTCCAGAGGTTTCAATGGGATGAAATAAATTCCATGCTTTTGTTCAACGCCTACAACGTCGCGGTCATTCTTAATACGGAATAGGATGTTGTTGGTTTTGATTCCAGAAGCTAACTGGTTCCTGCGGCAAATGTTTCCTAAGGTGTCCACTAAGCACGGGATATACTCGATTAAACTTGCGAATCTACGTGTGGTTCTGTCCCCCTGAAGGGTGGGTCGTGACCTCCGGCTTAATTGTTTCAATATACTATTAAGCATCATGTCTTTAAGCATCATTTCATGCATATGAGTTGTCTGCATCTCGCAAAGTCGGTTACTCTGTAGCGTGATAAGCTGCGTGGAACACTGTAAGCGGGTAACTATAAAGTCTTCAAAAACGAAAATCTAAAGTGTATAACTCTCTTTTTTGAGTTACAAATTTATTCATACGATGTGCATTTTTACGGCCAGGATATGACCATTCCGGGAGAGGAACCAACCCCCTTGCCCAACTCCCTCTCCCCGTAGCTACGGTCCTGACCTTACTGGAGTACACTTACAACATATGGTCAAATTAATCATATGGTATCCTACACAGAACCGTTAGAAAAGCAAGATATTCGCGGTTCTTTGTTCTGACAGTTCTTAGGTCACATCATTTTATTTACTTAAAACAAAAAAAGAAACTAAAAAAAAAAAAAAACACTGTTTATTCCCGGAAATCTTTAGTTAATCAATCTCAGTTCTAGAAAATATAGTGTAATACCAATCAGGAACTTCCATTGATGCTAGACTGACTTTTGCTATGCCGGACACAACTGGACATCATTAAAACGCAGAAATTCCACCAATGTTAAAGGGAAAAGGCGGACACAGGTCCGAATTCGGAGCAGGCTAGGGTTTGTCAGGGATAGCTAAGTTAAAAACTAATCTGTGTTTTCTTCACAGGTGGTGCCAGTCTGGGTAAACTGACATACAAAAAAGGAAAATCCAGATTAGTAGCAACTACTCTTGAGGAGTTAGTTTAAGGGCTAAACAGTAGGAAATCGCCAAAGAAAGCAAACTGTTTGAGATGTAATTATGTTTTGATTCTCATTTTATATGCCCTTCAGACCTCATTGATATGCGTTCACTGATTGTTGCGTGTGTGGTAGAGACATAGAACTACACAGTCCGACTCTGTAATTAAAGGAGTAGATGCATTATTACCAGCAGACAGATGCCACCATGTGGAGTCATAAATGAAAGAAAAACCACACAATGTACACTTAGAGAACAATTTTGCTACCTGATGATGTTTAATCTGCGAATTACAGCGAAAATGCAACTCTAAAAACTACGCTGCATGTCGATTATCTAACAACTATCAACAACCGGCGTAACGAACGCCGATGAAGCAGCGCGGAACGTTTCTTATCTAAACATCAGTACAGTGACATTTGGAACTTCTCCTTGACGGCGACTTTAGTCTTGGGATCAGCCGCTCGAAGAAGTCTTCTCCATTTGTGTGTGCATCCCTTCTTTTTTCTCCCTGTATTCTTCTATTTCTCTCACCAGTGTACAAATGGAAGGGTTTGAAAAGTTTTTAGATTCTCTGGGTTTCATCACTGTAGAAATACAGTGAAGCTTGCCTGAGATAATAGAATCCAAGGGACTGCAACTGTTTTCCGTTTTAGACAGGCTTCCGTTTTGTACAGGCACATCCACGGAGGCCATTGAAATGTAAACATTTGAATATTCATCATGTTAATGACTAGTCCTGTATTTTTCGTGCAATTCAATAACTAACTTTTGTATACAAATGGAGAACGTTCTTCTTTGTTCCCATGGCAAGAGACAAAGGAACGAACGCAGCTCACTACAAGAAGAGGCTGGCTGAATGGTCATCTCGGTGAATAATCGTTAGAGAATTAAATCTCAGCGTTGCGTTGATATTCGTACGAAATAACCATGACCAGCTGCTAAGTCAAAGACCTTTAAGATACATAGACTGGAAAACCGTAAGTTAACCATGCGCCATTTGAAGTTCAGCGTTGTACGGCAAGAATCTGTCACATCTCTTTGTTTACTAAAGGCGTTTGCCTGTTCATATCAGTTACATTCCTTTTTTAGCACGTCTTTTTGTAAAAAAGGTTCGTGCTTATGTTACCGGTTTGTCCGTCCGTCTGTACCGACGATATCTCTGCAACTATTAGTCCAATTTGAAAAATTATTTTTGCATTGGGAAGCTTGAAATATGCAAATAATGATCCTTTATTTCGTTGTTTTTTTTTTCACGATGTACAATTTTGCCGCTAGGGGGCGTAAATGCAGATGATGTCGAATTCATAAATACGTTTTATTCCACATATTTGCTTCTAAACATGCGATAATTACTTAGAGGCGTGCTGTCTCCGTACGATATCCTCAAACCACCATCTCTGACTGTACAATAAAAAACTTTATTTACAATAAAAGACATGATTTTAAAATATTTAAAAAATGGCAAGATCTTTCGGGGCTACAATAGCACCCGTCCTCAGGCCACCCAACAGTGCCACAAAGCATAGGGAAGTGCCGCAATATCCCTATGCTTTGTGGCACTGTTGGGTGGCTGAAGGACGGGTGCTATTGTAGCCCCGAAAGATCTTGCCATTTTTTAAATATTTTAAAATCATGTCTTTTATTGTAAATAAAGTTTTTTATTGTACAGTCAGAGATGTTGGTTTGAGGATATCGTACGGAGACAGCACGCCTCTAAGTAATTATCTCCTATACGTACGAATTTTTAACAAGTATTATTCTAAACATGCGATTGAAAAAATTATTTTATCTTTCGATTCCATTTATGTCGAAGAGTATTTTAGATATAGTTACGTTTTCAAATTACGCATAGATTTTCCGCTACGGGGCATAAAAGTAAATTACATTTTTTTTTTTTTTTTTTTTTATTGGAGGTTTAACGACCACCGTGAGCAACTCAATGGGCTATAAGCAGTCGCCCGTCCCTAATTTAGGGTCACTGGTTCCAGGGAAGGGAGAGAGCCAGTGCCGTAAGACAAACACAACATCCATGCCTGACCGGGATTCGAACCCGGACCCCTTACGGACGAATGATCAGAGGCAAATTACATTTTCCCCCATAACTCTTCTTCTGAAACTCCGATTTGATTTTTTTTTCTTCAGCGGATACACCTCTTGATGGAAAATCTTATATATTTTCAAATTTTTGGTAAATAATACTTTAGCCACCAGGGGGCGTAAGTGTTAATTTTTGCTTCTGATGTATTTACCATAAAATCTGAGCTTTTGAAATATTGATTGAAAAAATTCTTTCGTGGACTGATGCCACTCACAACGATAAACATTTTCGGAATATTTTCTTCTTAAAATATTCCAGTTTCTCCGCCAGGGGGCGTATGTATATCTTATTTTTGTCAATATCTCTACTTCTAGTAGACCGATTTGAAAAATTCCTTCTTTGTTGGATAGTGTTTTTAGTGTGACATGTTTTTCATATAATTTCAAAATCTTCAAGTAATTAATAGACTTCCCGCTATCGGACGTAGAGGTAAACTACGTTTCCCCCTATATCTCTGCTTCTAAATCTCCGATTTGAAAAATTCTTTCTGCACCGGATATAGCTCCTGGTGGGAAATCGTTCGCACATAATTTCTAATTTTTGTAAAAACAAATGGTTTGGCCACTAGTAAATCTTAATTTCCGCTTCTGATGTATTTGTAAATCTTAATTTCCACTTCTGATGTATTTGCAGCAAAATATGAGCTTCCAAATTCTCGACTGAAAAAATTCTTCGTTTGTAGACCGATACTACTTATGTCGACAAACCTTTTAGGAACATTTTCTTCCTGAAATAATGCATTGTTTCTACGCCAGGGGGCGTAGATGTATATCTTATTTTTGTCAATATCTCTTACCTGTAAGAGTCCCATTTGAAAAATTCCTTCTTTTGTTGGATAGAGTTTCCGATGCGAAATGTTTTTCCTATAAATTCAAAATTTTCAAGTAAATCATAGGCTTTACGCTAGGGGGCAGAAAGGTAAATTGCGTTTTCTGCGTTATTTCTGCTTTTAAAACTCCGATTTGAAAAATTCTTCCTGTATCGCATACAAGACCAGATGGAAAATATTTTTCACATAATTTCTAATGTTTTGTAAAGAATGGTTTGGCCACCAGGAGCATAAGTGTTAATTTCAGCTTCTGATGTATTTGTAGCAAAATCTGGGCTCCTGAAAACTCGACTAAATTTGTTTTTTTTTTCTTGGACCGATAGCGCTCATATGGAAAAACCTTTTGAGAATACTTTCTTTTTAAAATAATGCATGGTTTTCCCACCAGGGGACGTAAAATTACATCTTATTTTTGTCTATATCTTTTTCTAAGAGTCCGATTTGAAAAAAAAATTCTATGTTGAAGAGCGATTAAAAACGCGGATTAAAAACCCGATTGAAAAACTTCTTTCTTCCGTCAGATACTATTGTCTTCCATACCGGTTCCATTGACTTTGAATAGCTTTGATAAATCTAATTTGCATCAGAACGGATTCAAAAGACGTGCTTATTACACCCGAAAATTCGGTGTCATCTTTCTTGTTTATATATGTAACCAGTAAAATTTATTATTTTTTGTTCTTATAATGATATGTATATGTTGTAAAGTATTTCAGAAAATAATGTAGCCAGATTTAATGAGCTAAACAAATTTTCAATTAAACAAAAGTTTTTAATAAGCTACAAATTTTTCAATTTAAACAATTCTTTTTTCCGAGACTTTTAATCTCCGAAATTCGAAATTGTCTAAACTCTAAATTATGTGAAGAGGGCATTTGTCTCTTTCATGATTAATTTTATTCATTTTTTCTCCCGTTGAGTAGCTATTACGAACTCATAATACTGTGGGGAAAACCTCCAATTAAAAGTTTTGTTCTCGGCAACTTCTCTTAAGAATAAACAAATGGCCACATTAAAATGATTTTTGACATTACTTAAAGTGTGAAATACGAATTTCATGCAACTAGATCACGCAGTTTGCAAGCAGTTGAAGCCGGAATATATTTTACACGTAGGACAAGCGACGTTTCCCATTAGTAATTTCAAATCCCCCAAAATTACGATAACGATGTATTCTTTAATCGTAAGTTAAAAGGTTCAACGTCCAATTTATTACAGGCGCAGTGGTCTAAGCGTTGGCTCATGACCATTCGTCCGAGAAGAGTCCGGGTTTGAATCCCAGTGAGGCATGGATGTCGTATTTGTCTTACAGTACTGGTTCTCTCCCTTCCCTGGAGCCAGTGACCCTAAATTAGGGACGGCGACTGCTTATAGTCCATTGAGGTGCTCACGGTGGTCGTTAAACCTTCAATAAAAAAATTGTTCCTCATTGAAAAAAATTAATGCGCAGTATTATAACAACGAAAAATTCCTTCTTTCGCGCAGGTAAAAGAGCTTAATAAACGTTGTTTACATAGGAAATATGCCGTTTTACCGTGCAAGCACTGCGATCAAATATCGTCAGCTGCTGCCACTCATTTATTTACACAAGAATTTCCAATCTATGTATCTTAAAGATATTTGTGCGAAGTAGAGGTGGAGGTACTATCGATGGCACTATCGACAGTATCGATAGTTTTGTCCAACTCAGTACATCGATAGTTTTTCTTAACTATCGGTAGTTTTACGTTTTTCAATGCTGTAAGTGTAAACTATTCAGCTTCCGCCGATGGTATTGATGATTAGAACACTTACTTTCACCTCATTTGTATTGGTGTCGAAAAGATTGAGCCCAGCCATAGCGATACATGATGACAATGAGAAACTAAATTTAACTACACCCGAAAGAGTAAACGGTGAGGGTATGTGGTTTTAGCACTCTGTTCTTCACGTTAAGTCAAGCTCATAGAGAAAGTGTACGTTTCAGTCAGATAAAGACAAAGTCAAAAGTGTTGTTCTCATTGTATGTGCTGGAAGTTTAAACGTGCGTCAGATGCTGAAACAGTTATGTGTTGAAAGTAAGTAATCAGTAATAATGGGTAATACTAGCTGATGACTTTACCTGCACCATCTAAGTGTGGACTTCGCAGGGAAATGTTCAACTCTCTCGAAAGTTTGGGATTAATAGGATCCCTGACGGCGCTGCAATAGCTAGTCCGTCAGTCACCGGAAACCACAGTCTTTCACTCGGACAAATTCGGTTCAGTGACCTGTGGGGATCTGCCTCCCCCACGGGACCCGTACCTTACACCCTTCTATCATAACCCGTGTGTGTGACTTGCTATGGGCAGTTGGGGCAAGAAACTTTTCAAAAATTTATCTCGTCTCGTGGCCGGGAGATCGCCCGCCAACGCGAGTTTTTGGGACTAATGTCCTTTAAAAGGTATCAAAACAAAATACATGCACGATAAGCATGAGGGTCCCATGCACCCCTCTCACAAATATTTAACACTGAAACACATTATTTACACATTGAAAATATTTACATGGCCCACAGTACTAGGGCCAGTGCTGTGGTGATGACCCCGGGCCAGGGTCATTAGAATCACCTTGGTCAATAGACCGAAAAGCTCAATATCGAGACCTACGTACCTCCGAGGGTACTACCATCTGTCAACCATAGTTGACCGGACTTTTTTTTTGCTCAAGTTCCTTAATAAGACTAGGGCACGTCTTACTGAAGCTGGAGTGAGAGACGTCCAGCTTCAGGCGGAACTTAGCATTCGCAGCAGTGCAGTTGCTGCACTTCGGTGTGGCTGCACACTGGTGGTGCTGGTGCCCTACTTTACCGCAATTACCACACCTTGCTTCTGATTCGGGGCAGTTGCCTCGGAAATGGCCGAAGCCATTGCACCAAAAGCACCTGACTTCCCTCAAAAATTCCTTTAGGCGGAGCACTGACCAACCCAAGTTCAGTGTTTTCCGCCTCATCAAGAGTTTGAAGTAAGCGTAAAATACCTTTCATGCGGCATAATTTTTCTTTTGATAAGAATGAGGTATACGCAAAATGTAACCTTTGCGGGAAGAACTGCAAAACGTCGGGCAATACGTCAAATCTTAGGGATCATTTAAAATGACAGCATCCAGCTGCTATTGTTTTGAACGATCCCTGAAAAAAACAATTGAGCAACAGTCCCCCTCAATTATTCAATTTCTCACTGATTGTTACCACGATTTTGCCAAACATTCTGGAAAAAATTATTTTGCATACAAAACTGCAGAATTCTCTTCTTTACTTTTTGTGAACAGAAACAAAAAAAAATCGTACAATGCAAACAGAAAATGACAATTAAGCAGCTATGAATTAGCTCGTTTTTCATGCAAAACATTTTATTTGTGAATAAATTATCAACGTTTATTCACAATTAAATGTTTTATTAACATCGACTATAGTTTCGCACAGCGTTTGGCTCGGCTTCATCAGGACGAATAGAGCGTAATCATTCAAATCATTGTGAAATCATCATAGTTCTGACGGTCACGGATCTTGATGAGTTGCCTCCACGCGCCTGAAAAAAATGGCGTAGACGCCATGCCATTGACAAGTCGTGAAGAATTCCAGTATATGTGGAAAGCTTCTGATATATTAAGCTTGGTAGTTGAATCAGGTTTATCAATAAGCGTCGCGTTTCCAAAAAAAAAAAAAAAAAAAATGTATTGTTAGTTTCGTGACAGTGTTGGGCTATTGATGACTTCTTCAGTTGATTACCTTCTCCTACCTCATTCGACTACCAAGCTTAATATATTAGAAACTTTCCACAAATACTCGAATTCTTCACGACTTGTCAATGACATGACGTCTACGCCATTTCTTTCAGGCGCGTGGAGGCAACTCATCAAGATCCGTGACCATCAGAACTCTGATGATGTCACAATGATTTGAATGTTTACGCCCCATTCGTCCTGATGAAGCCGAGCCAAACGCTCTGCGAAACCATAGTCGATGTTAATAAAAAAACGTTGATAATTTATTCTAACTCAACATCACAAGTGTGTAATCTTAAATTATATATAACTTTATTCGTGACTTTTGCTCACTCACTTCAGGAGGATATCGTCAAAACGTTAGTCTCCACCCCGGTGACGCAGTTGTCTAAGCACTGGTTTCTGATCATTCGTCCAAGATGGGTCCGGATTCGAATCTCGTGAGGCATACATGTTGTGGTTGTGTTTGTCTTACAGCACTGGCTTCTCCCTTCCCTGAAACTAATGGCCCTAAATCAGGGACGGGTGACTGCTTACAGCACATGGAGTTGTTCACGGTGATTGTCGTTAAACCCCGAACCAGAAAAGAAAAAAAAAAAATGTTAGCTTCAAAGTTCATCAAAGCTTAGCTTTTTGACAATGTGGAAAGGTACGAAATTTTTGTCAGAAATCATTTCGCATCCCGGAAAACAAATTTTCTCCCAAGCAACTTTGCCAACACACTATCGATAGTTATGGATTGTTATTTTTTGACTATCGAAAACTATCGATAGTTCTCCACCTCTGCGAAGACTTTGGACTTTGCATCCAGCAAAGAGGGCGATGCTGGTCACATGACCAAACCCGAGCTTAAGGAAAATTCAAACACTGCATGCGCTGTAGTGTGTGTTTGTGTAAACAGCGGAAAAGCAATCTCTTTCTGTTTAATTATGTTATCTTCCACCTCAAGCAAATTTGTTCTGTGTGAATTCATCATCACACTTTAATGTGTAATATTTTTTTTGTATTCAGTTAAACTACTTGACAGAACAAGAACATCTGGGAACTTTCCGACATTAAATGATTCTTTTACCTACTTGCCATTTCTGTTTCTGCTTTACGGAGATTCCGTTTCAGACAGGTTAAATAGTACAAAATTGTCTACCTTTCATTTCGGGAGCTAAAAACGTTCAGTTTTGGGCCGGTTTTCGTTTTGTGCAGGTTCTGTCTTAAACAGGTCTTGTTGTACAAGGTTTTTGCCTGTCTCTTCATTATCATTGTAAAACATTATCTATTCACTGCTGGATGAAGGTCTCCCCAATTTTCTTCTACAATTGCCTTTCTTGAGCCAGTTTCCTCCATGTCACTCCCGCATGCTTTCGAATTTCATCCACCCATCACCCATGTTGTCTTCTTCTGGGTCTTTTCTTGTCTCTTGAAATCCAGTTTAGAATTTCGGTTGTCCATAAATGATCCATTCTTCTGGGAAAATGTCCAACCCATTGCCATTTCAGCGATTTTACTCTGATCATGATCAAAGTTGGAAACGGGTCAAACATTTTGGACCCGGACCCCGCCGTTACATAATTGGACCCGAACCGACCCGACCCGGACAAATCTGCTTTGAAATATAAATTCCAACGTATCATCATCATCATTCTCAATCATTATCAATTCACTGCTAGATAAAGGTCTCCCCAATTTTCTTCAACAAAGGACTGTCTTGGGCCAGTCTCTTCCATCCACCCACCTCCCACGTGGTCTTCTTCTGGGTTTTTTCCTGTCCCTTGGAATCCAATTTAAAATTTCGGTTGTTCGTCGGTGGTCCGTTCTTCTGGCAATATGTCTGCCCATTGCCATTTCAGGGATTTTACTCTGATCATGATGTCTTCCACTTTTGTCATTTTCTTTACCCACCAGTTCCTCTTCTTATGTTTCCTGGTTACACCAAGCATGCATCCATCCATGCTTCTTTCAGTTTCATTTGAGCGGTGCTAGGTCATACAAATTTCAGCTAGATGATTTCTTTATTTCGCTACACCTTTAGGTACATGGTCGGCGTCTTTTCGCCCAACACTTTCTTTTCTGCTACTTTGCACACGTGGATACAAGCAGAGCCATTTGCTATTTTTCGAGCTAACGAGTTGCTAATCCTGCTCTTTCAAAAATGCAGGAGATTTGCTGTGGAGTTATCATAATGCCCCGGCATCTCGCAATTCGGCCGAAGTGTAGCCCAGACTACGTCTTTTAAGTCTCTTTCCGTCAGACTCCAAAAAACAAAACAAAAACAAAAAACTTTTTGTTCCTTTGTCGTAAAACGCTGAAGCCAGCCACAGCATCGCAAACAAAGAGCTCAAAGCCACAATGGTATTTTTAAACATTCACCAACACAATGCACGAATTCTAGATGATTTACCGACCTCTTTATAATTTATGCCTAACCCCTTTTTAGCAACGATCTGCTTCACAATGGAACTTTTAAAATGGTTTAGTTTTCGCCAAGCATCCGCGTCTTTTCATGATCGAAACGCACTTAACTATATTGCCAACCAACCCATTAACTTAATGGTAAACATTCGCAGGTGCAAATACATTCGATTCTCACATGGCAAGTTTATCGTCTGCTCATCGCTTCTATTCTTTCTTTTTACTTTTTTTGTGTAAGCTCCTAAACCAAGCCCCTGCAAAAATCCGAAACTAATTAATTCCTGATTAATTTACTACTTCCACCACGCCCATTAATTCTACTCTGGCGTGCAAAAATTAAGGACGAGACGGTTTTCAGAATGTAACGTCGTGCAGAAGTGCTCCACACCGACTCAAATCATACCAAAAAATCCCCAAGATGTAAGAATATGGGACAAGTGAGCAAAACCGTCCAAACAAGGAATCCAAAGGATACAAAGGCACTTTATTGAAAAGGTAGCTTCGAGCACAACTGGACAGAAGACAGAAACGTCCATGTGACAGGCGGCTGCCAAGAAAAATCCAGTCTTTTGTAGGTGATATGATCAACCCTGACTGCATTGCAGGCTTTACAACGTCTGTCCATGCTGAGGATGAGGTTGTCAAGGAGCTGTTGAGGCATCGCGGCCCATTCCTCTTGTAGCGCCAATCGCAGCTGCGGAATCGTTGCTGACGGCTAGTGACGTGCTGCCAAGCGTCTCCCGAGAAGGTCCCACACGTGTTCGATTGGATTTAGGTCCGTTCTGCCTGCTCGTTCCGCTGTTATGCTAATTTGTCCTCTTCGTCTTTAATTTTTTCACACCAGTGTATAATTAAGGGCGGGGGTTGGGTCGTAACACACCTTTTTTTAAAGACATAATGTCACGTTGCTCTTTAAAATTGTATTGTTTCTTCCAAAAAGCTCTCCAACCAAGTTTTTTGCGCCCATTAATTTCTTCATCAGTGTGACCCTCGCTTGATATCTGCTGCCCAAGGTAAATGTAGAAATCAGTTATCACCAGCTTTTCCTTATTAACTGAAAAATCTTCATTCCTTGTAAAAACATTGTACTTCAGTTTTGCCTTCTGAAAGTTATTTTTTAATCCCATTTCTTTACCATCCTCAGCAAGTTCCTGAATGAAGCTCTGAAGTATTATTTCAAAAACCTCTGAAGGTTTCTTTGAATTTTTTTTTTTTTTTTTTTGCTTTTCAAAAATAAAACAGAAATAAAACCGGGTCGAAATCGGGTTTACCCTGGATCGTACTCTTTAGCTCTGAAGTACTCTTTCAAATACCTCTGTAAGGTTCTTTGAAATATTTTTTCTTTACAAAAATGGAACGGAAATAAACCGGGTCAGGGACACTTTGACCCGACCAGTTTGACCCGCAAGAAATTGTCGACCCGTTGACTCTTAACCCGTTTCCATCTTTGATCATGACGTCTTCCACTCTTGTTATTTTCCTTATCCATTGGAGTTCCTCTTCTTATCTCTCCTGGCTACACCAAGCATACATCTCTCTATGCTGCTTTCAGTTGTCTGCAGTCTCTGTATGTTTTTTTTAGTTAAAGTAGATAGATTTGTTCACTGCATCAATGACAGCACTGTCACTGTCAAATTTCACGCCATTCAAGATTTTCAAGATGAGATGGACAAGACGGCATTATAATTGAGACCAAGTGTTCCGGTTCGAGCATCTCCCAAGCCCCCATCCTCCTGTGCTTTTCACGCACAACAATAGCAAGGGTTTACCCTGAATGGCGCGAAAATTTAAGAAAAAAAAAAAAGAAGGAAAGAAACTTCCAGCAATGAGCGATCCTGAGGACGAAATCAGCTGGTGAATCAGCTGGTGGATCAGAGGGGTCAAAAGTGACTGGCGATATTGTCGTCGGCTGTTGTAACACTGTTACGGAGATTTTAGGAATCATTAAAATACGGAAATTTTAGAATATTTTAGAAATTTCTTTGTCTCCAAGAAGACCCGGGTCCGGACCACCTCCCCCCATGAGGCCAAGTGTTTTGTAATATGATTCCGACTCCATCGGTGTCCGACACGAGAGATTCCTAACCCTCTAACTGTTCTCCTAATTTCGTAATTAGTGAATTTCAATTTTCATAATGGCTGATTATAGAATTTGTTCTAAAATACCTTCCCTGAAACTATAATATAGCAATAGATTAAATAATTAATTACATTTGTGGTTAACTCCTTTTCTGAAATATGTATTTTTATTAAAAGTAAAAACAACAATGAAAACACCATTTGCAACTGGATAATTCATGAATGCAGTGTATTAAATTATTTCACGGATCAAAACATTTATTCTAACAGCCCCGTCGCGTAAGTACACATACATGAGCATTTTTACTTGCAGAGCCCCTTGTATGTATGTGTCATCAAACATTATCAATCTACTGCTGGATGAAGGTCTCCCCAAGTCTGTTCCACAACTTTCTATCTCGAGCATATCTCTTCCATATCACTCCCGCATGCTTTCGAATTTCATGCGTCCGTGTCCCCGATTGTCTTCTTCTGCGTGTTCTCGTGCCCTTTAGTATCCCATCTAATATTTCAGTAGTACAACGGTGGTCAGTTCTAGCAATATATCCAGCCAACTGCCACTTGAGGATTATTTAACTATCTTGTCCAAGGTGGTCTAAGCGATGGCCTCTGATCATTCGTCCGAAAGTGGTCCGGGTTCAAATCCCGTGAGGCACGGATGTTGTGTTTGTCTTACGGCACTGGCTCTCTCCCTTCCCTGGAACCAGTGACCCTAAATTAGGGACGGGCGACTGCTTATAGCCCATTAAGTTGCTCACGGTGGTCGTTAAATCTCCAATAAAAAACAAAACAAAAAACAAAGGGAAAAACACAACGAATTTTTAGAGTGGCCAAAAAACAAATTTTTAGAGTGGCCAGGAAATCTTTTAGAAAAAAAAAAAAAAACTTTAAATCATTTATGAACCACAAAGTTTTAAGACATTTCGTAGGAAGACCCCAGTGAAAGGGGGGGGGGGGCACGAAATTGCAATTAACTTCCGTGTCCCCTACCTTGCGCCGTCCGTGCAATTACTATGTTTAAGAATGCGCTCTTGTACGTTAGGGACAAAAAACAACAACATTTGTGCTGTTTTTTTTTTTTTTTGATTTGAGGTTTAACGACCACCGTGAGCAACTCAATGGGCTATAAGCAGTCGCCCGTCCCTAATTTAGGGTCACTGGTTCCAGGGAAGGGAGAGAGCCAGTGCCGTAAGACAAACACAACATCCATGCCTCACCGGGATTCGAACCCAGACCCCTGACGGGCGAATGATCAGAGGCCAGCGCCTTAGACCACTGCGCCACCGGGGCGGCTTTCGGCTGTTCCCGCTACTAAAATTAGTGGCGGTATGTAAATTCCGGGTAAACAAAAAAACAAACAAAAAAAACAACAACATTTTACCCGAAATTTACATACCGGGTTAAAAAATGCCGGTATGAAATACTAGGGAAAAAGTTCCGGTATGCCCTAAAGGCGTATACCGACCCTTTTTTTTTTTTTTTTTTTTTTAGTTTTAACGACCACCGTGAGCAACTCAACGGGTTATGAGCAGTCGCCCGTCCCTACTTTAGGGCCACTGGTCCCAGGGAAGGGAGAAAGTCAGTGCCGTAAGACAAACACAACATCCATGCCTCACCGGGATTCGATCCCGAACCCTTTCGGGCGAATGACCAGAAACCATGGGTTAGACCACTGCGCCACTGGAGCGGCGGACCCGTTTCGAGCACTGATTTAGCTGTATTTCTGCAAAACTTCTATAATTTCAGTTCTAAAGACAACCCTTTTTTGCTTACGGTTGACTTTTACTTCTCCGTGTCCCAGGAACTTATATACGCTGTCCTGGTTTGCCCCCTCCAATATTTATTAAGCCTTCTTCTAAAAAATGCCACAAGTTTTGCCCACGAATCATTTTAGCGTTTGCTTTTTTTTTCTTTTTCGCCAAAAAAAAAAAAAAAAAGGCGAGAAAAATGAAAACAAAATACGAAGAAACTGAATGTGTAGAAAAAGAAAAGGAAACTAAGAATGCAACGAACAATTAGGTTTCAAGCATGCCCGAAACAGGATTTTCACTAATCAGGAGCTCTTTTGTGGCATATTTATCGAATCTGGCTCACTAGATCTAGCTCCGAATGCAAAGAACAAGTCCGTGGCGTTGATTGGTTCTCGGCAGGGGGTGGGCGTGTTTTCATGGAAGTGTCATCAGGCCAGCGAGAGCGCCTTGCTTCAGCCAAAACGCGAACTCATTGATGCATCCCATTCGGTTAAAAAAGTACTTTGCAGAGCAGCTACCCCTGTCACAAACCAATAATCAATCACCTAGCGTATTGCACCTAGTAAAATATCCTCCCTAATAAATGGAAACTTAAGGGAAAGGTTAATTGCGTTTGTCAGAATTTTGACTTGGTAATCTGCACTGACATTTCCAATTCCATAACGCCAGGCAAGTGCAATAATGATCCTATTTTGGAAAGTGCATATTGAGAGATTTGTCATGTAGGAAAAAAAAAAAAAAAAGACAACTTGAAATTCCTTTGAGAGGCCTTTCGGAATGTTCTTTTCGTTTTTCTCTGCCAAAGAGTCTGTACCACGATTTCGATAAATGAACTTAGCAGACTCAAACCATTTGATATATATTTCATGTTTTTCTGCGATGTTGCTGATAGATTCTTTGCACTGCTACGGTGCCAAACAATTCAAATAGGGTGGGAAATTCTGGGAGGAAAGATACATTCATTCATTCTCAAAGCATAGCTCTTACTCGGTTTTTTTTTTTTTTTTAATTTTTTAATTTCAGGATTTAACGACCACCATGAGCAACTGTTACGGAGAATTCGATAATCATCCCTTTCCAAGAATATAATGTAACATTCAGACGCAGGTGTTGCGGAGTTGTAACGAGCTCGTGTTACACTTTCGGGTTAGATGCACAGCCAATGTTTCCTCTAACCTGCGCAAGCGCGCAGCTGAAATATCTTCCGTGCAGTAAGCATTTTTAATTAAAATTCCCAAATCCCAAATTGATATTCGTAAATCGAAAATCAATTTCCTGCAAAAATAATAATAAATAAATAAAATTCGGGCTCTCAAAAGTCAAAACAAAACTTTTCTTAAATGCCGTTCGCCTCCTTCTAAGTTCGCCTCATTGTCCTCTTCTTTCTCAAAAAGTAGCCTCGTGAGAGCAAATTGAGAACGCGAGAATGCGGTTTAGCGATTTTCCCACGCCAAGAAAGAGGCAGGTATTGAGTTTTTTCTCAAAAGAACACATTAGGGTGAGCCAATCACAGCAAACCGTAACAAGTTCATTGTACTAACTAATGCACTCCTAGTTGGCGGGGGAAAGCCATTCCTGTTAGTTAAATTGTGAGCCGCTGGTAAAAGGGTTTTGCTCAAAGCTTCTCACTTTTTATAAAATAAAAATTTTAATTAATGAAATGTTTTTAATATTTTTTTTTCATTTAAAATCAATTGTGGAAAGAACGGTGATAAAAATGGGGGTATTAGGAAAAATAATTGTTCCAGTCCAAGTTCCAGCTTGCTGCATTAGTAAGAGAAGCTGAGAAAATAAAATTTTTTGCCCAAGTGGTTTTGATGCCCAGCTCATTGGGTTAGAAAAATAAGGGTTCCAATCCAAGTTCCAACTTGTACTGCATTAGTAAGAGAAGCCGAGAATTTTTTTTTTTTTTTTTTTTTTGCCCAAGTGATTTTCATGCATGCCCAGCTCATTGGGTTATAAAAATAAGGGTTCCAATCCAAGTTCCAACTTGTACTGCATTAGTAAGAGAAGCCGAGAAAAAAAAAAGTTTGCCCAAATGGTTTTGATGCATGCCCAGCTCATTGGGTTATAAAAAATAAGGGTTCCAATCCAAGTTCTGGCTAGTACTGCATTAGTAAGAGAATCCGAGAATTTTTTTTTTTTTTTCCCAAATGGTTTTGATGCATGTCCAGCTCATTGGGTTATAAAAAATAAAGGTTCCAATCCAAGTTCCAACTTGTACTGCATTAGTAAAAGAAGCTGAGAAAATACAATTTTTTGCCCAAGTGGTTTTGATGCCTGCCCAACTCATTCGGTTTGAAAAAATAAGGGTTCCAATCCAAGTTCCAACTTGCACTGCATTAGTAAGAGAAGCTGAGAAAATATTTTTTTTTGCCCAAGTGGTTTTGATGCCTGCCCAGCTCATTGGGCTATAAAAAATAAGGGTTCCAATCCAAGTTCCAACTTGCACTGCATTAGTAAGAGAAGCTGAGAAAATAAAAAATTTTGCCCAAGTGGTTTTGATGCCTGCCCAGTTCATTGGGTTAGGCGCGCATTGTCCATGGCCGCTTAGAGGGAATATTGTGCACAGGGTGTCCCAAAAAGGTGTATCCAGTTTCAAATGATGATAACTTTGGATACAAAACTAATACCAGCATTCTGCTTGTTGCAGGTATTAAGGAATACCCCCAAGTTTTCTAGAAGTGTACCCAATGGATCCTGCCACGAAAACGCAGATTGTGGAGTGGTTTATTGAAACCCGATCCGAAACTCAGGCTCAGGGGAAGTTCAGAACAAAATATGGGACCAAACTGCCCACGCGTAATATAGCATCAGAAAGTGGTATAAATCGTTCAAGGAAACTGGTAGCGTCCTTAAAAAGAAAACCCTGGGCGACCATCGTTGGTTCCAGAAAGGGAGGAGGTTGTGAGACAAACTTTCACTCGCATAGCCCTCGAAAGTCAAGCAGACAAGCAGCACGACAACTGGCAATCTCCAAGTCGTCAGTGCACAGAGTGTTACGTCAGAGATTGGAAAGGTACCCGTATAAACTGCAGACAACCCACCACATAACCCCAGATGATCATGTGAAACGTAAACAGTTTGCTGAAGAGATGTTGGAGAACATTTTTCCTGAGACAAATCTGTTTCTCGGATGAGTGCACTTTCCATGTTTCTGGAAAGGTTAATAAACAAAATGTGAGAATTTGGGGAACTGGACACCCCCATTGCATAATGGAACATGAACATGCTAGCCCAAAGGTGAATGTTTGGTGTGGCATAATGGTCGATCGTGTTATTGGACCCTTTTTCTTTCAGGAAGCGACTGTAAAAGCTGATAGTTACCTGGACATGATTGAGCAGTTTGTGTATCCTCAGTTGAATGAACTTGCAACTCCGGTCATTTTCTAACAAGATGGGGCGACATCTCATTGGACTTTGATTGTGAGGAGGTCTTTGGATACCAAATTTCCCAAACAATGGATTGGGCGTGGTGGTCCCATTGCATGACCCCACGTTCTCTGTAGTTAATACCCTGTGACTTTTTTTATGAGGATTTATCAAGGGTGAGGTTTACAAAACCCCGTTGCAAACATTGCTGACCTAAAGAGGAGGATTGCACACGCACTGCAGAAAGTTAATACGGACATTCTTGAACGATCATGGTTGGAACTGGAATACCGTTTAGACATTGTTCGGATGACAAAATGGTGCCCATGCCGAATGTGTATAAAACTTCATGATCGGTTCCGTCAATTAACACAAGTTGTGTATTGAGATCATTTATATGAAAACTGCTATGAATATTTGAAATTGGTTACACTTTTATGGGACACCTTGTATATGTCTAGTTGCAACTCATTGCGGAAAACATATGGCAAATAAATAGTACCTCAACGAAAATCATCAAGATTATTTGTGATATTAAATCTGTTCTTTATTGCTATCGAATGTCCCTATTGGGTATATCCGATAGGGAACTTTTAATTCAGTAAATCAGGAATTATATTGATTACTGAATTAATTAGGATGTGGCGTATATTCTATTTTAACTTTCATTTTTAGATCCTTTTCCTATGTAAATTTGAGTTTGTTCTTTTTAGCACTTTCCAAACTTAACGTGATATCTTCTCTCTCACATGAATGGATCAGATCTGTGAGATGGGGAATTTGATGATGAACGTTTATGATCTTTTTGGATACCAGATTGCTTAATTGCCGTTTAAGTATTTTGAAGGCTACGTGTTCTACTTTAATGTTGGGTTTCATGGTTAATTGTTATCGTGGATATTAACCCAAGTTTTCGTTGATCTCATCTTGTTGAAGTGCAAATGATCAAGTGTCTATCGACAGCAATAAAGGATTAGCTGTAAGTAACAACTTCCTGAACTTTATTTGAGTGACTCGTATTTCACTGTATATAAAGTCTTTGATCTATGTAGTGTTTTCGTAAGCCAGATACACACACACGCCACAATAATTACCTTATTTTCCGCTTGTCATCTGCACTTTCTAACTAAATCCTCCTCTATTTTATTTCCTTATCACTCACTCACACTTCCCAGTTCGGACGGAAGCCATCCTCCTTCCTAGCTGGCTCCCCGAAGCCGTCTCCTTTCTTCGCCTTTCTTTCTTTCTCTCCCTCTCTCTCTCTCTGACCCCTGTGTCAGTCATAGCTCGAAGGGCTCGGCCTCTGATGCAGTAAAACAAATTAGCTGTCTCGAATTCGGCTTAGATCTCAATACACATGTTTGCAGCGTAGGCCAAGAAAACGATTTAAGCACTTAAGAAAGGCTTCCCGTGAATACTGCTTTAAAGCCTGTAATTATCTTTACTGCATTTGAAAGCGTTCCCGAATACCCCGTATGCCTGCCTAATTTCCATGAAAATGAATTAATACAAAAATCCTTTAAGACCTCCAAAATCCCCGCAACACAGGTTTTTCTTTGTGATTATCATATCAGTCAGCATAGAGAAACATTTCAAGATGTTTCACTTCAAGCTGCTATCAGCCGGCAATAATACGTAGTTAGTAGGCGTTAACACAGCTTTTTTCCAGAGCGATCCATCGACTCTTTCACTGACTGTTTCATTGCACTCATTTTTTACGCTTTCCAACCGTAGGTTGAAGAAGGGTATATGGTCCAACTTTGTCTGCCTGTCCGCACGATAACTCGCGTAAAAATGGTTCGATTTCGATGAAATTTTAGTATGTGGTAAGTGACAACATGTGAAGAAACCCCATTGAAAATGGGCGAAATGGGGTCAAAGGTGAGGACATAGGAGGGGACCCATTCCATCGCCCTTATGCACCATTACTTAGGTAAAATTGCTTCGATTGCGACAAAACTTCATCATGTAGTTCCGGAGGCATACTGAACCCGTTCTGTTTAATATCGTCGAAATGGGGTCAAAAGTCAATGCACAGGAGCGAGATTTATTCCACAGCCATTATCCTCATAACTTGACTAAAAATACTTCTATTGCGATAAAACTTTAGTATGTTGTTTCGGAGGTGTATTGAACCAATTCTGTTGAATATCATCGAAATGGGGTCGAAGGTCAGGGCACAGGAGCGAGTTTATTCCACAGCCATTATCCTCATAACTTGAGTAATAAATTGAGTAATGATTTCTGGTATGTTGGAAAGCGTATCATAATCAATGCATTGCATAATTTTACTAACTTGTTTTATTAGGTACCTTACACCCACGGATATTAAACTCTCAAATCTGCAATGAGCTATGTTGGGATGATTTTTTTTTTATTTCTTTTAAGCAGTGCTAAAACTCTAGGCACGTCAGGTAACTACTTCGAGCTCTTTTGGAATCTGTATATACATTATCATGTTAACTGCCTTTTTTTTTTTTTTTTTTAGGAAATTCAGTTTTAGGATTCAGAACCTCTCTGAAATAACCAATATTTATAATAAACAAATGCTTTTTCGCTCTCCTTTTTCATCTGACCCGCCAGTTCTATTCCAATTTGTCTGTGACTCGCCAGTCGCATTTCATTTACTCGTGTAGCCGGCGATTCAGAAAACGTTGGAGACCCCCTGTTTTAGTTCCTTACACTGTTAAAAATTTTGTAGCATATTGCACCAGAAAATGGTGCTACACCAGCTGCACCACTTTTAGGACAAAGGCAAAACAAACCATTGTGTGATGCATGAAACACATACAAACACGGTGCGATGAGAGCAACTTCGTACCATGCAGGTTGGATGCCATACGGTGATGCATATTTGCAGCACGTTTTTGCGCGTATTTCATGCATCACACAATGGTTTAACTTTTCACTGAAAGTAGTGCAGCTGTTGTAACTCAGGAACGTATCAAGCTTTTCTTATCTGGCAGTGCGAGACTTGAAATTACGCGCCTTTAAGTCCGAAAGTTCTTTACTTCTACTCCAATGGTAAGTAGTTCTTATATACTTTCCAACACCTTCGTTACGGGAAAGTATTATGATCCTTTTAAAACCTCACTTCCAGTTTTCCAAATAATTTTAGCCGCCCCGGTGGCGCAGTGGTCAAGCGAAGGCATCTGATCATTCGTCCGAACGGGGTCCGGGTTCGAATCCCGGTGAGGCATGGATGTTGTGTTTGTCTTACGGCACTGGCTCTCTCCCTTCCCTGGAACCAGTGACCCTAAATTAGGGACGGGCGACTGCTTATAGCCCATTGTGTTGCTCACGGTGGTCGTTAAACCTCCAATCTAAAAAAATAATTTTACTCAAAATTTAAAAAATTAGGTGAATACTCAAGAACCAACGGTTTTAAATATCAAGTGAAACGTAAACGTTATGTGAACACAGACAACGCAACACGTGCAGAAATGCAGAATGAAAACAAATCAGCACAGAACGAATGAGTATTAGATAGTAAATGTAGTAATAGGAAGATGCTTTCGTGGAAAAGTTGCAAACGGGTTAAAAATTTCCGACCCGGACCCGACCCGGACAAATCTGCTTTGAACTGTAATATACAGTATCATCATCATCATCATTGTCAACCATTATCAATCCACTGCTGGACGAAGGTCTCCCCAAGTTTCCTCCACAACGGTCTGTCTTGTGCCAGTCTCCTCCATGTCACTCCCGCATACTTTCGAATTTCATTAACCCATCTTCCATGTGGTCTTCTTCTGGGTCTTTTCCTGTCCCTTGGAATCCAATCTAAAATTTCGGCTGTCCATCGATGGTCTGTTCTTCTGGCAGTATGTCCAGCCCATTGCCATTTCAGGGATTTAACTCTGATCATGATGTCTTCCACTCTTGTCATTTTTCGGATCCACGTGTTCCTCTTCTTATCTCTCCTGGTTACACCAAGCATGCACCTCTCCATGATTCTGTGAGTTGTCTGCAGCCTTTGTATGTCTCTTTTAGCTAAGGTCCACGTCTCTGCACCATACGTAAGCACTAGAAGGATGCATTGATCAAACACTTTTCTTTTAAGACATAATGGCATATTGCTCTTGAAAATTATGCTGTTTCTTCCAAAAGCTCAAAAGGCAAGTTTTGTACGCCGATTAATTTCTTCACCAATGTGACCCTCACTTGATATCTGCTGTCCAAGATAAACGTACGTGTCTGTTATCTCCAGCTTTTCTCCATCAATCGATAAATCTTCATTTCTTGTAAAAGCATTGTACATCACTTTTGTCTTCTGAAAGTTCATTTTTAATCCCACTTCTTTACTCTTGTCAGCAAGTTCCTGGATCATACTCTGTAGCTCTGATGGGGTAGTTGCAAAAATGACTATGTCATCAGCAAAACGAAGGTGGGTTAGATAATCTCCATTAATGTTCATCCCTTTGTTTTCCCAGTTCAGTGATTGAAAGACATTTTCCAATGTGGCATTAAAGAGCTTCGGAGATATGGTGTCACCTTGTCTCACTCCCTTTCCAATTTTTATGTGTGTTGTATTTTCAAACAGCCGAATCTTTGCACTTGCATTTTCATAGATGTTATTAATAATATTAATGTATGCATCTTCAATACCGCAGGATTTCAGAGCCATTGCAACTGCTGATGGTTTCACCGAATCAAAGGCTTTTTCATAATCGATAAAAGCCATGCACAATGGAAGTTCATATTCCCTCGCTCTTTCAATTAGTTCTCTCAGTACGTGGATATGATCTATTGTGCTGTAGCCGCTCCTGAATCCAGCTTGTTCTCTCGGTTGAGCCATGTCCAGTGTCACCTTCAAGCGGTGTGAAAGAACTTTAGTGAAGATTTTATAAACCACTGATAGGAGGCTGATAGGTCTGTAGTTCCTGAGATCCTCAATTTCACCTTTTTTATGTAGCAAGATCGTTGTAGCGTTGTTCCAATCCTCAGGAATTTTCCCTTCATTAAGGCATCGAGTGAAAATTTGGGCGAGTACTGCTTCGATTTCTCCACTTGCTTCTTGTATGATGTCAACAGTAATTCCATCTTCTCCTGGAGCTTTTCCCCGCTTCATGTACACTGTATTAAAAAAGTCACCGGACACCCCTTCAAAAGCAAATGAACTGATCCGCTGCGTTTTTAAGATGCGCGGTACAGCCGCAAACGGTATAAAAACAAGCCTGCAACTGACCGCGATCGTATCGCACTGTGAGGTTGAGTGAAAATGTCGTGGCGGGAGAGAACTGACTTTGAGAAAGGAAAGATCGGTGGGTGTTATATTAGTGGGTTGTTCATAAGAGAAACAGAGGGGCGTTTAAACTTACCCAAGTCAACTGTTTTGGATGTACTGAATTAGTGGAAGACACATGGCTTGCCTGAAGCAGCAAAACGTACCGGCAGACCAAAGAAAATTAGTGATAGAGGACGTCGAAGCCTCAGGAGAGTCGTTACATCTAATCGACGGAGTATTGCACAAGACCTCAGTGTACAGGTGAGTAAACATGCTGGAACCTCAGTATGTTCACGTACCATTCGCAGAGAACTTCATTCCATGGGTTACTGTGGTCGTGCGGCTGCTCATAAGCCTTTCATCTCCAATCGGAATGCTACTCGTCGTTCGGCATGGTGTAAAGAATATTTGTCGTGGACCGTAGATCAATGGAAACGGGTCCTATGCACTGATGAATCCAGATACACGATCCATCAGTTTGATGGCCGTGTGTGGGTGTGGCAGCATCCGGGGGAACGCTATTTACCACAGTGTGCTGTTCCTACGGTGAAGTTTGGAACTAGCAGTGTACTCGTGTGAGTGTTTTTTCGTGGCATGGTCCCGGCCTATTGGTTATCGTGGACAAACCTGTTAACCAGCCCGTCTACCTCGATATTCTGGACAATTATGCCCTACCAAATCTGTGGCAATACTACGGAAAAGAGCCTTGTTGGTACAAGCAGGATAATGCACCGAGCCATAAAACAAGGACTGTTACGGCGTGGTTTGACGATAATTCCGTATCGTATGTGGACTGACCAGCACAGAGCCCTGATCTTAATCCCATAGAGCACCTATGGGATGAATTAGAGTGCAGCATAAGAAGTTTGGAACCAAGGCCTGCTACTAAGCAACAGTTAGCGGCAGCATTATGTACTGCATGGAAGCGCATACCTATTGCTGTGTTCCAAAACTTTGTGGAAAGCATGTCTGGAAGGGTCAGTGTTTGCATTAAGGCCAAAGGTGGACCGACACCGTACTAATGTATGTCAATAAATGCTATGTTGTGTTTCTCTTCTAGGTGTCCGGTGACTTTTGCCAATATAGTGTATTGCAGGGCGTTCAAAAAGTCTCTCCGCAGTGATTATTTTAGGTTATATGAAAATCAAACAAATGTATTATAGGAACGTATAATTTACTCACGTATTTACAGAAAGTATTGAAACTGTTGTCCTTCATTTGCAAGACATAATCTAATTGTTTCACATATGTTTTCAAACACATCTGCGAGAGTCAAAAATCCGTCCGCAGTAATGTTAAGGCTGTTCCACCTAATTTTAATGGCGTTATAGTCAAAAATTTTGAATTAAGTAACTTGTATATTTAATTTCAGTTTTTGCTGTTTCTTGATAACATATCAAAATTCAGAATGTGTTTCACAGCAACACCAATTTTCACCAACTTCTGATGAGTTGAAAGTTTCCAAAATATGGATGTGATGTTCCTCATTGCCCCTCAGAAGGAAGGGACACTCTTCCTTAATATATTGCATAGACACTTCATTTTTCAGGACGCGGGCACCAGTATCGAGCATAAATTCCGCAGTGTGCACTTTTCCTTATTTTTTTTTGATTTTTTTTTTTTCAGAAATCAAACGGAAATAAAACCGGGTCAAAATCGGGTGTGGAACACCTTGACCCAACCCGTTTGACCCGCTAGAAATTGTAAATCCGTTGACCTGTGACCCGTTTCCATCTCTTTTTCGGAGTAGGGCTTGAAAAGTTTTGCTCACAGAAACTTTCGACGACAGAGCACAAATGGCTAATGAACTTTTCATCCCTACGACGAATTCAGAAAGGTCACGGAGGTTGGGCATATCTGCACATTGTTTTGCAAACTTCCATCCATTGTTTCGGACAATTTCATTGCATCCATATGAGATGGTCCATAACTCACAGTGTAAGTTCTGTACGCTAGTTAGCTGCGTGTAATACTTAAGTGGCTAACTAAAATTTTTACAGAAGATACTAAACTGTAAATTTTGGGTTTTGAGTTAAAATTTCGTCAAATTTATTCACATCTGTATTTTTTACGCCCCTTAGAGTATGAAATTACGCCCCTAATAGGACCATCGTGGTAAGGCAACCACCCTACCTGCCCTCTCGGTAGCTACGGTCCTGGTGTAACCTCCTACCAAATTTTTAACGGTGTACTTGAAATCAGGGATGTAAGGTCAGGTGATGCGTAACATCACAGCCTCTCCTTGACAAATGTCAACCCCGCCTTCTCGTGGTACATCCTGTTCCCACTAAAGGGGCTCTGACGACCGCCAATAGCGGTATAACTATACCATCGGGATTAGAGGAAATTCTATCCCACACTCACCAACCCGCTTGGCCAGCGTGGTGAGTTATGGCCAAACCCCTCCAAAATGATTCCACAACTTAAATCTTGGCCCTCAGTCTCCGGCAGCTGGAATGTACCTGGCCAAGGCAGCGGCCAGTGCGACATGAAGGCAGAGGGTGCTAAGAATCCCCGGAGGACCGGACTAGGCTGCCATCTGATGCTGACCTTGGCTACGTACAACGGACGCTCCCTATCTTCTGATTCAAGGCTTCTTGAATTGGAAGAGGAACTACAAAGGATCAAGTGGGACATCGTGGGGCTAAGTGAGGTAAGGAGAAAAGGAGAAGATCTCATCGAACTGAAAAGTGGACATCTCTTCTACTATCGTGGGACAGATACTGGCAGAACTAGTGGTGTTGGATTTATAATAAACAAGAAACTGAAGGATAAAGTTGTAGAAGTTGAAAGTTCCTCTGACAGAGCTGCACGACTCGTTATCCAACTCTCGAAAAGATACCAGGCTCAGATTATTCAAACTTATGCACCCACCACAAGTCATCCTGAAGAAGAAATTGAAGAATTTTATGAGGAAATTTGTCATCTAAATAATAAAGGTAAGCAGCACTTGAAAATAATTATGGGAGATTTCAATGCAAAAATAGGGCAACGGCAACAGAATGAAACTTCAGTAGGTAAATTCGGTCACGGCAACAGAAACCAGCGTGGAAATACTCTCGTTGAGTTTGCAGAGGCAGAAGGGTTTTTCATCTTGAACTCCTTCTTCAAGAAAAAGCCACACAGGAAATGGACATGGAGACATCCAAATGGGACGACAAGTGAAATTGATTTTATTATGTGTAACAAAAAATTCGTCATAGAAGACTGCAGTGTGCTAAACAAGTTCAACACAGGTAGTGACCATAGATTGGTGAGATGTAAGATGCACCTCAACACCAAACTTGAACGTGGCAAGCTCATAAGACAAACAAAATCTATTGACATAACCAACCTTAAAAAACACCATAATACCTTCAAGTTGGAACTGAAGAACAGGTTCTCTGCTTTAGAAGGCCTAACATCGGAAGAAGTGGACATCTCTGAAGTTAACAGAAAAGTAACCAAAGCTCTTATGGAAACAGCAACAAAATTAGCTGGGTCTAAGAACAAGTTGCATGTAAACAAATTATCAGGAAAAACGAAAATGTTGATGCAAAAAAGAAGAGAGATGAGGACAACTAAAGATGATGTGACTTCCAAAGTGGAATATATAGAGCTATGCAAGACAGTAAGAAAAAGTATCACTGAAGACGTAAGAAAATTCAACTGTGAACTAGTGAGGAAAGCAATTGAAAACAACCAAAGCCTAAAGATAGCAAAGGGACATCTCAGTAAGGGAAGAAAACAGATTATGGCACTGAGAAAAGAAGATGGTTCTGTAACAAGAAATAGAGGCGAAATTTTGACAAGAGTGAAAGATTTCTACTCCAAATTATATGAAAGGGATGATACATGCACTCCAGACATCATGAAAGATACCAGTACCAGAGTTCCTCCAGTCCTTCCAGCAGAAGTTGCACATGCAATCAAGAACATGAAGCGGGGAAAAGCTCCAGGAGAAGATGGAATTACTGTAGACATCATACAAGAAGCAAGTGGAGAAATTGAAACAGTACTCGCCCAAATTTTCACTCGATGCCTTAATGAAGGAAAGATTCCTGAGGATTGGAACACCGCTACAATGATCCTGCTACATAAGAAAGGTGACATTGAGGATCTCGGAAACTACAGACCTATCAGCCTCCTATCAGTAGTTTATAAAATCTTCACTAAAGTTCTTTCACACCGCTTGAAGGTAACACTGGACATGGCTCAACCGAGAGAACAAGCTGGATTCAGGAGTGGCTACAGCACAATAGATCATATCCACGTACTGAGAGAACTAATTGAAAGAGCGAGGGAATATGAACTTCCATTGTGCATGGCTTTTATAGATTATGAAAAAGCCTTTGATTCGGTGAAACCATCAGCAGTTACAATGGCTCTGAAAACCTGCGGTATTGAAGATGCATACATTAATATTATTAATAACATCTATGAAAATGCAAGTGCAAAGATTAGGCTGTTTGAAAATACAACACACATAAAAATTGGAAAGGGAGTGAGACAAGGTGACACCATATCTCCGAAGCTCTTTAATGCCACATTGGAGGGTGTTTTTCAGTCGCTGAGCTGGGAAAACAAAGGGATAAAGATTAATGGAGATTATCTAACCCACCTTCGTTTTGCTGATGACGTAGTCATTTTTGCAACTACCCCATCAGAGCTGCAGAGTATGATCCAGGAACTTGCTGACAAGAGTAAAGAAGTGGGATTAAAAATGAACTTTCAGAAGACAAAAGTGATGTTCAATGCTTTTACAAGAAATGAAGATTTATCGATTGATGGAGAAAAGCTGGAGATAACAGACACGTACGTTTATCTTGGACAGCAGATATCAAGTGAGGGTCACATTGATGAAGAAATTAATCGGCGTACAAAACTTGCCTGGAGAGCTTTTGGAAGAAACAGCATAATTTTCAAGAGCAATATGCCATTATGTCTTAAAAGAAAAGTGTTTGATCAATGCATCCTTCCAGTGCTTACGTATGGTGCAGAGACGTGGACCTTAACTAAAAGAGATATACAAAGACTGCAGACAACTCAAAGAAGCATGGAGAGGTGCATGCTTCGTGTAACCAGGAGAGATAAGAAGAGGAACTCGTGGATCCGAAAAATGACAAGAGTGGAAGACATCATGATCAGAGTTGAATCCCTGAAATGGCAATGGGCTGGACATACTGCCAGAAGGACAGATCATCGATGGACAGCCGAAATTTTAGATTGGATTCCAAGGGACAGGAAAAGACCCAGAAGAAGACCACATGGGAGATGGGTGGATGAAATTCGAAAGTATGCAGGGGTGACATGGAGGAGACTGGCACAAGACAGACCGTTGTGGAGGAAACTTGGGGAGACCTTCGTCCAGCAGTGGATTGATAATGGTTGACAATGATGATGATGATGACTTGAAATCAGAGTTCTTAAATTTTGAGACAGGCGACTCCTGATAGGTTTCTATTCTCAAGTGGCTCGCTAAACATCGCAAAAAAATAAATTCTCATAAATGCCAGATCTTTTCTCCGTACTGAAAAATAAATATTAAAAGCAATCATTTCGCTTTTGTGAACAATCTGCATGTTAAGATAAGTCCAGCAAAAGATATCTTTAACAGGTAAAGTTACAATATATGTAATTTCCTTGGAAGGAAACCCGTTAAAATCAAGAGCATTTCGCAAGAAGTGCAAATTTGTGTCGTAAACGTCCGAAGCAACCATTATAAAATGTTTAATGACACACGCGGTGTGTAAATATTTTTGGCCGAGCAAAAAAATGCGTGACACCTGACGCAGCAGTGGAGAGAAATTTCTCGCCTTGGTCATCAACATCTCACAACTTGAAATCTGGGATCGTTAAGAACAGTGATAATGAAATTTATCCTCGTACTCTCGGTTATCTTTGGTGCGCGATCTTCAACAGACACTAGGGTAGAATTATCTCTTTGAAACCCCACACGCAGAAGCGTTACCGAATCTCAGCAGAAACTGCAATACAGGTAGAGATTTCTTTTGCATTACGGAAGCACCTGCGTGTGGTACGATGTCGCAGAGGGTACAGCAGGGACATCTCAACTCGAAGAAAATATGTCGACTTGTCAACCATAGAACTTTCAGCAGTGACATTCCCCGACAATTCAAGGGCCTCTTGCCACAATATCTGAGAAGGTTGCTCGTTGAAAGGACTGAACACGTTGGCATACACGTCTTGTAAAGTTGATGATTGCATCGCATCCATAAAATCACGAGAGCGACAGACCCTGATGAGGAATAGCGGCAGTAAACGGCGTTCAAGACCTCCTGGTGCGAAGGTTTCTTGCCTTTCGCCATTTCGATGCATTGCAACAAAGTCGGTGTTTTAATATTTTACCTAGAAACACAGCATTTTTCTCTTTTCAAGGTAGTGTTTGCCCACATTTTGAATTTTCACAAAGTAATTTTCCGATTTCGCACGTACGAAAATGATCTCTTTAAAAAGGAGAACTGATGCAGGGTAAACAAGAAAGATGACACTAAATTTTCGGGTGTAATGAGCACGTCTTTTGAATCCGTTCTGACGTGAATTAAATTTATCAAAGCTATTCAAAGACAATGGAACCGGTCTGCAAAACAGTATTATCTGACCTTCTGATTATTGGAGGCGGACACAGATATATCTTAATTTACCTTCCCAACTTTCTTGTTCTTCTCACTATAAAACAATGTATTATTTTTACTTGAGAGCTCCCCTTTCCCCTACCCTGTCAATTTATCCACTTTTAGATACTTCATGATGCAATAACCAGAATTTATGTCAGCTGTATTGTACGAGTAATTAGGAGTAAAATCATAACATTGAACTCTTTCAAAGGTGAGTGTCAACAATGTATTTATTCAGTTAAAGTAAATTTTTTCACCTATACTTTAATGACATTTCATATGTAGGCCTAGTTCATAGCAAAAAATCTTGTTCTACACAACCCTGATTAAGAAGCAGGAACATAATAAATTTATAGTTTCTATTTAATTACAAACTGATCCAAAAACGCTCCGCTTCCCGCCTCTGTTTGATATAAAAATATTTGCCACTTTGTCCAGCTCAACAGTATCGACTATGTTCTGGTGGACATTGCACAGCGCTATGGGGTTAAGCAGTATATATATATATATATATATATTTGATTGGAGGTTTAGCGACCACCGTGAGCAACTCGATGGGCTGTAAACAGTCGCTTGTCCCTAATTTAGGGTCACTGGTTCCAAGGAAGAGAGAGAGAGCCAGTGCCGTAAGACAAACATAACATCCATGCCTCACGGGATTCGAACCCAGTCCCCTTTCGGCCAAATGTTCAGAAGCCATCGCTTAGACCACTGCGCCACAGGGACGGCGAGCCGTATTAAAAATTCTCAAGGTTTTAATTGATTTGTAAAATAAAAAAATCCCACGTCAATATAGCATGTCCCTCGGTTACCTATTTGGCAGAATATTGGGGGGTGATACGTCCCCGAATCCACATAGGCCGTGTCTCCCGTGATCTGACCAAAGAAAGAAGTTTTTCAATCGGGTTTTTAATCGCAGATATTACTGTAAACAGAATCCCTGTGCATTGACGACTTTACGCCCTCTGGTGGCAGACTTGTGCGTCAAGAAAATTCTGAAATTATATGAGAAACATTTCGCAGCGGAAACGCTCTCCAACAAAGAAAGAATTCTTCAAATCGGAGATTTAGAAGCAGAAATATCGGGGAAAACGCAATTTACCATAACGCCTCCTAGCGGAAAGTCTATGAGTTACTTGGAAATTTTGAAATTATACGAAAGGCATTTCCCACCGGAAGCGCTATGCAACAAAGGAAATTTTTCAAATCGGACTCTTTGGAGTAGATATATTTACAAAAATATGATATACATCTACGCCTCCTGGCGGAGATATCATGCATTATTTTAAGAAGAAAATGTTCCAAAAAGGTTTACCGACGTGAGTGGCATCTGTCCACGAACAAATTTTCAATCGAGATTTTAGAAATTCAGATTTTGTGGCAAATACATCAGAAGAAGAAATTAACGCTTACGCCCCTGGTGGACAAACTATTCTCTACCAAATATTTGAAATTATATGCAAAAGATTTTCCATCAAGAGCTGTATCCGCTGAAAATGTTTTTTTTTTTTTTTCAAATCGGAGTATTAGAAGTAGCGATATATAGGGGGGGCGCAATTTACTTTTACGTCCCCTAGCGGAAAATCTATACGTAACTTGAAAAAGTGACTATACCTAAAATACTCTTCGACATAAGTGGAATCGAACGGTAAAATAATTTTTTCAATCGGTTGTTTAGAAGCAAATATATGGAATAAAATGTATTTTGAATTCAACATCATCTGCATTTACGCTCTCTAGCGGTAAAATTGTACATCGTAAAAAAAAAAACAAAAAAAAAAACGTAACAAAGGATCATCATGCTCACATTTCAGGATTCCTAATGCAAAAAGAATTTTTTCAAATCTGACTAATAGTTGCAGAGATATGGTGTCCCACAGGCGGTCTGACGGAAGGACGGACAAACCGAGAACATAAGCGCGATCTTTTTCACAAAAGGCGTGCTAAAAATAAGTGGGGTGAATTCACGAAACATTTCAAAAAATAAGGTGCAGCAAAGTTCTCGGTCGGTGTCCGTCTTTTTACAAGACTTAAAAGTTCCCGTTTTTTTTTTTTTTTTTTTTTTTCTTAACTTCCATATTTTCACAGATTTTCCGTCGTCAGTAATTCCGTTCATTTCAGAAAAATCCGTTTCGGTTTTTTTTCGTATTTATACAGAAATTTCGCAAAATCGAAAACAACAAACTTTTCAGCATTCACACCAGATAATCCTTTCGTCGCGGTGGGATTCGAACTGAGGCCGTTTGGTTTAGCTCAACACAATCCGCGCGTAATAACCACTGAACCCGATAGTCGCAGAAGTTGCACTCACGTTGAATGTTAAACTCCAGTTGCGCGATGATAATTTTTTAGCACGTCTTTCGTAAAAAAAGATCGTACTTACGTTATCGGTCCGTCCGTCTGTCCGCCTGTGGACACCATATCTATGCAGCTATAATCCGATTTGAAAAAATTCTTTTTGCATTGGGAAGCCTGAAATATGCGAATGATGATTATTCATTTCGTTTTTTTTTTTTTTTTTAAGATGTACAATTTTGCCGATAGAGGACCTAAATGCAGATGATATCGAATTCAAAATACATTTTATTCCATATATTTGCTTCTAAACATCCGATTGAAAAAAAATATATATTTTACCATTCGATTCCATTTATGTAGAAGATTTTCCTAGGCATAGTCACTTTTTCAAGTTACGCATAGATTTTTTGCTGGGCGGCATAAAAGTAAATTGCGTTTCTCCCGATATCTCAACTTCCAAAACTCCGATACAGCTCCTGATGGGAAATCTTTTGCATATAATTTCAAATATTTGGTAAAAAATGGTTTGGCCACCAGGGGGCGTAAGCGTTAAATTCTGCTTCTGAGGTATTTGCCACAAAATCTGAGCTCCTAAAATCTCGATTGAAAAAATTCCTTCTTGGACCGATGCCACTCACGTCGATAAACCTTTTCAAAATATTTTTTTCCTAAAATAATGCATGGTTTCTCCCCCAGGAGGCGTAGATATATATCTTATTTTTGTCAATATCTCTAATTCTAAGAGTCCGATTTTAAAATTCCTTCTTTGTTGGATAGCATTTCCGGTGCGAAATGTTTTTTTTATACAATTTCAAAATTCTCAAGTGATTAATAGACTTTCCGCTAGGGGTCGTTAAGGTAAAATTGCGTACAGAGCCCTGATCGTAATCCCATAGAGCACCTATGGGATGAATTAGAGCGCCGCATAAAAAGTTTGGAACCAAGGCCGGCTGCTAAGCAACAGTTAGCGGCAGCATTATGTACTGAATGGAAGCGCATACCCATCGCTGTGTTCCAAAACCTAGTCGAAAGCATGTCTCGAAGGGTCAGTGCATGCATTAAGGTCAAAGGTGGAACGACACCGTACTAATATATGTCAATAAATGCTATGTTGTGTTTCTCTTCTAGGTGTCCGGTGACTTTTGTCAATATAGTGTATTTACATTTAAACTGACAGCATTTTAAACTAAATCATCGTAAAAGGTTCTGACAAATGACATTGATTAAATTATTTTTCTCACTAGACTGCACCCTCTCCAGAAAGGTGTTTAGCAAATCAACGTTTCAAATAAATTTCACCACTTTTTATGAAGGACTGACGCATAAATTTCAAGCAACATGGAAATAGCACAGGTCAAGCTTAATAATCTTTCTGGTCCAAAATGCTACTAACAGTGCACTGTAATTGGTCGGAATTAGAGAAACGGGCAGAAAGAAACATCAGCGAAAGACAAATTGACAGTGTCAAACCAGAATCAGTAATTCAGATGTTCGATCAGAATCGAATACATCATCGATAAGTGACAAGGCTAAGGAAAACATTATGAGGTGGTTTGGGCATTTGTGTCGAATAGGGTATGAAATTATATCCTGGCAGATGTTACGACCCAAATTTATTTCTATGGGCGTAGACCTGTGTGTTTGCTTAGAACGTAATGGATTGAAGGGGTAAAAGCAGCTGGCACCCAAGGGGTTATGCACTTTTGAAGAGGTGAAGGAAGTAATCAAGAATCGGAAGAAACAGAAGAAATATATCTTGCAGGGGTCACATTAATTCATTTTATTTTCATTAATGACTTCCCTGGAAACCTTAAGGAAACTGAATAAAATGAGAAGAATTTCAGTACACTCCTGGGGGTCCATCCAGAAGATGATCCTAAAAATCCAGCAACCTTATGTGTATTTCATTACTTTACTCGATTTGGGTTGCTTGTTATTTCTGATCTTTCAGTGCAACAGGTGTGACGTGTAGCTCTTATTTAACCCTCCTTTTTGAGGTTCTGTATCCTTATGTTTAGATTTGGTTTCTTCTCTTTAAACGTTCCTCTGAATTCACGGCACATTGGTGCTCCGTACGATTTTTTTAATATGCAGTCACTAACAGAAAGTCGAATTTCAACAAAAAATTATCTGTGTGGGCTGAGTGCTAGATGAGGAGTTCACTAACAGCGGTAAAAGATGTAAGATCGAGCTAAAAGCGAAGAATAATGGTGTTTGAGTAGATATATGATGATTACGCTTCGTTATAACGATCTCAAGTCTGATAATTGTGTCTTGTTAAGCAATAGCGAGCTCAAGTCGGATAATTGTGTCTTGTTAAGCCATATCGAGCTAATCCGTACGTGGCCGCCCCGGTGGCGCAGTGGTCTAAGGCGCTGGCCTCTGATCATTCGTCCGTAAGGGGTCCGGGTTCGAATCCCGGTGAGGCATGGATGTTGTGTTTGTCTTACGGCACTGGCTCTCACCCTTCCCTGGAACCAGTGACCCTGAATTAGGGATGGGCGACTGCTTATAGCCCATTGAGTTGCTCACGGTGGTCGTTAAACCTCCAAAAAAAAAAAAAAAAATCCGTACGTGAATCAAAAAGTAAGTCACACTTAGTGCCATCTGGAGCGGGATTGCAGTCAGACCATGTGTGCTTGGGAGCGAAGTAGACAGTACGTCATAGCTGCCGACGGGAGGTGTTTTAGTTCAGTAACTGCGTAAGACGTGTGCAGGAAGCAGTTCCTAATGACGCGACAACTGGATTCTTACTGCAAATTGAAAGTGCGAGAAACCATTCGATTTCTATGGGCTAAGCGTCTAAATTGCACTGATATCCATTGTGAAATCTGTGCTCTACACGGGGGAAAATGCCATGTCTCGCTCGGCCATCGTAAAGTGGTGCCAACAATTTGAAAATGGTTGCACAAATCTGACGGCCTCCCCTGTGGCGCAGTGGTCTAAGTAATGGCTTCTGATCATTCGTCCAGGTTCGAATCCCGGTGAGGCATGGATGTTGTGTTTGTCTTATGTCACTGGCTCTCTCCCTTCCCTGGAACCAGTGGCCCTAAATCAGGGCTGGGCGACTGCTTACAGCCCATTGAGTTGCTCACGGTGGTCGTTAAACCTTCAATCATGTTTTAAGCAAAATACTTTATAAATATTATTTATGGACTGCTCTTTTTTGTAAATTGCAAGATTACGATATTAACATATGCAAATTATAAGATTACTATTTTCTTATGATTGAGTTAACTAAGTAATGTAATCACAAACCTTTCTTCCAGATAAATTATCCTTTAATTTTGAGCACCAGTGAACAAGAGAGGGTGTTCAGAAAGTAATGCCTCCATATTTATATGAAAGCCCAGTGGCAAGGTATCAAATTGAATTGCAAAGCTCGTAATTTCTACTTTAATTCACGTATTTTATTTTTCTACATAGTCCCTCTCCCGCTCGATACCGATACGCCAACGTTTAACAAGTCTTTTTAAACCCGTCTCTGTAAAAATCTTCAGGCTGTTCTCGGAACCATTTCCTCGTAGCGACTTGAACATCTTCGTAACAGGTGAACTGAATTCCTTTCAGATGTCTCTTGAGAGCAGAAAACAACTAGGCCACCCCGTGGCGCAGTGGTCTAAGAGATGTCTTCTGATCATTCGTCCGAAAGGGGTCCGGGTTCGAGTCCCGGTGAGGCATGGATGCTGTGTTTGTCTTACGGTACTGGCTTTCTCCCTTCCCTATAACCAGTGGCCATAAATTAGGGACGGGCCACTGCTTATATCCCATTGAGTTGCTCACGGTGGTCGTTATGCCTCCAATAAAAAAAAAAAAAAAAAGAAGAGAAGTCGGACGGCGCCAAATCGGAACTGTTGGCAGGGTGTTCAAGAGCTTCAAAACTGACTTTGTGCATGCCCTCTGAAGTGAAAGCACTAGCATGGGCGTTGGCAATGTCGTGTTGCAGAACCGTTGGCTTTTCCCCCACGTACGCGGTTTATACTTTGCTTTCACTTAATTAAGTTATCACGCAACTCTCAGAGTTTATAGTCGTACCTTTGACCATGTACGACTAATGAATAATGCCTTAGTAGTTCCAGAACACAGTAAGCATGAACTTACCGGCAGACATTTGAGTTTTGAGTATTTTCGCTCGAGGAGAAGATGGGTGTTGTATTCCAACGACTGATTTTTCATATCTGGGTCATAAGGGTGAACCCAACTCTCATCACCAGTCACAATGCTTTGAAGAAAATCCCTTCCATATTTTTCATAATCAGCAAGCAACATTTGGCATGCTTCAAGTCTTAACTTCTTCATTTCAGTGTTAGGTGATGCGGTACACAACGAGCACCCACTTTGTTGTCTCCTAAAACGTTAACAATGTCGTTGACACTACCTAAACTAATGTTCAGCATACCTGCTATGGTTCTCAGAGTTATTCTTCGATTTTCCCTGATGAGCTCATCGACTTTTTGCGTGTTCAAATCGCAAGTTGCGATTACGGGCCTCCCACTCCGCGGTTGATTCTTTACGGTCAGCATTCCTCCACTGTCCTTTGATTTTCTTACTCAACGACGAAACGTGCTTATATCCAAAGTTCCAGAACCATTAACTGCCACTAATCTAGCGTCAATTTCTTTGGGAGGTACATTTTCATGAGTTGAAAACTCCAAAACTGATCGTTGTTTGACACCCGTTGACCCAGTTGTAGCAGAATCATCTATTTTAAACACAATTAAATACGAACAAATAAATGTACGGAGTACTATTGCGCAATAAAATGAAACTAATGGCACAAAGAATCGTTTGCAGTCTGACCGGTTGCTAGGCAACAAGTCATGCGCGGAGGCATTACTTATTGAACACGTCTCGTATGTCTTGCTAGAAAGAGGAACTAATTATGCATTGCACTGGATGACTGTCATTCATATGTGAGATATGAAGAAACAGATAATGGTTTCAAGTAAAATGTGCTTTGTCAACGGAAAATGTAAAGCAACCATTATTTCCTGTTTCAAAAGTAAATTTTATGCACGGATCTATTGAATGAATAAGTTCAACTAATGTGGAAAGTTTCAGAAAAGTAAGAACTAGTGCTGTAAAAGCGGATTCCTACAGTCATGGAAGAAGCTGCTTTGTGTAGCCCAACCTTTTAAAGGACACAAGGTAAGATGTATTCAGAGTTGGAAACGGGACAAAAATTTAAAAACTCGAATATATCATCATCATAATCATTATCATTGTCAATAATTATCAATCCACTGCTGGATGAAAGTCTCTCTATGTTTCTTCCACGGACTGTCTTGGGCCAGACCTCTCCATCCACCCATCTCGCACGTGATCTTCATCTGGGTCTTTTCCTGTTCCTTGGAATCCAGTGTAAAATTTCGGTTGTTCATCGGTGGTCCGTTCTCCTGGCAATATGTCTAGTCCATTTCCATTACAGGGATTTTACTCTGATCGTGATGTCTTCCACTCTTGTTATTTTACTTATCCACGGTTCCTCGCTTTATCTTTCTTCGTTACACCAAGCATGCATCTATCCATGCTTCTTTCAGCGGACTTAATTCCTCAGCTTATACACTGAATGGCCACTTTATTATGACCACCCCCTCAGTACTTCGTTGGGCCACCTTTTTGCCTTTAATACTGCGTCGATTCTTCATGGCATGGACTCCACGAGATGTTGATACGTGGTTTGTGGAATCTGAGACCATGCTTGATGAATATCCCTTTCCAGGAGTGTGAGATTGCAGGTCTGTGGATCCAGCTGTTTGATGGCTCGTTCAACTTCATCCCACAAATTCTCAATGGGGGTTGAGATCTGGAGATTGTGGGGGCCACCTAAGCAAATTAAACTCACCGGCATGTTCTTGAAACCAATCCTGTACAATACGAGCACTATGGCAGGACGCATTATCTTGTTGAAAGTCATTGGGATAAACCATCCACATGACAGGATGCACTTGGTCCGCAACGATGTTTGGACATGATGAGCCAGTCAGACGTTGATCAACACGAATTAAAGGGCCCAAAGCATGCCAGGAAAACATTCCCCAAACCATAACGTTGCCTCCACCAGCTTGAAGGGTTGTAGCAATGCATTTGGGGTCCGTGCTTTCGTGCTGTTTCCGCCAAATTCTCACTCGGCCATCGGCATGGTGCAACTGAAAACGTGATTCGTCGGACCACATAATTTGTTTCCAATTATCGACTGTCCAATCCTTGTGCTCATGTGCAAACTGGAGACGTTTTCTCTTGTTAACTGCCGACAGCAAAGGTGTTCGAACAGGCCTTCGGCTGCCATAGCCCATTAAGGGTTTCAAACAGGCCTTCGGCTGCCATAGCCCATTAAGAGTTTCAAACAGGCCTGACTGCTTATAGCCCATTAACAGTTTCACTGTGGATGTTAAACCTCCAAACAAACTGTCATGGGACATGGCGTCGCGATTGCACCTAGCAACTGTTCAAAATACGTTTCGCACGTGAAACATACTTTGTATTTGAATTTCTCCTTTCTCTGGAGCCAGTGGCCCTAAATAAGGGACTGGCTACTGCTTATAGCCCATAGAGTTGCTCACTGTGGCCGTTAAACCTTCATGAAGAAAAATAACCTGACTTTTTGAGGAAACTACGTAAAAGCGTTCTGTTTAACTAAGATACTTTCATAAATGATCAATGATCATATGTAGAGGATTTTAGGAAGGGAGTGTCTGACCCCCAGGTCTTAAACAACCCTTAGAAATAGGAAGCTGGGAGATTTGGGCTAGAGTGCCCGATAGGAAAGTGACACGGAAGCGAAGTAGAAAAGGGGAGGAAGACACCCTTATTTATTACCGGGGGCCGGGGGTTCCCGGTGTCCGACGGCTTAATGTGCCCATCCGACGTACGGCTGTTATTTAGTCGTACCTGCTGGGATCGAACCTGAGGTCCCTTCCGCGGCAGTCACGAACGTTGCCCCCTAATGCCACCCGCGGCCCAAGAAACTTTCATCGATGACAGGCTGGAGTTTTTACACCAGGTACAAAGGCCGTTCCATAAAAATTGAGAGTAATTTTTCTTTGAGTTGGCAACAATTCGAAGGAAGAAAATAACCACTCAGACGACTAACTGAATTAAGGAAGTATCTATGGCAGCAGTTATTAGCCGTGGCCGACGATTCTGGTTTTATTATTGCGTATTTGTTTAAGTTACGTCTGCATTTCTCCATACAGCTATGGAGGTGAGTGATTGTGAGTTAAGAAGTGAAATGTGTTGTACGATAAAATGTTGCTATCGTTTGGGTAAAACGGCTCCAGAAACAGTTGATTTAATGAAAAAAGTTTGCAAGGATGAATGTTTGAGTGAATCAACGATTTCTGGATGGCAGCATGATTTCAAAAAATGACGTTTGTCGACAAAGCTTGCTCCTGGGCTTGGTCAACCTGAAAATGTTGTTACGGAGCATATTATTTGCACTGTTTCGGCAATCCTTCAAGAAGATAGACGAATGACGTTCAAAGGCAGAGCGGCGTCAACTAATATTTCAAAAACGTCGGCATTCCGCATTCTACGCGACAAATTACTGCTGCATCGTGTGTGTTGCAGATGGGTACCTCATCACCTGACGAGAGAACAATTGTTAGCCAGAGTTAAGGTGTGTCATGAGTGGAAACAAACGATTGCAAAGGATCCAAACTTTCCAAACACAGTTGTAAGGGCGAAAAGTAATAATGAGATGCATATCAATTAAGATATGATCTAGTGCTAATTTATGTACATAAAAACAAGGAGATAACTTTATTTCATTAACTGTGTGCATATACAATGCCCAAGGTTAGAAGGGCGCCAGCCTGTCTGGGAAGACTGAATACGTCCTTTATGTAAAAGAATGTCAGTATTGTTATATGCTTTGTTCTGTTTGTATAGAGTCTGGTTTCCACGTACAGAAGTCCGTTAGATGGAATGTGGGGTATGCTGTCGTCGGGCACGGAGACAATAAGCGAGTGAGAGCGATTTCCCAGAAGCAGGAGCGGCTGGGGTGCGGATTCGAAGAAAGTGGGCCTGCGGACAAAGGTCAGGTTCGCTCCAGGACCTGACAAGGTCAGCGCCATGTAGTAGGTCAGCGCCTCGTGGTAGAGGGGGCCGAAAAAAGATGGGAGGGGTCTTCTGGAGCGAGGGGGATAAGACATAGCTTCGGAGAGAGAAGGAGGGTTGTGAGGTGCGCTTGGACGGCGGGTAGACGTGCGGCGTCTATGCTCCAAGGAACGCAGTTCCTGTTATTTGCGTGAAGCTGGAGGCTTCGGGAGAAAGTGAAAAGGATTTGCAACGAGTGTCTGGAAGACGGATAGACGGTGGAGATTTTATGCTCCGAGGAACGCAGTTCCTGGTTTTTAGCGTGAAACAGAGTGTTTCGAATTACAGAGTGGAGTCGGAACGACTCGGATTAAAGTGGCGTTAGGGCAACGGAATTGAGATTGAACAAATCGTGACGGACGACGCATGCGACACAAATCTGTCGACGTGGACATTAGCACCGGAACCAGACTCTCACTAGTACTTTGATTCATTAAATTTATTATCTTTCTTATTCACGAAGTATTTATTGAAGTTGTTGAAGTGCCTTACAGTAGTCATTCTCTCCCTTCCTTGATTCGGGGATAATTACACAAAAAGGCGGAGGAAGAGGGGCCTGGATGATAAATTTATTATTAATAAATTACGAGAGTGAGAACCTCAGACTATTTGCTGAAGGGGGAAGTTGTTAAATTAACTCACGGACGCCTAACGGAAAGAAGGCGGGACTTAGCACGAAAGTCTATGTCTCACCCCTACAACAGTAATAACTGCCGATGAAACAGGGGTTCCACTATTTCGACCCCTTCACGAAGAGCGCAACGAGTGTATGGAAACACACAGGTTCGCCTCCTCCGAAAAATGTCCGCCTAACCAAATCAGCTGGGAAGGTGATGCTGATAATTCTTTTTTTATCATAAAACTATAGTCTGCAAATTACTGTCAATGCTGAGTATTACGTTACAGTCTTGAAGCGTCCACAACGACACATATCGATATTAAGCGACCGGAACTGTTAGGCAAATGGACTCTACACCATAACAACGCCCGCCCACATATGGCTGCTAGTATTTAACAGTTTCTCACGAAATTCAATATTGAAATCATGCTACAGGCTTCCAACAGTCCTGACCTCGCCCCGTGCGATTTCTGGTTGTTTCCAACAATGAAGGAGAAGTTCCGTGGCTCAACATTCAACACAGATGCTGACATTTTTCAAGCTGTACAGGGGTCACTAAAGTAGCTTCCAGAAAATGCCTTCGCCACATGCTTTGAAAAGTGGACTGAACGACGGGACCGTTGCTTATCATCCGAAAGAAGATACACTGCTGGACAATTGCTAAGGACGGATCATAAACGGCTATATAGCGCATAAAAAAGTAAGTGTGGTTGGATGCCAAGTGAAATAAAATAATGTCAGAATGCCAGGACATTACAAGAAAGACAATTTATTGTGCTCTGAAATCCAGAAGGCTTTGGAACGTGTTCAAGGGACAAACAGGCCATGTTGGGCAGAATACGTAAACGTGAAAAATGCAATTACCGTCCGCAGGCCTTCCGGCGTAAGATGACAATACGGGATATGGCCACCATGGAGGGCGATGCAAGATTCCACACGTCGTGTCATGCTTTGCACAACATTATCAAGCAGCTGTTGGGGTAATTTATCCCATTCCTCTGTCAGTGCACGGATGAGGGTGTCCTTGTTTATTGGAGGGCACTGGCGACCAGCAAGACTCCTCCCCAAAGCATCCCACACATTTTCAATGGGATTCAGATCTGGAGAACGAGCTGGCCATACGAGGCGTTGAATATCCTCGCTCTCAAGACACTCTTGGACAGCGACTGTTCGATGACATGTTGCGTTGTCGTCCATGAAAATGAATCTATCACCGACAGCACCACGGAACATGCGAACATGAGGTAGCAGAACATCATTAATGTATCGTTGGCCAGTCATAGTCCCAGTTGGAAGCACATAGAGGGACGTACGGCCATTAATCATGATGCCAGTCCATACCATGACACTACATGTCGGATATCGGTCCCTTTCCTCCATGTTTGCTGGACAATATGCAGTACCACTATCACGCCAGATCAGTTGTCGTCGACAATCAGACGATAGACTGTATCTACTCTCATCTGAGAAGAGGACAGCAGACCAGTCGTTATCAGTCCAATTGCGATGTTGATGGCACCATTGCAACGGGCGGTACGGTGACGTCTCGACAATGGGATGCACAAAACAGGACGGCGGGCGTATAGTCCTCCTTCATGCAAACGTCTGGCGACAGTTTTTTGGGAGATCCGCTTGCCAGTAGCAGCCATAAACCGATTTGCTACCTCACTAGCTGTGCTGCGCCGGTGTCTTTTTGTTGATAGCACTATGTACCGATCTTCTGCAGGTGTCGTACTGCGAACACGACCTCCCCCGTGACGTTTGCTACACTCTCCATTTGTTTGAAATGATTTCCAAAGCCTTGAAACAACACTGTGGCTGACGTCGAACTCCCTGGCAACATCTGTTATTTTTCGCCCTTCTTCAATCTTGCCAATAATACGGCCACGCCTAAAATCATCTAGGTGATGTCGGGAAGACATACTGAAAATTGCAAGTTCGTCAATTGATTCTTTCCCTTTCAACTTTGCGTTTGAACAACAACGGTCAACACGCGTCAAATCCTTTATATCTCTTATCAGCGCTATGACGTCCCGAACAAGTTCCGCAATCCAAAATTTGCATACGCACAACACGTCTTACTGTATCCCGCACTTATGCTAATTTCCACATTTTCCTGCCTTCCATTTTATGGTTGCTATTGTCATCCGTCCTTAGCAATTGTCCGGCAGTGTACTTTGAGAAAGAACAGCATATATTTTGCTGTACTATATTTCTTCATTTTGTGTGATTTTATTCTCAGTTTTTGTGAAACGGCCGTTGTACAAACATTTAAACTGCTAATCTCTGGATCAAACATTGGCCTTTTTCCATTAGCGCATTGCATTTGGTTTATTTTAAAGAGATTTGGTAATAACCTTAGCATGTGAGAATATTCAGTAAACTGTCACTCAAGTGATGTTACAGGAATCGTAAAAAATTCATTCGTGCTCTCGTTTACTACTAAAACTATTTTCATTTTAACAAATTTATTTCATTTGATCAGCCAGGCGTTTTTGCTTCCGAATCACTACTTGTTAAGCGTTATTAAGTTTTAAATTAAGCACAGATATAGTCTTATGTAATTTGATAACACAGTTTGTTTGCACATATCTTTCTGACAGCTTAATTGCAAAATAATACAAGAAGGAATGAATTGAACTTTAGATTTTGAAAAAAGTAACCAAAATTCACCTTGATCAAGTTGAGATATTTTTTTTACCGCAAAAAAGGAAGTTTTTCACTCAGAAAATCAGTATCATTGAAATCGCTACGTCCAAATGAGATATTTATCATACTGACCTCAAGGTATAAATTCCTCTGTACATGATTTAAGACCATTTAGCCTTCGAGATTCTCTTTTAGGAACATTTTTATTCCGATACAGCTAATACAAAAAAATAAGCAATTGCTGACAAGATGAACAATTTAGGTTCCGACGAGGACGCAGTTTAAAAACCAATTTATAAGAAAACTTAAATAGCTAGGAGAGTATCTCGGACGATTAATCATTATCGAAACACGCCCGCCTTGTAATTGCCAGTGCTCGACGACTCGAATTATCCCTCCTCTCGAATTTAGGGACATCCATCCTTTGACCACAGCGTGACTTCTCTCTCGTTGCCTCAGTCGCCACCTTTCGACGAATCGGCCGTCTCTCTATCTCTCTCCCTTGTGTTCCCAGTATCTCTGATCTTTGTCTGGGGTTAATTTGGCAGTCCACGTGTTCCCTTAATGGCGCATAATTCGCGTGTGATGGAGCAGCTAATTACAGCGTGCGAAAGATCCCGGGTCTGAAGTGTTGTCGTGAGTACCAGGTGCTAAGGCTGCTTGGGGATACTAACATGGCAAAGACACTTTTTCCTTGCGTGTGAAGGGGGAGAGAAAGAAAAACGACACACCTGTCCCCAAGAGAGGGGTGTTTTCATCTTGCATGTTTTTGTCTTTGCTGTGAAGCAATGCCTCGAGTGACACTTTTGCTCGTGTCGAGATGTGCAGCTAGCTTTAATGGTTCGATAATAGCTCTCTTAAACATTACGTAGCCAAGCACGAGGCCCGCTACACATTGCCCAAATATCTTGTGATCTATCCTTCGAGATACTTTTCGGAGATAAGGTTGTGCTGCTAAGATTTTTATCCGTCCGTCTGTATTATGCTAAATAGGCGCCCTACCGAGCAGAAAATCTTTGTCTTCCTACACTGTAAAAAATAAGTAGTGTGCACAGGGGCGGATTAATCACACTGGGACATTTCCCGTTGGACCACTCCAAAAATGGCCCACTATTTCTCGTATCCTCTTTGTTTGGATTGTTTGGAAAGAACAAATTATTATGTTGGTGCCTGCATTAACTTCCTTTGAGCTTTATATTATCTCTCTAAAACGATATTGTCTTAAAAATATTAATTCGCGTTTCATTCTATCTACACATACACCGTCTGACAATAAAGTTCCAGGACAGTGGGTAATAAAACTCTGTTAATGGTAGTGGTAAAAATATGTTCTATGGATCAAATTGTAATTGTGTTTTTCCTTTCTTGCAGGACACATGAAGATCTAAGAAAGTGCAGACCTGTCCGATTCTGAAGACTGTTAATAGAAGGTACCCCAAAGACCGTTGTCATTGATTTGAAAGGAGAGTAAACATCAAGTTTTGCTGCAAGTCCGAGAAATCAGCAACGGAGACTTTCGAAATGATCAAAACTGTTTACGGGGACAATGCCTTATCACCCCCTGGTCGCGTTTTTTACGCTTTCCAACCGTAGGTTGAAGAAGCGTATATGATCCAGCTTTGAACGTCCGTCCGCACGATAACTGGCGTAAAAATGGGTCGATTTCGATGAAATTTTAGTATGTGGTAGGGGACCACCCTGGGACGAATCCTATTGAAAATGGGACAAATGGGGTCAAAGGTCACGACGTAGGAGCGGGATCATTCCATTGCCCTTATGCGTCATAACTTGCGTAAATATGGTTTGATTTCAATGAATGTTTACTATGTGGTAGGAAACAGCCTGGGGACGAACCCTATTCAAAATGGATGAAGTGGGGTCAAAGGTCAGGACATAAGATCGGGATGCATTTCATTGTCCTTATGCGTCATAACGTGCGTAAAAATGTTTCGATTTCGATGAAATTTCAGTATGTAGTAGGGGACTAGCTGGGGACGAACCCTATTGAAAATGGACGAAATGTGGTCAAAGGTCATAACATAGGATTGCATTCCATTGTCCATATCCCATATTATTAAGGTGGACGTCAAGTAATTTTGCTTCCTATATTAACAATGGAAAAACTTTTGTACACATTTCCTTCACAATTAATGTGTTCCCAAGGATGAAAATTTGAACATCGATTAAAATAACTTCATATTATAACTTGGAAAACTTAATATTTTCTAAAACATAACCATAATTATATTAAAAAATTAATAACTTTTCCTTTGGTGGTGTTGAAACCAGAGAAAAGATAGTGCGACCTGTACTTTGATGACGTCAGTGGACAAAAAATTGTTGGATTGTATAATTACGGTTATGGTTTAGAAAATATTAAGTATTCCAAGTTATGAAATGAAGCTATTTGAATAGATGTTCAAATTTTCATCCTTGTGAACGCATTAATTGTCCAGAAAAAAGATGGCGCAACCTGTATTTTCATGACGTCAGTAGACAAACAAATGTTGAATTGCATAATTATGGTTATGTTTTAGAAAATATTAAGTATTGCAAGTTATAAAATGAAGATATTTTAATCCATGTTCAATTTTTCATCCTTGGGAACGCATTAATTGTGAAGAAAATGTGTACAAAAGTTTTTCCATTGGAAGTATAGGAAGCAAAGTTACTTGATGTCCACCTTAAAGTAGCAATTCTTGTATGTATGTATGTACATTTTATTTTGAAAACGGCTCTAAGAATTTTGCTGAAAGTCGTTAACCTACCATTTTCTGGTACTAGAAATCGATTTAGCTTGATCTCGACTTTAGAAGAATTCGTTTAGTGGGTTAAATAACCACCCCGAATTATAACGTTTTTAGTGATGGCGTTGTTCCATTGATGTTACCAATGCTTAGAAATCTTATGACGTCACAACTCGCGTTTGAGAATGATGGCGCGCGGTCACGCTATCTGTATCTTTACGTCACGCGTTGTGTGTGGATCCTATTAAAGATTTATGACGTCGCACTCTTGCGGCGGGCAGATGGTCGCGATTCCCATCTGCCTCATTACGTCACGCGTTGTGTGCGTATGTCCGTCAGCACGATAACTCGCGCAACAACCGTTCGATTTCGATGAAATTTTAGTATCTGGTAGGGGATCACCTGGGAAGGAACCCTATTGAAAGTGAACGAAATGGGGTCAAAGGTCAGTACATAGGAGAAGGATCCATTCCAATGCTGTTATGCGCCATAACTAACGTAAAAAAGGTTCGATTTCGATGAAATATTAGTATGTGGCAGGGGACCACCTGGCGACAATCCTTATTGAAAATGGGCGAAATGGGGTCAAAGTTTAGGACACAGGAGCGGGATCTATTCCATAGCCCTTATGCATCATAACTTACGTAAAATGCTTCGATTGCGACAAAACTTGATCATGTTATTTCGGAGGTATACCAAGCCGGCTCTGTTGAATATCATCGAAATGGGATCAAAGGTCATGGCACAGGACCGAGATTTATTCCACAGACATTATTCTCATAACTTGAGTAATGATTTCTGTAATGTTGGAAAGCGTATTATAATCAATGCATTGCATGATTTTACTAACTTGTTGAATTGTGTGTTCGCTTTCGCGAGGGAAGAGAAGACATTGGGGATGACCCAAAGATTGGAAGACCGTCAACCAGCTGGTCTGAGGAAATGGTGGAGAAAGTTCGCGCTCTAGAGCAGCCAGACCGTCGAATGATGGTACGGATGATGGAGGACGAATTCCATATCGACCGTGAAACAATCCGGCTGATTCTGAAGGAAGATCTCGGGAAAAGGTAGATTTGCGCAAGGTTTGTGCCGCACAGTTTGACTGAAGAACAGAAAGTACAAAAAGTCGAAAGCCAGTTATAAGGAATGCTTACAGAAAATATGATTTGGATTTCGGCGAAACCACTTCAAATCTGATTTTCGATGATTAAGAAGGATCGGGACTCGATTGACGATATCAATAAATCTGGTATATATTGTATACCACTGGAAAGCTACTACCCAGCCAGTGGCGTAGGAACGGGGAGTACAGGGGTACAAAGTACCCCCAAATTTTGGAGAGGGTACATTAAAACATTAAAATCTACTGTACCCCCACCCAGATATGAGCAAACACAAACCAATCATTCATAAAGAGTGAACTGTAAAATGTATATGCTACTTATTTTTTTTATATTCTTTTTTTTTCAAAGAAATATCACGGGTCTTCTGGTTTTTTTTTATATCCGAAGCCAACCATCTGGGAAACTCCAGCAAATTAGTTCTGCAGGGAAACGACGAGTGCGAGGTTTTTGTTAATAACTTCAAGCAGCATATGGTAGGCCTAGGGCTTGATAACATACTTGTGATCAGTGTTTCTTTTCTCTTAAAATCCCATGCATCTTGATCAGGTCGTCCTTTCTGCACTTTTTAAACAAAATTTAATGCACAAGTAGACATTTCAGTGCCCGCAGCCCCGGCACTAAAATTGTTTTCTGTCTTAAGATCTGTAGCAATACAACAAGTGCATTACGGATTTCACATACCACTCATAGAACTCCAATTCCTCGATATCTCCACCATCATTTAGCTTTGCACCAGACCAATGTGTTTTTACATCAATTGTTAGCCTATGTATCGTTCAAAGTTTTTAATATAGACTTCATAATGCTTCAATGGTACTATTTTCGCGGGTAGAGCAGTTTTTATCTTACTGCGGTTTTACTTTATTAACGTAAACAAAAATGATAAGAAATTTAATTCGTTCTTGCAAAGAGTTATATAACGTTTCCTGAGAAATCCCTCTTTTCCAAATTCCTGCTGACAGAAATTCATCCTAATGTTGACTTGTACCTGCTCAATATTTTAATGGAAAAGAAAAGTACAAAAATTAAAAAGAGAGAACACACACAAAAAAAAAAAACTTCTCCATTCATTTTCTGATAAGAAATTAATAATGTGTGCTTTTTGTCAGCAATAAAAATAATAATGCTAGTAATAATATGATGATAACAATGTTCATTCGGATGAATTCCTGATCAGTATACGTATTTTATAAAAACTCTAATATACTACACCCCCCCCCAAAAAAATTCGGAGGGGTTCATCCATAGATGGCTTAATCCTTGAGATGTAAGGTTCATGAGCTTGTACCCTCCTAAATCAAAAGCGTTCCTACGCCACTGTACCCAGCAGATAATCGCCAAGTCTACATTGGATCAACTTTACGTACTTTGGGCGTAAGAATAAATGAACACAAATATAACGTTAGAAACCATTCAACAACTACATCCCTCTCTCGACTTACAAGAAAAGGCTCATATCCGCCAATATGGAATGAAGCTTCAATATTGGGTAGTCAAAAAACCAAGGCCTCAACCTTTTTTGCCGAGAGTTTATACATCTCGGGCTTTGGTGATAAATGTTGTAATAAGGATTTGCCTTATTTAGTGCCACAACAGTGGAAATCCCCCATTGAGGGAGCATTAGAAGACACCATAATTGACGACGAGGATATCCCAACATTACCATAGGAAGTGGAGTTGCCCACCTCAATTCTTTAAGACTCTAACTCTTTGAGCATGCGCCTTGATGGCTATTTTACGTCACCAACGAACAGCCAACTGTATATAAGTCCCTGCTGTCTGTATACCTCCTTGCATTTTACCTGAAGATGGGCACGTCTGACGGCCGGAAAGATCTCGTAGATTTTAACTTGTAAATAATACACTGAGTGACCACTTTATTATGACCACCTGACAGTTTTAAGCAAATGAGCTATGGCTGCAAGCTGTTGCCACCAGAGGGCGAGGCTAGTATAAAAAGGGAAAGCTTAGTGCTTGCGACAGTAGTAGAAGTGATTTTTGGGTGACGAGATGGGTAAAAAATGCGATTTGACGGACTTTCAACGTGGGATGATTGTAAGAGCTCGGAGCCATGGAGCGAGTATCACCGAAACCGCCGCATTCGTGAAATGTTCCAGAGCAGCTGTTGTTAAAGTGTTTAAAGACTGGACTGTCAGCCCAAAAACTGGGTCTCTACGTGCAACGTGTGGTCGTCATCGACTAGTGACTGCTCGGGCGGAACGGAGAGTGTCCAGACTGGTAACAGACAACAGAAGGGCAACAGTGCAGCAAATGACAGACCAACCTAATCAAGGATCCTCTCAAATGATCGCTATACACGCACTGTTTTCCGTACACTGCATCGGATGGGATATGGCAGCCGAAGGCCTGTTCGAACACCTTTGCTGTCTGCAGTTAACAACAGAAAACGTCTCCAGTTCGCACAGGAGCACAAGGATTGGAGAGTCGATAATTGGAAACAAATTATGTGGTCCGATGAATCACGTTTTCAGTTGCACCATGACGATGGCCGAGTGAGAATTTGACGGAAACAGCACGAAAGCATGGACCCCAAATGCATTGCTACAACCCTTCAAGCTGCTGGAGGCAACGTTATGGTTTGGGGAATGTTTTCCTGGCATGCTTTGTGCCCTTTAATTCGTGTTGATCAACGTCTGACGTGCACATCATATCTAAACATCGTTGCGGACCAAGTGCATCCTGTCATGTGGATGGTTTATCCCAATGGCGATGGCTACTTTCAACAAGATAATGCGTCCTGCCATAGTGCTCGTATTGTACAGGATTGGTTTCAAGAACATGCCGGTGAGTTTAATTTGCTTAGGTGGCCCCCACAATCTCCAGATCTCAACCCCCATTGAGAATTTGTGGGATGAAGTTGAACGAGCCATCAGACAGCTGGATCCACAACCCTGCAATCTCACACTCCTGAAGAGTGCTATTAATCAAGCATGGTCTCAGATTCCACAAACCACCTATCAACATCTCGTGGAGTCCTTGCCATGAAGAATCGACGCAGTATTAAAAGCAAAAGGTTGCCCAACGAAGTACTGAGGGGGTGGTCATAATAAAGTGGCCACTCAGTGTTTATCGTAATGTAATAAACATTTAATGTGATCTTGTTTTATTAGATTTAAATCGTGCAGTGACAGTGTCGATTATTTTTGGATTATTTGAGTGGTACACGACAACTGATCCTGAAGTCGAAAGCTCCAATGCGATCACTGCAGCCGTGGAATCGGGCCCTTCGATCCTGGACCGCATTGCGACAAGTGATGAGACGTGGTGCTTTCAACACGATCCATCATCAAAGAAGCAAAGCATGGAGTGGAGGGCACCAAGTTCACCGAGTCCCAAAAAGGTTTGCCTGCAGAAGTCGAAAATCAAGGCAATGCTGATCACGTTTTTTGACAGCGGCGGCATCATTCACAGGAAATGGCTTCCGAAAGGCGCAACAATCACCAGTCCGTTCTACTTGCAAGTTCTTGATCGCCTACGGAAGAGAATTCATCGTGTGAGGCCGCACTTGCGAGCACGTGAAAGTTGCTTCCTTCTGGATGACAACGCGCCTACCCACTCAACACTGTCGGTGACACAGTTCCTCGCCGATTCCGGGGTACCCATGCTCATCCATCCGCCTTACTCCCCGGACTTAGCTCCCGCCGACTATTTCCTGTTCCCCGAAATGAAATTGGCGTTGAAAGGACGACGTTTCATGACTGTTCAGGGCATCAAGAAACCCGTTACCGGGGAAATGAACTGTGTTCCGGTAAATGATTTCAAAAAGTGGTTCACACATCTAGTTGAACGATCAAAATAGTGCATCGATAAGAAGAGGGACTACTTTGAAGAACCATAACCACAGCTGGACTCAGTGCATTAAACTTTCCTCATAACAGCAGCTGTCCTGGAACTTTATTGTCAGACGCTGTATGTTGGACGCTTGTTCAAAAATGACAAAAGAAAATTCTCTCTACTTCAGCCAAAAATATGCCAAGCACGCTGTTACAATTATTAACGACAGTTAATTGTAGGTCGTTGGAGTCAAAGTGAAATTGGTAGATCCTACCCTCCTTTTGGATCAAAACGGATCAAAATGGTAGTCCGTAAGTCAAAATAATTTTATAATATACACTGTTGGACAATTGCTAAGGACGGATCATAAACGGCTATATAGCGCATAAAAAAGTAAGTGTGGTTGGATGCCAAGTGAAATAAAATAATGTCAGAATGCCAGGACATTACAAGAAAGACAATTTATTGTGCTCTGAAATTCAGAAGGCTTTCGAAGGTGTTCAAGGGACAAACAGGCCATTTTGTGCAGAATACGTAAACGTGAAAAAAAATGCAATTACCGTCCGCTGGCGTTCCGGCGTAAGATGTCAGTACGGGATATGGCCACCATGGAGGGCGATGCAAGATTCCACACGTCGTCTCATGCTTTGCACAACATTATCAAGCAGCTGTTGGGGTAATTTATCCCATTCCTCTGTCAGTGCACGGATGAGGGTGTCCTTGTTTATTGGAGGGCTTTGGTGACCAGCAAGACTCCTCCCCAAAGCATCCCAGACATTTTCAATGCGATTCAGATCTGGAGAACGTGCTGACCATACGAGGCGTTGAATATCCTCGCTCTCAAGACACTTCTGGACATCGACTGTTCGATGACATGTTGCGTTGTCGTCCATGAAAATGAATATATCACCGACAGCACCACGTAACATGCGAACATGAGGTAGCAGAACATCATTAATGTATCGTTGGCCAGTCATAGTCCCAGTTGGAAGCACATAGAGGGACGTACGGCCATTAATCATGATGCCAGTCCATACCATGACACTACATGTCGGATATCGGTCCCTTTCCTGTATGTTTGTTGGACAATATGCAGTACCACTATCACGCCAGATCAGTTGTCGTCGACAATCAGACGATAGACTGTATCTACTCTCATCTGAGAAGAGGACAGCAGACCAGTCGTTATCAGTCCAATTGCGATGTTGATGGCACTATTGCAAACGGGCGGTACGGTGACGTCTGGGCAATGGGATGCACACAACAGGACGGCGGGCGTATAGTCCTCCTTCATGCAAACGTCTGGCGACAGTTTTTCGGGAGATCCGCTTACCAGTAGCAGATATAAACCGATTTGCTACCTCACTAGCTGTGCTGCGCCGGTGTCTTTTTGTTGATAGTACTATGTACCGATCTTCTGCAGGTGTTGTACTGCGAACACGACCTCCCCCGTTACGTTTGCTACACTCTCTATTTGTTTGAAATGATTTCCAAAGCCTTGAAACAACACTGTGGCTGACGTCGAACTCTCTGGCAGCATCTGTTATTTTTTGCCCATCTTCAATCTTGCCAATAATACGGCCACGCGTAAAATCATCTAGGTGATGTCGGGAACACATACTGAAAATTGCAAGTTCGTCAATTGATTCTTTCCCTTTCAACTTTGCTTTTGAACAACAACGGTCAACACGCGTCAAATCCTTTATATCTCTTATCAGCGCTATGACGTCCCGAACAAGTTCCGCAATCCAAAATTTGCATACGCACAACACGTCTTACTGTATCCTGCAGTTATGCTAATTTCCACATTTTCGTGCCTTCCATTTTATGGTTGCTATCGTTGCTATTGTCATCCGTCCTTAGCAATTGTCCGGCAGTGTAGAAGGAGGCACTAGTAACAATTTTGATAGCCCATCATTTCCACTCCCTTTCCCACTAAAAGACATAGATCACAAAGTGATCCTGCGGCAGAGATGTTTCGAAATCCGTGTCCCATCAACATTACTCTTAAAAGAAACGATTTACTGGTACTAGTTCATGGATTAAAGCCGTAGTTCGCGAGCCAACGTAATGAGTATAGGCTTACGAATATCGATGCGCAGTAGACGAGGTGGTACGAATATCGTTGTCCAGTAGACGATCAGTGATAAAATAAATATAATTACCTGCTACAACACCCTGTTTTGATCATGGTTTGATATACTACATTCAATCGTGAGTGGATTTTTAAAATTCTTTCAACCTTAAATTGCTGCTAAAATTCATTCCTGATTGAATTAGTTTTACAGTGCATATTTCAACAATTCTATTCGGTTGATGCATAAGTCCATGTCGTTTTTTTCATGGCACTACAGAAATGTATTACACCAGAAGGGAAAACGGAATCAATCTACTATGTATCCCCCCCCTCATTGAAATCAATCAACTATGTATCCCCCCCCCTCATTGTTATACGATGGGGTCCTAACGTCTAGATACGTATGCAATGCCGTTCTTGAAAAAACGTGCAAGTTTTGCCGCGAAGAAGTCATCAAGGAAATTCTGGTGATCAACATCATTGTTGAACGTTCTGCCACGGAATGCATTCGACTAAGATCGGTATAGGTGATAGCCTGAAGGGGCGATATCTGGGGAATATGCCAGATGTGGAAGGATCTTCCGTTTCATGTCCTGAATGTCCATTTTGGTCATGTTTGCACTGTGAGGGCTTGCGTTATCATTTTGGAGAAGGACACCATGGCGCCGATGTGGCCGTTTCTGCTAAATTGCTCCCTCCACACGGCGGAGTTGCTCACAATAGAGTGCATCGTTGATGGTCCGATTCCTCGGTAGCATTTTCCCAGTGAATAATACCTTCCATGTCCCGCCAGACACACAACATGGTCTTCGCAGGATGAAGGTCATGTTTTGGACGTGGTGCGGGCGTCATGTTTGGACTTAACCATTCTCTTCGATGCCTGAAATTCACGAACAGGCACTACTTTTCATCTCTAGTAATAATACGCTACAGAAAGGGTTTGCGTTGCTGAGAACATTCGCGATAACGGGCGAGCAAGGAACCACATATGACAACACGCTGATTCATGTTGTCCTCGGTGAGAGAGTGAGGCACCCAAGACCCCAATGTCTGGACCTTTCCCATACCTTCCAGGTGTCACACCACTGTCGCCTGAACACATCCCACTCAGTGGCCAATTCGCGTGTGGTTTGACGCGTATCCAAGGGGATGAGATGGTTCAAACGATCCTCATCAAAGTGAGATGGACGACCTGAGCGTGGAGTGTCGTTGAGGTCAAAATTGCCACCTTGGAACCGCTCAATTCATTTGCGGGCTATCCTCGGAGCAATAACATCCTCCCCATAAACAGCACAAATTTGTCGAGTAGCCTAGGCGGCTGTGGATCCCTTGTTAAACTCGTAGCGGAACAGATGTCGGAAATGTTCATTCCTCTCTACTTGACACTCCATACTTCCGGACCTGAAAACCAAAAAACCATTAGCCAGAATCACACAACGCAATATGATTTAGATACACGATATTACTGGCTACATTTTGATATATTGAGTTGTCGGAAAAGTCATGACGTATTTTAGCCATGTTTTGCAACGGTCATTTATTGATAGAAAGAACAAAGATCAATCAATGATATAATGCCCGTTTTGTTCGATAACCTTTTGCCATCTTTCAGTGAGCTGCAGAATGCCTCGTTCATAGAAGGACCTGTCTTTCATGGCGAAAAACTGTTCAAGGTGTTGATTTACAGCCTCATCTGAATTGAACGTTATACCGCGCAAGGAATGTTGAAGAGAATGAAACAAATAGAAGTCTGACGGCGCAAGGTCAGGCGAGTATGCTGGGTGTGGCAACACATCTCACCCAAGCTCCAATAATTTTTGGCGGGTGATCAAACTTGTGTATGGTCTCGCGTTGTCGTGATGGAACACAACACCTTTACGATGAACGAGCTCTGGACGGTTTTGGATGATGGATTCGTTCAAACTGTCCAATTGCCGACAATACTCATTCGAAATGATTGTTTGGTTCCGTGGTAGGAGCTCGAAAAACACGATACCTTTAAAATCCCACCACACTGAGACCAGAACCTTCCGCTGATGAATGTCTGCTTTGGATGTCATTTGAGTCGAAGCAGCACGTCGGGACCAAGACCGTTTGCGCAGCACATTCTGATACGCAACCCACACTTCATCACCAGTTAGTCGCTTCAAAAAACGATCGTTTAATGAGCCTATCGCAGATGTTTAAACGCGCCGTCAATTGAGCTTCTTTGAGTTCATGAGGAACCCACACATTGAGGTTGCTTACGTATCCCAGCTTTTTCAGGTGGTCGTGAACGCTTCAATGATGGATGTGCAATGTATCTGCAATCTCTCGTGTAGTGTAACGTGGATTTGACTCGATCAATACCTTGATTTAGTCGTCGTCAACCTCGGTGGGCCTCCCGGACCGAGGAGCATCGTTGAGGTCAAAATCACCAGCACGGAATTTTGCAAACCATCGCTGGCACTGACGTTCTTGTAGAGCATTATCACCGTACACTTTACGCAACTTTTCACAAGCTTGACGCGCGTTCTTCCCTTTACGGAAGTAAATCAGTAAAATATGGCGAAAATGCACAGTTTGGTCTTCCATCTTCAACTTGATGTCAAATCTCTGCAAATCAACCAAGTCCCTCACTATTCCTTTTAGACTGCAGCTAGAGCTGGCACCTGTTAAATGCCATAGCGATAACAGAGCTGCGCATGCCTCTAGTATTTCCAAAACCGCCCAACCGCCATCGGGTGCCAAAATACGTCATGACTTTTCCGATAACCCATACAAGTGGCCATCTGCACCGTCACTACTGAGCTGGGAAACAGTCGTGAAATAAAACGGCATGAACTTACGCATCAACCCAATATTTCATCCTGTAGTTTACAGAATTTTTCTTCACCGGGGTATTTATGAGGTGTTCCCCTGTGGGACCGTGTGTTTCGAAAGTGAACCACAAGACTAGAATTCCGGACCTGGTTTCCTTGACCCAATCCGCCCCCGGCTGTGAATTCACGGAAAATTCCTGAAAATAACGTGCAGCAAAGTTTCCGGTAGGTGCCTGTCTTTTAACGAAATTTCCGTTTTTAAAAGTACCAGTTTTTTTTACATTTTGTTTTTTTAACTTCCGTATTTTTACAGATTTTCCTTAATAATTCCGTATATTTCAGAAAACTCCGTTTCAGGTTTTCCCGTATTTATACAGAAATTCCGCAAAACAGAAGACCCTGCATTTCTCAGCCCTTTCACCAGCAAATACACTATATTGACAAATGTCACCGGACACCTAGAAGTGAAACACAACATAGCATTTATTGGCTGGCATACATAAGTACGGTGTCGGTCCACCTTTGGCCTTAATGCATGCCCTGACCCTTCTAGACATGCTTTCGACAAAGTTTTGGAGCACAACAACAGGTATGCGCTTCCATTCAGTACATAATGCTGCCGCTAACTGTTGCTTAGTAGCAGGCCTTGGTTCGAAACTTTTTATGCGGCGCTCTAATTCATCCCATAGGTGCTCTATGGAATTAAGATCAGGGCTCTGTGCTGGCCAGTCCATACACGATATGGAATTATCGTCAAACTACGTCGTAACAGTCCTTGCTTTATGGCTCGGTGCATTATCCTGCTGGTACCAACAAGACTCGGTTCCATAGTATTGCCATAGAGTTAGTAGGGCATAATTATCCAGAATATCGAGGTAGACGTGCTAGTCAACAGGTTTGTCCACGATAACCAATAACGCGGGACCATACCACGAAAAACACCCCCACACGAGTACCGTAGGAACAGTACACTGTAGTAAATAGCGTTCCTCGGCTGGCGCAACACCCACACATGGCCTTCAGACTGATGGATCGTGTATCTGGATTCATCAGTCCATAGGACCCGTTTCCATTGTTCTACAGTCCACGATAAATGTTCTTTACACCATGCTAAACGACGAGTAGCATTCCGAGTGGAGATGAAAGGCTTATGAGCAGCCACACAACCACGGTAACCCGTGGAATGAAGTTCTCTGCAAATGATACGTGTACATACCGAGGTTCCAGCATTTTTACTCACCTGTACACTGAGGTCTTGTGCAGTACTCTGTCAATTAGCTGTAACGACTCTCCTGAGGCTTGGGTGTCCTCTATCACTGATTTTCTTTGGTCTGCCGGTACGTTTTGCTGCTTCAGGCACGCCATGTGTCTGTCACTTATTTAGTACATCCAAAACAGTTGACTTCGGTATGTTTAAACGCCTCTCGGTTTCTCTTATGGACAACCCACTAATATAACACCCAACCATCTTTCCTTTCTCACAGTCAGTTCTCTCCCGCCACGATTTTTTCACTCAACCTCACAGTGCGATATGATCGCGGTCAGCTGCAGGCGTGTTTTTATACCGTTTGCAGCTGCACCGCACATCTTAACAACCCAGCTGTAAGGGCGAAAATTTATAATTCATTGTATATTAGATAAGGTATACATTTATGTTAATTTAGGCATATTCAGGAAGAAACTATGCCACGTGCTCGACTGCGAGAAACGGAATGTCACTTCGGGGAAGGACTTCTCTCTCCCACGGAGGAAATAACTTTCTTTATTTCAACGCCATTGTTGAATACTGCAGATGTCTGGCGTAGTTCTAATGGCGCCAACGGATTACGAGGCGAACAATCACAAACGGAAATATGGTGTTCCGTAGGGCCATTAGTGACTACTGTAAATCCTTCATTTAGAGGTTTTCTAAGTAGAGCTAGACAAAGCTAGATGTCTAAGGTCGCCAGTAGGTCTGGCAGATTGTAATCTTCTTTATTATGATAATATGCTGCTAATGTTTGCATTGTATTAATGTATCTGTAGAGAGTCTGGTTTCGAGCGGAGGCGGTGGAGAACAATGCCACGGGGAGATCTCGGCTTGCGATAAGAATGGCAGGTGTGTGATGGGAGGACCAACTAGGGGGCTCTTCCGAACTAGATGCGATGGTAGCCTGATGGCTTAAGTTTAGAGTGATCCGGAGTTTTCAAAGTCAGAGGTCAGTTCCTAGGGGTAACTTACCGAGAGGAATGCTGGGGATTCTCCGAGGAGGAGGAAGGAGGTCACGTTGGCCAAAAGAGAGGAGTGAGGAGTTCGAAGTGCGTTTCTGAAGTGTTAATACATGGGAGCAGGAGCTCCCGGGAAAATGTGTTGAGGGGAAGCCGAGTACTTCCCGAGGGAAGACCCTGAGTTGCGGTAACTTGTGTACGATAAGTTCGTAGATGCACCGATGTTTCCGACAGGAGCAGCGGTAAGGTGCGTAGAAATTATCAGGAGAATCGGATAGATTCCGAAAGGAAATAGCTGGAAGAGGTAGGCCGGCTATCCGAAAACAGATTCGGGTTATAACGTGTCGAGTCAGATAAACCGGAGGTACTCTTTCTTTGAAGCCGTCATTGTGAGAAATCAGACTCTCAGACTTTGAATTGACTTTAATAAATTTATTTATTCTCTACCACGGAGTGATTACTGCATCTAAGATCTTATGCCTTAGTTAAAACCTTCCCTCCCTTCCTCGTTTAGCAGATCACCCCAAGTAAAGCTGAGGGAGAGAGCGCCTGGGTCTTAGATTTACATACGAAAGTTATGAATGGACGAACCTCAGTAGATTTGCTGGTGTGTGGGTAGTTGCCAATAAATTAAGCTGACAACCTCCGGAGTGGAGGAGGGAATTAGCACAAGGGGGATAGGCTCACCCTTATACCAGCGTTTGCTTTTGAAGGAGTGTTCGGTGACTTTTGTGAATGTAGTGTACTTTCGCAACAGCGTAATTCGTACCGAGGATGCTTGGACTGACTCAACAACGCGTCTTAACCATTGAGCAAGAAAGACTCGGGAGTTGCGTACACTTTCAAAGTAAAACTCTATTTGCGCGATGATGATGTTTTTTGTTTTTGTTTTTTGTCATTAATGTTACTGTATTAGTCATTTATTCTCTGTTGGAGCTTATTATTTTTTGTCGTAAAACTACGTCTTTCTCCGCCTTGGGTAGGTGGTAACATCGGGAGTACGGATGCAATGAAAACATGTCACACTTTGAACGCTTAAATCTTCGAAACTCATACTCGTACAGTAATAAATAATACATCATTAGATAGTTTAGAATCCCATTTATAACAAAATAAGTATGAATCCATCACCCCAAAACCCTTGGATACAGTAGCGTTAGAAACTTAATCTAAATTTCGTGTGATTTTGTTTCGCCACCGGCCATTTTAAGGTTGATAACTAGTGAATATACACTGAAGAGCAATTGAATTAGAGATACCTGTCTAGTAACGTGTAGCACCACCTTTCGCTCTGATGACGGCGGCGATTCGTCTCGGCATGGACTCGACAAGACACCGGAAGCGTTGGGAAGCCATACGGATCCACGACTCCTGAACAAGCTCCCACAGTTCACGAAGATTTCATAGAGGAGGGTCAGCTCTCTCGATGGCATCACACATGTGCTCGATGGGATTGAAATGGTCGTCCAGGATATCCCGGCAATGCTGACGTGTGAGGGACGATGTCACACGTACCAGAGGTCCCATTTCAGTCCACGTAAACAGTCCCCAGACGAGAATGTCACCCCCTCCAGCTTGAAGAGTACCCTGCTGGCAAGATGGATCCATCGCTTCATGTGGTCCTGCCATCCGCATGTACCAACGTGAATCTCGACTCATCAGTCCAGGCAACATGTAACGTACCAGGAGATGTGACGTACCTGCCCGAAGGACGCACACGACATAAAGGCAGATATAGGAATAAGAATAAAACGTCCGCGTAGCTCAATTGGTAGAGCAACTTATTCCGGAATGAGGGGACCCGGGTTCGAATCCCGGCGTAGACCAAAAATGACGGAGAAATTTACTTCGTTATAATGGCGCCCGAACTGTCCGGATGACCCGACCGTTCAAAATCTCGCAATGGTGTGATGTTATTTCCACACCGCGAGATAGGAAAAATAAGAGAATCCCTTCTCCAGCACTTTGAAAAAAAATAAAAAAAAATAAGGGGGAGATGATGTGACGTACCTGCCAAAAGGACGCACACGACATAAAGGCAGATAGGAATCAGAATAAAACGTCCGCGTAGCTCAATTGGTAGAGCAACTTATTCCGGAATGAGGGGACCCGGGTTCGAATCCTGGCGCGGATACAAATGACGGAGAAATTTACTTCGTTATAAACATTTTTCCACATATCTAGGGTCGAGTGGCGACGTTCCCTCGCCCATGCGAATCTTTGCACCCTGTGATGTGCGGTCAGCAGCGGTACCCGCGTGGGACGATGGCTTCTGTGCCCCATAGCAAGGAGATGGTTCTGGATGGTGTGGCTGCTTACACGTTTTTATGCACCAGCGTTAAATTGCCGAGTGATTTCTTGCACTGTGGCCCGTCTATCCGCTGTTACAATGCGAGCTAGCCGACGATGACCCCGCTCATCCACACGCTGTTGTCCACGGCAGTTATCCCGTGCAGGGATGGTTTTACCGGATTCGATGTACTCACGGTGCACCCGTGACACAGTGGCTCGTGAAAATCCCAGTGCCTGCACGACTTCCGAGATGGAGAGACCCATTCGTCGGGCCCCGACAATTTGCCCACGATCAAATGCGTCTTACCCATACTGCGTCCGACTCTTACTGATTCCCGTCGCTTCACTCCTTATATTGTCGGATCGCTGCATACGTCATGTCGTTCCCGTTTACAGGGCCGCCCACAGCGCCACATTTGCATAACGCCAGCTGTCTCTAATTCAATTGCTCTTTAGTGTAAGTTGCTTTTAAGTACAGTGTTAAAAATTGGTACTTAGAAATAAGCAAAATGTACTCGTTTTTGAGTACATTCTGGGCTTATAATAGCTCCGAGTACTTGTGTCTCACTTTTGGAAAAGACACGTACTAATTTTTGAGTACATACAGAGAATCAATTGTGAGTATATCTAGTATTTCTAATTTGAAATATATGTACTAAAAAAAATCCATATATTTCAAATATATGTGCTCTAACATCATTCAGTTTCGGTGCCCTTTCGGACAGGGCGGAGAAACTGAAGGAAGTTAGAACGAATCTTGCGATCCTGACAGAATACAAGTGAGAGAGAGAGAGCACACTAGATTGCGCCCCGTACGATTTTGCACATAGAAGGCAGAGAGAAATGGGGGTTTCAGGAATGAACACCTTTATACGTAACCCTGGGATTCCTACCCGGGGACCGTTACTTAACGTACTCGTCCGACGCACGGCGGATATTCAGCGATTGTTAGAAATTCACATCACCACGCCAGGTTTGAACCTGGGATCCCTCCAACAGCAGTCTGCTATCTCTAACCACTAAGCCATCCTAGGGTCGATTCCAAATTTGGAATACGTGTACTCCATACATACTCATTTATTCATGGAATCAACTGGAGGTATATTATTCGATGTCACATCTGGGATAATAGATATACTCGTTGTCACATGCTGGGCCGCACAATTTTATGGCAAATATAGTGATGAAGCGACAATATATTATTTATAAGATTGACACAAATATAGTAAATGTAAAAACGTACACAAAAATACTTTATGCATAATTAAACTACTTGTGATCAGTGACTTTATTGTACTAATTATTTGTGTGTCACTTTACACATTTATTAAACAATTTCTCTTGAAATCTATAATATCTAAAAAATGAAGTAATACGAGATTATATTTATATTTATTGACGCAGTTATTTGTAAGTACGTATGGTTATTTATATTTGAGTATGTCATGTAGTCGGTTACGATACGGTTGTACTTAGAAGAAACGAGTAGATTCAGGTTTTCATTTTTAAGTAGATTTTTTTAAACAGTGCACACATTTTTCGAAGAATCCAACGGCAAGTTGACCCATTTCCACAATCGGGTGCCAATGTGAAAACACAAATTTGCTGGTGCGAAGATCGGACCAAGCATCCTTCTGCTCCGGAGCCAAATGCTTTCCCAACTAAACTACACCGACGGAATTTATTGCTGCAGCTTTGCAGTCTTGGCATCTGCTTCACCTTTAGTATGTTACTTCCAGTGTTCTTACGTCTTTTTTTTTTTTTTCGGTCGGTTCAAGGGTGGACATTCACGTCGCAAACACGCGCATTTCCGTTTGTTTTCATCGCTGCTGAATTCAGTTAAGAATCTTTGAGAAAATTACCGCTATGGTAGGTCTTTTAGACTCACAGCATATCGCAAAAATAAAACAAATAAACTTCACCATAGGAGTGTTTTATAAGTAACATAAAATGGAATAAACGACCGCTTCGTGGTGGCACTTTTGAGGAGCAATAATAAATGTTTAATGCCGTGAAATATATTTAGCAAATAACGCAACCTATCCATTTTCAACGAGGCCATGACGTGCAATAAGGATCATTTAAAAACTAAAAGCCACTCCACACACACACGCGCGCAAGGGAAGAAAAAAGGATCATCAAGGTCAACTGTAATTTATCTTTATCTGATGGAAAAGTTGCTCCATCTGAAGTTTCCGCAAATATATATCGTAACAAAGTTGCAGGAAATTAATGCTTAAGGAAAGAAAACCGTCCTTCCAGGATAAGTTACTTTTCTTAAAGCACTGTGTGTCGTGCTATGTGATTTAATGAAAAATCATTCCATTTTCATGTTAGTTTGAGAAACCCAAAAAGAAAACAAAAAAAAAACTGATATACTTTAAGTACACTGTCCTACAATTAAAATCAGGACAGTCAGTGGCGTCGCTAGGAATGATGGATTGGGGGGGGGGCTAAGCCCATCCGTTATATACATATCTTTTGAAATAATATTTTCTTAAAAACACACCCAGAAGCAAAAAATGTGCAACTCGACAAAAGCTATCCAAAGTACCCTGATTTACCTCAGTTATTTATAAAACTGGAAAAATGTCGAACGTTATACATACCAGATTTTTTTCTCTGTATCATAGGACAATTGTCTGAAACTGAATTTGAATAAAATCGATAATAAATAGGGCATTTTTGTCTGAAATGCATTTTTTGTGTGTTAGAGAGCTCGTGAACAGAGTGACTACTAATTAGGTTAAAGGCCGTTGTTTGACGCTGTTTTCCAAGAGAAGAATTTCACGGTGCTATTTAAAAAATAATTTGAAGCTTTGAAAGTATTGCTTGCAGTGGACAAAAGAAATCAACTGCACTTAATTGAGAATATGTAGCAACACTGTTCTGTAAAAAAGAATCTATCATACGACAGTTCTCCACTCTCAACGCACTTATTCTATTTCCCGCCTGATGGCAAAATACATCCACCAATAAACTACCGTAATGAGAAATGCGCTAATACACCACCGAAATCCCTTTACCCCGTGAAACAAACGCCTTCACTTAGTGGAAACTTCTGCTCCCTTTCATGCTGTTTTTTATTATCCTAGTAAAGATGCCGCCTTTTCACATGAATATTACCGTTTCCGACAAGCTGTTGCAGTTGCTGCCGTACATCGTTCCTTCAGTCTTTTAGCCTACGGCTGATTCTCAGGGTTTGGGCTTTTGTTAGCTTCGGACTGATGGTACGTGCCTCCACGATACTCCCGTACATCATCAAGTTGTTTGACGTATTGTTCCTTAATGGCATAATCCCTACAGAGACCAGGCGACGAGATTACCCCAACTACAGTAATGTTATTTTAAAGCTGTTGCTGTGACACCTGACCACCTCATCGGGAAAAAATCGGAATCGAAGGAAGAGGTTTTTTTTTGCTTTGACAACAAAATATTTCAGAAAATTCCCGTATACCTTTTTTTATTAAGTGTAAAAATATTAAATAGGTAAAGGTAAGCTAATACAAGAAAAGATTTATTTTGATTGGGAGTGCTTGAACCCCGAAAATTTGGTCCAGCGACGCCACTGACTGGACAGTCTTCTATTGGTAGTGAATTAGATACAGAGCCGGAGCAAGCTTTATCCATCTGGGAAGGCGAGACTTAAAATTACGCCCCTCGAAGTTAAAAAAGTTCCCTACTTTCACTCAAATGGTACCCTGTTTTTACTTTCTCATACATCTATCATAGAAAAGTACGAGAGTTGTACCAAAATTAATGCAAAAGTGGGCGTCACTGTTTTATTAACTGACAGAGGTCGCTCAAACTGCTCATGTTGGTAGAATAACTCTTCCTTGTACAAAAGTGCTACTCAACATAGTCTCCATCACAAGCGATGCATTTGCGCCATCGTTGAACCCAACTCTCAAATCCTCTTTAAAAAAATTCAGGTGTGGACTGTTGTACCAACTTCGTCACAGCCACTTTCACCTCGTCTGTGTCATCAAATCTTTGTCCCCGGAGACTGTCCTTCATTGTACCGAGCAGGCGAAAGTCGGAAGGCGACAGATCTGGGCTGTATGGTGGATAGGGGAGCACCGACCAGCCTGATTTGCTGATCACCTGATTTGTTGCCAAAGATGTGTGCGGTCTCGCATTGTCATGTTGCAAATGAATCCTTTTCAGATTCTTGTTCGGTCTCTTCCTCCTTATGGCTTCTCTAAGCTTTTTGAGTGTTTCAGTGTACCGCTCACTGGTCACGGAACGGCCGCGTTCCAGAAAATCAAGGAGAATGACATCTCTGTGATCCCAAAGAACAGACACCCTGACTTTCTGTGCTGATCGCTGTCTGTTGAACTTCTTAGGCCATGGTGAAGAGGTGTGACGCCATTCCATGGATTGATTCTTCGCTTTCGGATCGTAAAGATACGACCACGTTTCATCCCCTGTCACCAGATAAAAAAAAACACGCGTCTTCATTGGCTTCAAACGCTTCAAGCGGATCAGAGCAGACTTCCACCCGTTTCTCCTACAAATCGGGTGTGAACTGCCGAGGTTCCCACTTTGCACTCACTTTCCGATACCCAGATCAAGTCTTCCATTATCTCGTGTATGGCATTGGGACCCCATTCCAGTTGTGCAACAAGCTTACGGATTGTGACTCGTCTCTCTGCGCGAATCAACTCATTCACTCGCTGACGATTCGTGTCAGTGGTCGCAGATGATGGTCTCCCACTGCGTGGTTTGTCTTCAATGCTGGTTCCCCCTTCTTTAAATTTCTTCATCCATCTGTACACATTGCTCTTGTCAATGGTGTCATTTCCGTAAACATTCTGTAACCTTCTGTGGATGTCGGACAGCCAGCACGCTTTCTTCATCAAGAACTCAATGACTGCATACTGCTTGGAATCCATTATTTACCTGCAATGAAGAAGGGTTACTATAGAGGAAGAGTTACTCTACCAACTTTTGAACAACCTCTCAGTTAATCAAAAAGTTATACCCACATTTGCTTTACTTTCGGTACAACCCTCGTATTGGGATCTTTTAAAACTCTTACTTCCGGTTTTGGGCATAATTTTGCAAAACAAATGTGAAAAACTAGGTAAATACTCGAGTCAAGTAAAATGTAAAAGTTATGTAATTGCTGACAACACAGCACTCTGCAAAAATACAGAATGAGCAACGAACCCGCAGAACGACTGAGTATCAGATTGTGAATGTAAAAATAAAATGAGAATTTCGTGGTAGGACTTGGAAAAATTCAGTTGAAGGTTAGACGCTCAGAGGGGCTTTCCACAACAGAGCACAGACGACTAATTAGCTCTTTGTTCCTTCAGCATATTCGGAAATGATACGAAGCAGGGCCGAAGCTACAGGGAGGACTGGGAAGGCTGTTGCCCTCCCAGAATGGTCATTCTAGGGGCGTAAATTCATGCTCTGGGGGATGTAAAAAATTGAAATTGTAACTAAAACCGAAAGATACACCCTTCAGTATTTTCCTTTTAAAGACTTTAGTTAGTCTCATGCAGTATTCCATGCAGTTAACAAGGGCACCGAGTAACATACACACCGCCCCGGTGACGCAGTGGTCTAAGCAATGGCTTCTGATCATTCGCTCGAGATGGGTCCGGGTTCGAATTCCGTGAGACATGGATGTTGTGTTTATCTTACGGCGCTGGTTCTCTCCCTTCCCTGGAGCCAGTGGCCATAGATTAGGGACGGGCGACTGCTTATAGCCCATTGAGTTGCTCACGGTGGTCGTTAAACCTCCAATCAAAAAGTAAAAAAAAAAAAAAGAAGTAACATATACTATGAGGTGTGAACATCTCATATCCATGAAGGGAATTTTTTTCCAAAACAGTGAATGGAGGGATAGAAAACAATATGCTGATATGCCTAACCTCCATGACATTTCCATGCATGTCGTTGGGATAAAGAGCCAATTAATCATTTGTGCTCTGTCGCAGAAAGTTAAGCATTCAACATTGAGCGCAATTTTTTAAGCCTTAACCCAAAAGCTTCTTCCTATTGTTACATTCAATGTCCGATACTCATTCGTTCAGCGCTGGTTTGTTTTCCGTTCTGCATTTCTGTGGAGTGTTGTGTTGTCGGTGTTCACATAGCGTTTACGCTTTACTTGGTATATTTACCTGGTTTTTACATTTAAAAAAAAATATGTCAAAATCCTGTGTGAAAACACAAGTTTGTCCGTGACGAGGATCGAAACGCGCCCCCTCACTCCAGAGTAAGTTGCTCTCCCAACTAAGCTACACTGACAGAATGTACAGCTGCAGATTTGTCGTCTTGACACGTGATTCATCTCTGTAGTACATCACACCTGAAGTGTGATTTTTGAACGATCGTAATGCTTTTCTATAACGGCGGTGTGTGAGAAAGTAAAAAAGCACGTATTATTTGAGTGGGACGCCATGGGACGTAATTTTGAACTCGAAGGGGCTAATATGTACCCCCACACGAGTACGCTACCAGTTACACGAGTACACACCACGAAAAGCACCCCACACGAGTACGCTACCAGTTCCAAACTTGACCGTAGGAACAGTACACTGTGGTAAATAGCGTTTCCCCGGCTGCCGCCATACCCACTCACGGCAGAAGACTGATGGATGGAAGGCGGCGAGACTTCCCCGGACGCAGGTCAAGAGAGGGCGCAAAAATCACTACTTACAATCTGATTAAGATAGGAAATAAAACTTTTGCTCCAGTTTCTGGTATTTTTTTGCTCCACACTTTGTCATTTGCCTGTTTACAGAATTCGTATATGATATGTTTCACCAGTATTGGTAGTCTTAGCAACCGAAAATTGACATTTCTTTCCGCAAAATAAATATTAATTGCTCGCCCTCAAAAATGAAGGAGCGGGAAGGTGCAAGATAACAATGCCGTTCAAGTGTACATTTATACATATAAATACTAATAAGCATTGTTAAATGTATATATATATATATATCATCATCATCATCATAGTGAACCATTATCAATCCACTGCTGGACGAAGGTCTCTCCAAGACTCTTCCACAACGGTCTGTTTTGTGCCAGTGTCCTCCATGTTACTCCCGAATACTTTCGAATTCCATCCACCCATCTCCCATGTGGTTTTCTTCTGGGTCTTTTCCTGTCCCTTGGAATCGAATCTAAAATTTCGACTGTCCATCAATGGTCTGTTCTTCTGGCAATATGTCCAGCCCATTGCCATTTCAGGGATTTTACTCTGATCATGATGTCTTCCACTCTTGTCATTTTTCGGATCCACGAGTTCCTCTTCTTATCTCTCCTGGTTACACCAAGCATGCACCTCTCCATGCTGCTTTGAGTTGTCTGCAGCCTTTGTATGTCTCTTTTAGTTAAGGTCCACGTCTCTGAACCATATGTAAGCACTGGAAGGATGCATTGATCAAACACTTTTCTTTTAAGACATAATGGCATATTGCTCTTGAAAATTATACTGTTTCTTCCAAAAGCTCTCCAGGTAAGTTTTATACGCCGATTAATTTCTTCATCAATGTGACCCTCACTTGATATCTGCTGTCCAAGATAAACATACGCATCTGTTATGTCCAGCTTTTATCCATCAATCGATAAATCTTCATTTCTTGTAAAAGAATTGTACGTCACTTTTGTCTTCTGAAAGTCCATTTTTAATCCCACTTCTTTACTCTTGTCAGCAAGTTCCTGGATCATACTCTGCAGCTCTGATGGGGTAGATGCAAAAATGACTATGTCATCAGTAAAACGAAGGTGAGTTAGATAATCTCCATTAATCTTTATCCCTTTGTTTTCCTAGTTCAGTGATTGAAAGACATTTTCCAATGCGGCATTAAAGAGCTTGGGAGATGTGGTGTCACCTTGTCTCACTACCTTTCCAATTTTTATGTGTGCTGTATTCTCAAACAGCCGAATCTTTGCACTTGTATTTTCTTAGATGTTATTAATAATATTAATGAATGCATCTTCAATACCGCAGGATTTCAAAGCCATTGTAACTGCTGATGGTTTAACTGAATCAAAGGCTTTTTCATAAACGGCATGCATATATATATCCAGAAGAAGATCCCATGGGAGATGGATGGATGAAATTCGAAAGCATGCGGGAGTGACATGGAGGAAACAGGCTCAAGAGAGACAATTGTGGAAGTGACTTGGGGAGACCTACATCCAGCAGTGGATTGATAATGGTTGACAATGATGATGATGATGATATACTGTATATAGGGATGTAAGGTTAGGTGATGCGCATAATACCACTGCCTCCCCTTGACAAATGTCAACCCTGCCTTCTCGTGGTGCATCCTGTTCCCAATAAAGAGTCTCTGACGACTGCCAATAGCGCTATAACTATGCAACCGGGATTAGTGGAAATGCTATCCCACACTCGCCAACTCGTTTGGCCAACGTGGGGTGTTATGGCCAAACCCCTCCAAAATGATTCCACAACTTAAATCTTGGCCCTCAGTCTCCGGCAGCTGGAATGTTCCTGGCCAAGGCAGTGGCCAGTGCGACATGAAGTCAGAGGGTGCTAAGAATCACCGGAGGACCGGACTAGGCTGCCACCTAATGCTGACCTTGGCTACTTACAATGGACGTTCTCTATCTTCTGATTCAAGTCTTCTTTAATTGGAAGAGGAACTACAAAGGATCAAGTGGGACATCGTCGGGATAAGTGAGGTAAGGAGAAAAGGAGAAGATCTCATCGAACTGAAAAGTGGACATCTCTTCTACTATCGTGGGACAGATACTGGCAGAACTAGTGGTGTTGGATTTATAATAAACAAGAAACTGAAGGATAAAGTTGTAGAAGTTGAAAGTTCCTCCGACAGAGCTGCACGACTCGTTATCCAACTCTCGAGAAGATACCAGGCTCAGATAATTCAAACTTATGCACCTACCACAAGTCATCCTGAAGAAGAAATTGAAGAATTTTATGAGGAAATTCATTATCTAAATAACAAAGGCAAGCAACACTTGAAGATCATTATGGGAAATTTCAATTCGAAAATAGGGCAACGGTAACATAATGAAACTTCAGTAGGTAAATTCGGCCACAGCAACAGAAACCAGGGTGGAAATACTCTCGTAGAGTTTGCAGGGGCAGAAGGGTTTTTCATCATGAACTCCTTTTTCAAGAAAAAGCCGCAAAGGAAATGGATATGGAGGCATCACAATGGATTGACAAGTGAAATTGGTTTTATTATGTGTAACAAGAAATTTGTCATGGAAGGCTGCAGTGTGCTGAACAAATTCAACACAGGTAGTGACCATAGAATGGTAAGATGTAAGACGCAACTCAATGCTAAACTCGAGCGTGGAAAGCTCATAAAACAAAGTGTATTGACATAACCAACCTTAAAAAACATCATAATACCTTCAAATTGGAACTGAGGAACAGATTCTCTGCTCTGAAGGTCTAACGTCGGAAGAAGTGGACATTTCTGAAGTTAACAGAAAACTAACCAAAGCTCTTATGGAAACAACAACAAAATTAGGTGGTACTGAGAACAAGTTGCATATGAACAAATTATCAGGAAAAAACAAAATTCTGATGCAAAAATGAAGAGAGATGAGGACAACTAAAGGAGATGTGACTTCCAAAGTGGAATATATAGAGAGAGCTATGCAAGACAAAACGAAAGAGTATCACTGAAGACGTAAGGAAATTCAACTGTGAACTAGTGAGGAAAGCAATTGAAATCAACCAAAGCCTGAAGAGAGCAAAGGGACGTCTGAGTAAGGGAAGAAAACAGATTATGGCTCTGAGAAAAGAAGACGGTTCTGTAACAAGAAATAGAGGCGAAATTTTGACAAGAGTGAAAGATTTCTGCTGAAAACTATATGAAAGGGATGATACATGTACTCCAGACATTACGAGAGGTACCAGTACCAGAGTTCTACCAGTCCTCCCAGCAGAAGTTGCACATGCAAACAAGAAAATCAAACGGGGAAAAACTCCACGAGAAAATGGAATACCGTAGACATCATACAAGAAGCAAGGGGAGAAATTGGAACAGTACTCGCCCAAGTTTTCACTCGATGTCTTAATGAAGGGAAGATTCCTGAGAATCGGAACAATGCAACAATGATCCTGCTATATAAAAAAAGGTGGCATTGAAGGATCTCAGGAATTACATACTTATAAGACGTGGTTCTATCAGTGGTTTATAAAATCCTAACTATAGTTATTTCACACTGCTTGAAGGTAACACTGGACATGGCTCAACCGAGAGAACAAGCTGGATTCAGGAGTGGCTAAAGCACCATAGATCATATCCACGTTCTGAGAGAATTAATTGAAAGACCGAGGAAATATGAAATTTCATTATGCGTGGCTTTTATCGATTATGAAAAAGCCTTTGATTCGGTGAATTCATCAGTAGTTACAATGGCTTTGAAATCCTGCAGTATTGAAGATGCATACATTAATATTATTAATAACATGTATAAAAATGCAAGTGCAAAGATTCGGCTATTTGAGAATACAGCGTCCATAAAAATTCGAAAGGGTGTGAGACAAAGTGACACTATATCTCCCAAACTCTTTAATGCCACATTGGAAAATGTCTTTCAATCACTGAACTGGGAAAACAGAGGGATAAAGATTAATGGAGATTATCTCACTCACCTTCGTTTTGCTGATGACGTAGTCATTTTCGCAACTACCCCTTCAGAGCTGCAGAGTATGATGCAGGAACTTGCTGACAAGAGTAAAGAAGTGGGATTAAAAAGGAACTTTCAGAAGACAAAAGTGACGTACAATGCTTTTACAAGAAATGAAGAATTATCGATTGATGGATAAAAGCTGGACATAACAGATGCGTATGTTTATCTTGGACAGCAGATATCAAGTGAGGGTCACATTGATGAAGAAATTAATCGGCGTATAAAACTTGCCTGGAGAGCTTTTGGAAGAAACAGTATAATTTTCAAGAGAAATATGCCATTATGTCTTAAAAGAAAAGTGTTTGATCAATGCATCCTTCCAGTGCTTACGTATGGTTCAGAGACGTGGACCTTAACTACTGTAAAAGAGACATACAAAGACCACAGAGAGCTCAAAGAAACATGGAGAGTTGTACGCTTGGTGTAACCAGAAGAGATAAGAAGAGGAACTCGTGGAGCAGAAAAATGACAAGGGTAGAAGACATCATGATCAGAGTAAAATCCCTGAAATGGCAATGGGCTGGACATATTGCCCGAAGAACAGACCATCGATGGACAGTCGACATTTTAGACTGGGTTTCAAGGGACAGGAAAAGACCAAGAAGACCACACGGGAGATGGGTGGATGAAATTCGAAAGTATGCAGGAGTAACTTGGAGAAAACTGGCTCAAAACAGACCGTTGTGGAAGAAACTTAGAGACCTGGGTACATCAATGGACTGATAATGGTTGACAATGATGATTATGATGATTGTATATATATATCTATATATATATATATAAAATGCTAGTAAGCGCGGGTTCTGTGTTCGTCAAATGAACTGTTAGTCGCAATTTATTAATCCTTGCAATTCGTAGATACCAATTGTTCGTTTCTTGAAACTCATAGGTATAGGTTCTCTCGCACTTAATTTCAGCAATCTTTTTTCATTTGATTTACCGTCAACGCTCACCTTTCCATATCTTCGAAAATAGGTATTCCCTAACTCCCTTGATATTTCCTTGACAAAAAGGACACTTTGATCGCATTCTTTGAAGTAATAACGGCTCAGTGAAGAGACCTGCATTTGGATGTGTGACAGGTTTCTTTTCATACTTTAATTATAGCAGGAGATCGTCGTACAGACGACTGTGCGTGGCCTCTCAAAGTACAGAGGTCAGTTAATAGTCTGTCCCAAAGCTCCCCCGCGGGAACATCACCCCACCCCCGTCACTTACCCGGATGTTTTTACCTCGGTGATGAGCTCTATACCTCCCACGGAGGAGGCTTTTAGATCCTTTAGTGACCTGCAACAACTCGTTTGAACTTTCTCTGGAGCACGAAAAAAATAGGCTATAAAAGACAATAATGGTTCCTGCCGCCACGAGTGGCTGTCGGTAAATACACGCGAATGCTCTGTATTTTGTTTTAAAATTCCGGATTTCTTTTTTCTTTTGCCTGTTACTGCAGAATTAATTATTAATGAAACTAAAATAAAAGAGCAATATTACAGATTCCGAAGCATTTGTTGTAGAACTGCGGGTTCCAAAAAATGTAGTAAAATGTAGATTGCCTTTCTTATTCAAGCAGCTCCACGAAAAACGATTGAATGAGAGGAGTGAGACAGAAAAGAAAGAAAAAAAGAAAGAAAGAAAGGAACAAATACAAGAAAGAAAAAAAAAAACACAGTGAGATAGCGTAACAACAAAAGAGAATGAAGAGAAAACAGCAGATACAAAGATACAAACCTATTTTAATCGTTTTTTAAAACCTAAATCCTTTTGGTTCGGACAGCTTTTTCAGAACGCAATTCGAGATACACAAAAAGTATGCAGGGAGCCATTCCTTAGAAAACAACAGCCTACGGTTATTTTTTTTATTTTTTTTTTTGATTGGAGGTTTAACGACCACCGTGAGCAACTCAATGGGCTATAAGCAGTCGCCCGTCCCTAATTTAGGGTCACTGGTTCCAGGGAAGGGAGAGAGCCAGTGCCGTAAGACAAACACAACATCCATGCCTCACCGGGATTCGAACCCGGACCCCTTTCGGACGAATGATCTACGGTTATGGAATCTTTGAAAAAAGGCTTGAGATTATGCGTTTAAATTCTTACAAGCTTCCAATAACGAGCTGGGAAACATCATGATCTCAGCAAGGAACTTTGAACAACTAACGCCCCAAACATTTGTCCTCCATTGTAAAAAATAAGTGGTGTGAATTAACGGAAAATTCCTGAAAATAACGTGCAGCAAAGTTGACGGTAGGTTACCGTCTTTTAACGGAATTTCCGTTAATATATATCAAATACGTGGAGATAATGTAAATGGACGATGTCATCACTCTTTCCACGTTATTTTTTAAACAACGCATAGCGACTGAAAAATTGTATTCCGGCAGAAATGCCCGTTTCTGACGTAGAACTACGTCTTCCTCCGCGCTGGGTAGGGGATTGTGAGCACGGATGCAACGAAAACATGTCACACTTTGAGCGCTTATATCTTCGAAACTAATAATGGTAGAGAAATAAATAATACATTAGATTGTTTGTAGAGTCCCATTCATTACAAAACAAGTTTCAATCTTCCACCCCTTAACACTTCGATACAGTAGAGTTCTAAAATTAAGCTAAATTTCGCGTGATTTTGTTTCTCCGCACGCCGTTTTAAGGTTGATGACTAGTGAATAGATAATGATAGCAATGACCTCAGCACCGCATTCCGGAGCTGACAGTCAGAGCTAACGGGCGCACGTGATAAACCGAAAGAAAGTGGATTTATAATTTATTTATTTTTTAGATAAAGAACATTGGTGACGAAAATTTAGAAATGCCGCGAAAATCTAGGGAAAAATTACTATAAGAACCGACTAAAGTTGAAGAAACAAATAGAGGAGAACGAGAGAAATCCGAAAAGGCCTGCTAAGTCATCAACCGATAGGTCGCCGGAATGTAGAGAGAGTCAAATTCCGCGCGCCAGGATGCGTTTCCACCCGAGTTCAACTCTAGAGCCACAACCTTTCACTTCAACTGCACAAATTGAGCCTGAATAGCAAGAACAGATGGAGATTGATGTCATCGATCCAAATTTTCACACCGAGCATGGAGTACCAATGTACATTGCCAGTCTTCACAACTTCACTGAATAATGAATGTATTACGTTTCAAACCTTTACATCGCCGATGTATTCTGAAACTAGACAAGAACAAGAGCAACAAGAAGAAGACTACATTAGGCCTGATACGTATCGCCAATTTTATAACAAGGCAACTAAGGAGTTCGAAAAATTGTTTAAAGAAACAATTTTAGCAATAACCACTGGCAACGATGAAACTACGCCTCCTACTTCTACTGACATTAATTTATAATCAGCATAAGTTACTATGAATTGTATATAGTATAAGCTGCTTTTAAGTAAATAAAGTAAAACATTTCGTTTTATTTCTTAAAAATTCTATACCTGAAAAAATCAAAGGGGCACAGTAGCAACTGTGCCGCGACCTACAACGTACGGCTACGTCAACTGTTCTTCGCTGAATACTTTAAGGACGTAGAACTAGTGAGATAGTGCCATGAAATAGTGACAGTTGATGTAGTTCTACGTTTAGGTTGCGGCACAGTTGCTACTGTGCCTCTTTTATTTTTTTTAATTTCCGTATTTTCACTAATTTTTCGTAATCAGTAACTCTGTATATTTCAGAAAAGTTAATTTAGGGTTTTCCCGTATTTATACAGAAATTCCACACAATCGAAGACGCTGAAAATTTTCAGCCCTTCCACCGGAGATTCCTTTCTATATGGGATTCGATCGGATGTCGTTTGGGTTGCCTCAGCCGAAACCTCGCGTTTTTTTTTTTTGTTTGTTGTTTTTTATTGGAGGTTTAACGACCACCGTGAGCAACTCAATGGGCTATAAGCAGTCGCCCGTCCCTAATTTAGGGTCACTGATTCCAGGGAAGGGAGAGAGCCAGCGCCGTAAGACAAACACAACATCCATGCCACACGGGATTCGAACCCAGACCCCGTTCGGACGAATGATCAGAGGCCATCGCTTAGACCACTGCGCCACCGGTGCGGCAAACCTCGCGTTTTAACCGCTGAGCCAGTAAATCACTTATTTAGGCGAAAATGAATTTTTGTTTTGTCATTAATGAGAGTGAATTAATCATTTGATTTTCTGTTGGAGCTTATTATTTTTTGCATAGCTTTGTAATAATTTTACTTTTTCTGTAGGAGGACATATCACAAATTAAGTATTTTTTACATCCTAATTTTTCGAAGCCACATAGGCTTTGGAATTTGAGATTTTTTTAAACTGACAATGCTTTTCAATTATCTTTAAGAAAAGATGAAATGTACTGTTTTACAGTATTATTTCACAAAACTGTGAAATATAAAATTTACTCTTGATAGCTATAATACTTTTTGTTTTAAGGACTGAACAGACTTAAACATAGAAATCGTACAATCACCTGCACAAAAATTTAAGTTCCTGGTTTCTTACGGTAGCATAATATACACTATATTGACAAACGTCACCGGGCACCTGGAAGAGAAACACAACATAGCATTTATTGACGTACATTTGTACGGTGTTGGTCCACCTTTAGCCTTAATGCATGCACTGACCCATTGAGAAGATATTGGAACACAGCGATAGGTATGCGTTTCCAGTTAGTATATAATGCTGCCGCTAACTGTTGTTTAGCAAACTTCTTATGCGGCGCTCTAATTCATCCCATAGGTGATCAATGGAATTAAGATCAAGACTCTGTGCTGGCCAGTCCACACACGATACGGAATTATCGTCAAACTACGCCATAACAGTCCTTGCTTTATGGGACGTAAGTCGTGTCTCTTTTGAGCTCTGTGTTTCGCCGTCTACTGAGTGTGTTTTGTGTGCTCTGTCGTTTAACTTTTGTGTGTGCCTTCAAGACGAAGATTGTATCTTTCATTTAAGACATCTCCCGAGTCGGTGAGTACTATTTTCATTTAGATATCAGCATTTTATTTTCTCGACCAGTTGGTCGTGTTTACTAATTTAGGCCTCGCCATCGGCGATGGCGACTGCTGATAAGAGCAACGTTCCCGCTCTCGTCACAGTTTCTCCTACTACGTCGATCCTTATCTATGACGGAGCAAACCAATCAGCGTCCGTCCTTAATGACAAGGCATATCGTCCTCCTCCTCCTGTTGCCTATTGCTCTTCTTCTTCTACTCTTCGACTATCTGACTCCACCCCTCCTGGTGGTGATGCTACGTCGTTCGTTTCTGATGCTGCCGATGACGTAATGGATATGTCTGAGAGCGTTGCTTCTCTGCCCTCGGTAACCTTGCCCAGCGTTGTGTCAGCTCCTTCATCCAGCGCTGCACCTCTGCCTTCCAGTGGAGGTTTGCCTTCCCGCTCTTATTCTGGCGTTACCTCAGGTGCGTCCCTACCGACGCAAGCATCTCGCCATCCCCTTGCAGATGCCCATGTCCAGATACATGGTGACTCACTTCAATTGGACGTTCCGCACTTCTCACCCGCTGCGCAGGAACTTCACTCCACCCGCGAGTTGGGAGTGTGCCTAGATGCTCTTCCGAATACACCGTTGAAGGTCTATTGTGATACGCTCCTTGCTTTTCTTCCAGCCGGAGCCATTACTCACCTCACCCGCCGGCCGAGGACGGCGATTGTTTATTTCACATCCAAAGAGCATGCAGACACGCTTCTAAACTTTGGTCTTGACCTGGGAGACCACCACCTGGAAGCTGAACCGATCGCCAGGCGCCCTGTTCAGGTCTCCTTGCATCCGATGCCCCCCGAAATCTCGGATGCGATTATATGTACTGCACTTAGTAAGTGTGGTAAGATTGTTGGTCCTGTTATCACACATTCAGCTGCGCCCAAGGATCCTGCAAATAAGAATGTTCGTAGTTTTCGCCGGAGTGTTCGACTCATCTTTCCATCAGAGGAGCATCTCCGTAAGTTCCCACAGATCCTAAACGTCCGATGTGGGCAGCTCTCCTACAGAATTGACATGCTAACATCAGAACACTGTGCTAATTGCGAAGAACTTGGGCATCAGCGTGCTCGATGCCCCAACAACGAGTATCCAGCTCCCACGGCTTCTACAGTGCCTACCGCCTCTAAGCAGCCTCCTGCTACATCTCGCTCTCGACCTGCACCGTCTTCAAATGTGCCAACTGCCCCAGGGCCGAGTTACACAAAAAGTATATCTACAGCCGCTCGTCCACGAGCGTCTTTTGATGCTGATCTCACCTCCCACCTTCAATTTCCAGTGCTCACCTCACCTATTACTCCTCATCCCGTGGCAACATCGGGAGACTTCGCCGCTGGTTTCCCACCAGTCTTCACTGTTGGTGTCTCCGAGTGTGACGGCGGTGCCGATAACTCCTCTGACTCTGCGTCAGCTTCCCGAGCATCGTCGCTCCCTGGAAAACACATTTCTGGCACTCGTACAGGTACCCGACGTAAGAAGAAGAATCTTCCTCTGCGGATGGGCAACCGTTCCGTGCTACCAAATCTTCAGGAGATTTTTCTCCCTCTCCTGCGCCAACAGAAATTGAAAGGGACACTGATGATGATGGGTCTCCGCCTTCGTCTGAGGTCTTTTCAAGTGTACTCTCCAAATGTGGTGCTCCTTCAGAACCTCTCAATCTTAGAGATTACTATCAGTTTTGCACCCACACCACGAACCTGGAGACGACGTATGACTACCTCCGAGAGCGCGAAGACATTCTTCCCGCGCTGCTCCTGCAAGCCGGATGCATTGCTAAATACCTTCGTGGGTTTGTACATGACCCCCTGCACCACTCATGGACCCTTGGCTGCGTAAACCGATTACAACTCCTGAAAGTTGCTCCGCGACTCCTCCAATCAACGACTGACCAGTCCATTCAAGATCACGACCCTTAATTGCAGAGGATTCGCTAGCCCCCTAGCGAATGCTCTTGTACTGGAAGACCTCTCGCCCCTCGGGGCCGATCTGTTACTACTACAAGAAACAAACTGCCATTCCTCCACTCTGTTTACTCGCTGGCGTGCTAGCGATTATGTGTTACATCATGCATTCCGCTACTCATCTCATGGTGGGCTCGCTATCGGAATACATCAGCAGTTCCGATCGACCCTCACTGCACTCTCAGTGCAGAACTTATGCCGAGATTTACTCCAGCAAGTCTCCTTCACAATTGGCGGAGCTCGATTTCACATCTTTAATGTGTATATTCCGTGCACCTCTATTCATTTATCCATCTTGTTCACGAAACTCCGTCAAGCTCTCTCGAAAGTCTCGCCTTCGGATCGTGTGCTCTTGGGTGGAGACTTCAATTGCACCCTTGACCCGGCTCTGGATCGCTCTCCTTCGTCACGAGAGCGTCGGACGGATCTCGTCGCACTACTCCATGACCTTGTTGCTGATTTCTCCTTCACCGATGATTATAGGCGCCTACATCCACAAGAGACATCACACACGTGGCGCTCGTCTGGGAATCAGCTTCCATAGACTGCACGCTTGGATCGGGTTTACGTTTCCACACCGCTTCTTGCGTCTATTACCTAGTTGCGACATCAACCTACTGCTTCCTCAGACCACTGCACAGTTACCCTCACAGTGTTTGTTGCGGTGTCACTCCCTCGGACTGTACGTCCGTGGACGTTTGACTCCAATCTCCTCACTGATCCTGAATTTCGTGCCTCGGTCCGTTCTTTCCTCGCTGCTCGTCGCGCAGGGTTGCATTCCGCACACTGTACCTTGACGTATTGGCTTCGTGTCAAGCATCAGCTCCTCTTACATATCAAGCAACTTTCCTTCACCATGAAGACTTCTAGTCAGATGCGCCTCGATCACGCCAGGCAGACGCTCGCACTGATTGGGTTATCAGATCCGCTTTTTCTAGCATATCAGGCGGAGCTCCAGGCTTTGCTGAAACCTCTTGCGCAGCAAGCACTTTTACGTCTGCGCATTAAACATCTCAATCCAGAGGAATACACCTATGATTTTCTAACATCAATGGAATCTGCACGTAAGTCTTCTACCTCGCTTCTTCATCTTCGCCTCCCCTCTGGCGGAATCACATCCGATTCGGCAGCGATTTGCTCTCACGTTCGTCAGTTCTATACCACCAAGTTCAGTGAAACTCCTCCCCCTTCTCCCTCTGCTTTCCCCTATCTTCTCAATAACCTGCCTCAAGTTCCGTCTCATCTTGCTCACACCCTGTCTCTCTCACCCACATCCACGGAGGTGTCCGACACCTTCTCTTCCTTTAACCCCCATGCCGCTCCGGGTCCGGACTGCCTCTCTTTTCCTTTTTACCGTGCGTTCTTACCTCTTCTGTTGTCTTTTCTCCTCTCCGCTTTTTCTGCTGCATTTAACTGCTCCCCCCCCTCCCGAGAAGTTTCACGGACGCACATGTGGTCCTATTTCCCAAGAAGGGTGACCCTCTTGACTTGGGAAATTGGCGCCCCATTTCTCTTCTCAATCAAGATTATAAACTCTATACTAAGCTTCTTTCCCGTCGACTAAACTCTATTCTCCCTCACATCCTTGCTGACTCTCAAACCTATACTGTTCCTGGCCGTACTCTTTCCTCCAATGTTCAACTTCTTCGCGATCTCATTCATCTTGCCAAGGATCATTCTGAACCTCTTGTTCTCCTTTCCTTAGACCTCCGTTCCGCTCTCGATAATATCTCACACGCGTATTTAACACAAACCCTGCTACACTTTGGCTTTCCTCCCCAATTTGTCTCCGTTCTTCTCTCCCTCTACCGGGACGCCGTTTTCCATGTCAAGACGGCTTCTTTTCTCACAGCACATGTTCCTTTCAAGCGGAGAGTTCGTCAGGGCTGCCCGCTTTCTGGTCAACTGTTTGCGATTGCCGTCGAGCCCTTTCTACGCTCTCTGCAAACATCTCTCCTAGCACAACTTCCACCACCAGTTGCCAGCTCACGGCATCACTCAGTCATTTACTCTGCTTATGCAGATGACATTACCGTCTGCATTCGTAGCGACTCACAGTTCCAATTGCTTCGTCGTTTGTTCTCCGCATATGCTTCATGTTCTGCAGCTGAACTGAATACGTCTAAGAGCACTGGATTGTGGTGCGGGTCCAATCGCATGGATTCTCCATGGGGGGCCACATGGTCATCCACTACCCAACGCTTCCTGGGTGTGCACTTAGGCGCACCACAAGCTACATCCAGTGCAACTCGCACGGAACTCCATCCTCGCCTCCTCCGCACAGCTGCGTTCTGGTGTCGTGCGCAGTTCTGTACGTCCTACTACCAGCGTGCAAATCTCACCAGGACATACCTTTTGTCCATCTGCAAGCATTCTTGGATTGCAACTACGACCCCGCTTTTCTGTCTCCAGGAGGTTACACGCTGCCTTACTCCAGTAATGTGGGCGGATCATCACTGGATTAACGTCCAAAAGCTCTGTGCTCCTCCCTCCTATGGTGGTGCTGGCCTACCTGATGTCCCGCTGTGCTGCAAAGCAAGCCGAGTGATCAACTTCATTCACCTTTTCACTGCTCCAGTGGCTTCCGCAGTTCAGGTACGTGACGTTCTTGCCTCCTTGCGTAACCCACATTTTTCCTTTCTTTCTTTAGTTCTCATGGATTGCTGTCCTTTCCCCTTCTCCAAACTCCCACCTGCATATTCTGAAGCCCTCACTCACCTTCGCCCTCTCCCCTCATTCGCTCCCCTCCCTCTTCAACTCTAGAGCTTCTTTCTGAACCCCTCTTCTTCAACTCACTTATTCATCCCACCCAACTCCCCTGCTTTTCATTCCTCTCTTGGCTTTGAGCAGGTGTAGTAACCGTACAAGACCTCACTAACTCGGATCTATCCTGGCGCCCTTTCTCTTGCCTCCCCCTGCTATTCTCTCGTCCCCATCCGCCCATTTGGTCTATGACTCCCTGCTAACTGCACTTCTTTCGCTTTTCCCTGATCTTTTCTCCCCCACCGGTCTCGTCTCTGTCTTTTCTGCCCCTCTTCCGCTACCGTTTTTCCTCCGACTCTCAGACTCGGTTCTTCCTCTCTCCTCTCTCTCCTCTAAATCTCTTTATCGTTTTCTAGTGCACCTTGCCACCCCTTCAACGCTTTCTATTCTCGAGGTTCCCCCTGCTTCTCTTCCTCTTGTCTGGGCCGCTGCCCGCTCACCCTTATCCGCCCCTCTTGAAATTAATACCCACTGGCTCTTTTTGTATAAGCGCCTCCCTGTTTCCGTATTTTCTCTTTTGCATGTCCCTTCTCTCCTCCCCTCTCTGCTCCTTCTGCGCACAGGAGGCAGACGTATCTCACGTCTACCTTTACTGTCCCATCCTGATGCCTCTCCTCGACCAGGCTTTCCGGATTGCCAGTCGCTCTTGTTCTCAAGATCTTCCGTTCACTGCCTACATACATCTTCTTCTGCGGGCTCATCCACCTACGCCTCTTCCGTCAGTATGTGTCTATCTTTTCGTGATGGTTAAACACGTTATTTACGTATACCTTCAACAACTCCGCAGTGTTTCCTCGCCGGTCTCTTTACACCAGGCCAGCACAGCACTTTTGTGCCATTTCCGAGATCGATTGCTTTCTCGACTCCGCCTGGAGTACCAGTCGGCTTCTTCCAGTCGTCGAGAAGCCACCTTCTATGCTACCTGGGCGCCGGTCGCTCCATGGTTTGCGGTTGATTCTGGACTGTTACACCTATCAGTACCATAGGACATTCTACACCTCCTTTGCTGAGTTCCGTGGCACCCTGGTGCCCCTCCTCCTCTCTACGACTCGTCTCCATGTATATCATGTGATCGAGCTACAGCCTGTGCTGTAATACCCAAGTTTTTGTTTTCTCGTTTTCATTGTGCATATCATTGGGATCTTGTCATTTGAATTGTTGTTCTTCGTGTCGTACTATGCTTTACCATATTTACATTGTTATCAGTGTGCTCTCTGATTCCGTGACATCCCGTCACTTTTATGTACTTAGGGCTGTACCCTGGTCACCTTAAGTGCTTTCTGTCTACGCACCTAGTGTATATTACCGTGTTCCTGTAGTGTGTTTTACTTTGAGATGTCATGTGGTGTACGTCTCTATCTCTCATTTGTTATATTTGCCGCACTCACACACCTTCTTTGTGTTTAGCCATTTTCATTGCACCTGTTTGATTTTTGTACACTTCTATACTTCCACATTGTGTACATACTATTTTCATCCCAGTGTACTTTCATGGGGTTTGTTTTTGTGCATCCTTTGTACCTCTTGCATTTTCTTTTGCTGTACCGAGCTTTCACATTGTGTTAATGCTTTGATCGTGCACGTACAAATTTATGATAAATTCTGTCATCTGTCAGAACCCATGGCTTGTCCTGTGCTTTCACTTTATGCATATACTCATAACATCCCTGAGTGCACTCATGGTTTATCGTGTGCTTTTTACTGTACTTGTAACATTTCTTGCGTTGTATCGTGTCTTCACATTGTGTACTTTATTTGGTCATCCCTGTGTATAATATGGTTCATCATGTCTTATTAATGTACCAGTTACATCCATTGCGTCGTACAGTGCTTTCATTTTGCGTTAATTCCTCTTGTCATCCCAGTGTGCATTCCTAGTTTTGCTCTGTGATCTTACTGTTCCTTCTGCATTTTTTTCGTGCAATCCACGCTACCGTTGAATTGTGAATGCTAATGTTATCTCGGTGTATTTTCATGCTTACTCGTGTACATTGATTACCTTCACCCCGCCTGTATTATGTTGCTTTGGTGCCCTCGTTAAATAACTTGCACAATTGTGCACGCTGTGTTTTTATCTCATGTATGTAATGTTTTACCTTCACGGCGGTGTTTGTGGTGTTCTTTTTCTAATTGTGTACCATTGTTTCACCTGTGTTATCCTGTAAATCATGCCCAGCCAATGTCATGTGACACAATGTGTTTCTCTCTGTCACTTCTGCAATTTTTATGCAATAAGATTTGCTAGCAGCATCTGTTATTCATCCCCATTGTCATTGCAGTGTATATACCATCATGTTTTAACAGTATGTATTATTTCCTAGTGAGACGCCCAACGCTGTACGTCTCCCTCTTATGTTTTCTTATGATGAATAATAATAAATCGATTTTGAAACCTTGCTTTATGGCTCGGTGCATTATCCTGCTGGTACCAACAAGGCTCGGTTCCACAGTATTGCCACAGAGTTGGTAGGGCATAATTGTCCAGAATATCGAGGTAGAAGTGCTTATTATCAGGTTTGTCCACGATAACCAATGGGCCGAGACCATACCACGAAAAACACCCCCACACAAGTACACTGCCAGCTACAAACTTGACCGTTAGAACAGTAAACTGTGGTAAATAGCGGTCCCCCGGCTGCCGCCATACCCACACACGGCCATCAGACTAATGGATCGTGTATCTGGATTCATCAGTCCATATGACCCGTTTCCATTGATCTACGGTCCACGATAAATGTTCTTTACACCATGCTAAACGACGAGTAGCATTCCGAGTGGAGATGAAATTGTCACGAGTAGCCGCACGACCACGGTAACCCATGGAATGAAGTTCTCTACGAAGGGTACGAGTACATACCGAGGTTCCAGCATTTATACTCACCTGCATACTGAGGTCTTGTGCAGTATTCCGTCGATTAGGTGTAACGACCCTCCTGAGACTTCGACGTCCTCTATCACTGATTTTCTTTGGTCTGCCGGTACGTTTTGCTGCTTCAGGCTCGCCATGTGTCTTCCACATATTCAGTACATCCAAAACAGTTGACTTGGGTATGTTTAAACGACTCTCGCTTTCTCTTATAGACAACACACTAATATAACACCCAATAATATTTCCTTTCTCAATGTCAGTTCTCTCCCGCCGCGACATTTTCACTCAAACTCACAATGCGATATGATCGCGGTCAGCTGCAGGCTTGTTTTTATACCGTTTGCAGCTGTACCGCGCATTTTAACAACGCAGAGGTTCCGTTTATTTGCTTTTGAAGGGGTGTCCGGTGACTTTTGCCAATATAGTGTACAACAGCTGGAGCACAAAATGGGGGAGAAGGAAGAAATACTCGGTGCCCCAAGAAACAAAATTTCATGTGATATGCTATCCACAATATCCGATCTCGCTACAGAACTTCAAACTCCGATCCTTCGACAGATGATTGAAATTTAACAGTTAATCAAACCTCAAGTATTCCCGCGAATCACTTCTATTACCCAAAATGTTTCGTTATATGGATACGGAAAAAGTGAAAACATGGCTTTTCCGCTAATATATAAAAGGAATTGCAGAAACGTTTCTGAAAATTCAGCATTTTTCGTTAACAGATCTTAAAAACGGCAATTTACAGTCAACATAAGAGAGGAATTGCGGAAAGGTTTCTGAAAGTTCAGAATTTCAATGGCATACAAAATATTCGTGAAATTCAAGTCTCTTTCTGTCATTTCACGGAGAGGGTTGAATCAGAAATATGCTTCGTCATTTCACGAAACGAATCGTGGAAAGTAACTCGTGAATCTCAGATTTTTTTTTTCTTTTACAATATACGCAAATGGTCACTACCTCCTAATGTACACTAATCGAAACGGAGACTGGCACATCACCAAACAAGAAAGATGACATCGAATTTTCGGTTGTAATAGGAAGGCCATTTGAACTCTTCTCGACACGAAGTAGATATTTCAAGGCAGATTTTTAGGACATCTAAAGATTCAGCGTAAACGAGCGTACACTTACACCACCTAGGGAAAAACTGCGATAATTTAAAAAATTATCGCCGTTTTTCACTAGGTGGTGAAAAATCAATCGGATTTTCTACAGTGGATTAAGCATCCACAAATTGAAATAGCAAATTCCACCCATTAGCGGATGAAACGTGTGTTACGAAAATTAACAATTGTGCCCAGAGTATTCTCCTAACCTTTGACCCCATTTCACCAATTTTATAGGCAGGCCCCTAAAACATATTAACATTTCATCCAAATCGAAGACGTTTTACTTAAGGCATGACGCATAATGGCGATGGAAGTTATTCCGGGCCTATGTCCTGACCTTTGACCCCATTTTGCCTTTTTGTAATAGGGTTTGTCCGCAGGTGGTCCCCTACGACGTACTAAAATTTAATCGAAATCGAACCTGTTTTACGTTATTTATGACGCATAAGAGCAGTGGAATGGATCCCGCTCCTATGTCCTAACCTTTGATCCCATTTCGTTCATTTTCAGTAGGGTTTCTTCCCAGGTGATCCCCTTCCACATACTAAAAGTTCATCGCAATCGAACGATTTTTACGCGAGTTATCGTGCTGACAGGCATACGCACACAACGCGGGACGTAATGAGGCAGATGGGAAGCGCGACCATCTGCTCGAAAGAGTGTGACGTCATAAAACTTTAATAGGATCCACACACAACGCGTGACATAATGAGATAGATGCCGTGACCGCGCGCCAACATCTCAAGCGCGAGATGAGATTGTGAGTCATACGATTTCTAAGTATGGGCAACATTAATAGGACGACGACATGACACTAAAAACGTGGTGATTCGGGGTGGTAATTTAACCCACTAAACGAATTTTCCTAAAGTCGAGATGAAGCTAAATCGATTTCTAGTACCAGAAAACGGTAGGTTAACGACTTTCATCAAAATCCTTAGAGCCGTTTTCAAAATAAAATTTACATACGTACAAGAATTGCTCCTTTAATAGCATGGGATAAGGGCGATGGAATGGATCCCGATTCTATGTCCTGACCTTTGACCCCATTTCGTCCATTTTCAATAGGGTTCGTTCCCAGGTGGCTCCTACCACATAGTAAAATTTCATCGACATCGAACCATATTTACGCACTTTTGATGCATAAGGGTAATGGAATGGATCCCGCTCCTATGCCGTGACGTTTGACCCCACTTCACCCATTTTCAATAGGGTTCATTCCTAATGGTCCCCTACAAATGCTAAAATTTCATCGACATCGAACCGTATTTACGCAGTTATGACGCATAAGGGCAATGGAATGGATCCCACTCCTATGCCGTGGCCTTTGACCGCATTTCGTCCATTTTCAATGGGGTTCGTCTCCAGGTGGTCCCCTGCCACATACTAAAATTTCATCGAAATCAAACCATTTTTACGCCAGCTATCGTGCGGACAGACGGACGGACGGGAAAAGCTGGAGCATATACGCTTCTTCAACCTACGGTTAGAAAGCGTAAATAAAATTTACATACATACAAGAATTGCTGCTTTAATAGTATGGGATAAGGGCGATGGAATTGATCCCGAGCCTATGTCCTGATCTTTGACCCCATTTCGTCCATTTTCAATAGGGTTCGTCCCCAGGTGGTCCCCTACCATATACTAAAATTTCATCGACATCAAACCATATTTACGCAAGTTATGACGCATAAGGGCTATTGAATGGATCCCGCTCCTATGCCGTGACCTGTGAATCCATTTCGTCCATTTTCAATAGGCTTCGTCCCCAGGTGGTCCCCTATCACATACTAAAATTTCATCGAAATTGAACCATTTTTACGCGAGTTATCGTGCCGACAGACAGACGGACGGACGGACAGACGGACAGACGGACGGACAAAGCTTACGCTTCTTCAGCCTACGGTTGAAAAGCATAAAAAAGAAAATGGGTGAAAAATATTCTTCGTAACGATGAGTGTCCAACCAAAAATTGGATTTTTCTATGAATTTTCACAATCGGACGACCTCTTTCAAGTAGAAAATCCGGCATCTGCCCAGATGATGGGAGCAGTTCCTGGCAAACCTTGTCGACTGCATTTTGGACTGATTTGTACCTGTATATACGGTTTTTATAGCCCTTTTCTAGCGCCTTGCATTCGCAGGCATTACTTTCTTTCCAACCCAATATTTTATCAGAGTGTATGCCTTTATATTACACTTATGTTTATGCCAAAAGTTCATGCATTACTTTTATCTGATTATTCCAAATGGGATTTATAATTCGCCTCTTTTACGCTTTCCAACCGTAGGTCGATTTCGATGAAATTTTAGTATTTGGTAGGGGACCATCTGGGGACGAACCCTATTGAAAATGGACGAAATGGAGTCAAAGGTCACGGCATAGGAGCGGGATCCATTCCATTGCCCTTATGCGTCATAACTTGCGTAAATATGGTTCAATGTCGATGAAAGTTTAGTATATTGTAGGGGACCACCTGGAAATGAAGCTTATTCAAAATGGGTGAAGTGGGGTCAAAGGTCAGGACATAGGAGCGGGATGCATTCCATTGCCCTTATGCGTCATAGCGTGCGTAAAAATGTTTCCATTTCGATGAAATGTTAGTATGTGGTAAGAGACCACCTGGGGACGAACTCTATTGAAAATGGACGAAATGGGGTCAAAGGTCAGGACATAGGATCGGGATCCATTCCATCGCCCTTATCCCATACTATTAAAGGAGCAATTCTTGTATGTATGTAAATTTTATTTTGGTTGGTTGGTTGGTTAGTGGATTTTAGTGGCGCAAGGGCCAGGTTTGGCCAAAGAGCGCCAGACAAAGAACTATCAGCCACAGAATTTTAAAAGCGTGGAAAAAGAGTAAAAGCAGACAGGCTTGGCAAAAGTTGAAAAAGAGTATGAGGAAAGCAGGGAAGACAAGGTAGTTAACTAGATTTATAAAAAAATTCACTAATTGAATGACACGAAAAGTCACTCTCCTCCCCCCACACTCCTCTGCAATGCTGGCAGAGGGCGGGGACGAACTGTCACTCTCCTCCCCCATGTTCCTCTGCAATGCTGGTTGAGGCTGGGGACGAACTGTCACTCTCCTCCCCCCCCCATGTTCCTCTATAATGTTGGGTGAGGGTGGGGACCTCGCTGAGGCCGAGACAGTTGGATGGACACTGCACACCTTTGCGGATTGAGGGCCGGGTCTTCCGCACGTGCAGGCTGTCTGCTGGGAACTGGAAGAGGCGGGCGTCTTCAAAAGAGAAGGCGCAGACTCAGCTGGTCGAATAAGCTGGAGCTCGGTGAAATCCACCTGTGTCGCCTGTTCAACTGTAGATCGCTTGGCAATTGCGGCGAGAACTACAGGGCGCGGAACAAAGGGCTGCACGGGTTGTGGCAGAGACTGAACTACTGCGGCAAAAGTACGCTGTCGGGTGGTGGGTATACCCAACTTGGCCTTGGCAGCAGGGTACGAGAGGCCTTCCAGGGTCTTGAGGCGCTGGATCGCCATCTCGTCCTTCCATTTCATACAGTTGCGGGAGTAAGCTGCATGGGCCTCACCACAGTTAACACAGCAGGCCGCAGAAGTGCAACCTTCCCCGTCATGTTCACTGGAGCCACAATTTGCGCAACGAGCGGAACTCTTACAGAAGCGTTGTGAATGCCCGTACCTCTGGCACCTGAAACAGCGCAGAGGACTGGGAATGTACGGGCGAACTCCACAGACCAAGTAGCCAGCCTTGATTTCGGTTGGAACTTTCGAGGAGTTAAAAGTCAAGATCACATTTTTAGACTTAATTAAAGAACCATCACGCCGGAACATCATACGACGTGCAGCAATAACACCTTGGTCTGCAAGTTCAGTCACTAATTCTTCTTCACTGCATGGCAAGAGATCAAACTCCGAAATAATACCCCGAGAGGTGTTAAGAAACGGGTGAGGTGTCACTTTGACATGAATGCCTTGAAGACTAGTGAGGTGCAGAAAAGCGTTACTCTGAGAAACACTGCAAGTTTGAACAAGCAGGTCCCCAGAGCGAAGCTTCCTCACAGACTTCAAGGGGCCAACCGCAGCGTCCAAAGCTTTAGAAATGAAAAATGGAGATCTGGTGGACAGTCTCTCATTCGGATCGATGGATTCTACAAGTAAGTGTGTAGCATGCGTAGTCACAGCAATCAAGGGGAGACGACGCTTCGGAGCGACTGGTACAGCTGCCGAAGAAGAGGTTTTACATTCTTGGTCCAGGTCATGGTCTAAAGAACGTTTAAGGTTTTGAGACCTGGTAGGTTGAGAAGATGAAGGAGTGTCGTTGGCAACGATCATTGTCTCAGGTGACTTAAATTTGGAGCGTTTGTTTTTGGGTTTACCCATGGAAAAAAAGAAGGAAGATTCGTCTGCAGACTACTCCACCCACCACCGAGCCCTACAAGGGAGAACTGGAGGTCCGCAAGCCAAGAAAATGACGCTAGACACAGTTCTGGAGCTTATACGTTGCAGATATAGTCCGTTGGCTGTGATCACACGCACTCGGCGGACACTTCGGCCTCCTGGTACCGTCATGCCAACGCCTTTGGCATGATCCCACAGCCCCCGGGCTCACCCTGCCGTGCCATACGACAAAAAAGCCGCTAAAGCCCTGCACACAACTTGGTACAAGACTTCTGACTAGAGGTGGGTTAGTCTCTAGCCTCCCGTTTACAGCGAAGCCGGTGTCGAAGAGGAGTGTTGGTACACAGGAGGCACTTAACCGGTCTCCTGCGACCTCAGCCGCCAGACATCCCATTTCCGCCTCACGGGTCTCAGCACGCGGCAAACATGCAGGTAGGTCAAGCACCCAAACCAGCTAAAAGGAAAAAAAAAAGAAATCCAAAGAAGACAAATCCTGGCAGGGAACCTAAACGGAATCTCAGCAACCTACGAACTGAGCGGTTAATATAAATCAGTTAGTGGTGGAGGGTAACAAAACCACAAGGCCGGGGTGTTAGTACATAACGTGGTAGAGATTAGGTAGAGAACACAACACGGGCAACTAGACAGTGGAGAAAATAAGGAAAAACGAAAAAGCGAGACACAAGACCAGCTCGGGTTCGTGGGGCCGCGACTCCCCAACAGCTGGATGAACAGCCGTCCCTGCAAACACCAAAATAAAAAACAAGCGGTGGCATGACATAAGATGTTGACCAGTCACAAGGTCAGCTCGGGCCGTGGGGGCGCCGCTCCCCAAATAACTGGAAAACCAGTTATCCCCGTGCGGGGAAAATTTTATTTTGAAAACGGCTCTAAGGATTTTGATGAAAGTCGTTAACCTACTGTTTTCTTGTACTAGAAATCGATTTAACTTGATCTCAAATTTAGGAAAATTTGTTTAGTGCGTTAAATAACCACCCCGAATTACCACGTTTTTTGTGTCATGTCGTCGTCCTATTAATGTTGCCCATGCTTAGAAATCTTATGACATCACAATCTCGCGATTGCGATGTTGGCGCGCAGTCACGGCATCTATCTCATTACGTCACGCGTTGTGTGTGGATCCTATTAAAGTTTTATGACGTCACACTCTTTCGAGCAGATGGTCGAGATTCCCATCTGCCTCATCACGTCACGCGTTGTGTGCGTATGCCCGACCGCAAGATAACTCGCGTAAAAATCGTTCGATTGCGATGTACTTTTAGTATGTGTAAGGGGAACACCTGAGAAGGAACCCTATTGAAAGTAAACGAAATGGGATCAAAGGTCAGGACATAGGAGCGGGATCCATTCCACTGCTCTTATGCGTCATAACTAACGTAAAAAAAGGTTCGATTTCGATGAAATTTTAATGTGGTAAGGGACCGCCTGGGGACAAACCCTATTGAAAATGGGCGAAATGGGGTCAAAGGTCAGGACATAGGAGCAGAATCACTTTGATCGCCATTATGCGTCATAACTTACGCAAAAATCCTTCGATTTAGATGAAATCTTAGTATGTTGTAGGGGCCTGCCTGGGAAAGAATCCTATTGAAAATGGGCGAAATTGGGTCAAAGGTTAGGACACAAAAACGGGATCTATTCCATAGCCCTTATGCATTATAACTTACGTAAAAATGATTCGATTGCGACAAAACTTTATCATGTTATTTTAGAGGTATACTGAACCGGTTCTGTTTAATATCATTTAAATGGGGTCAAAGTTCAGGGCACAGGAGCGAGATTTATTCCACAGCCATTATCCTCATTATTTGAGTAATGAATTCTGTTATGTTGGAAAGCGTGTTATAATCAATGCATTGCATGAATTTACTAACTTGTTTATTATAAATTACTTCTTTAATTTGTGTACTTCAATTAGCTTGATAAATGCACTTAATTTGATTATTAACCCTCTGTGCTTTGTGTGGGAGGCGAACGTTTCTGACTGGTGTTCGAATCCTGGTCCTTCCGGCCATCTAGTCTGCGGTTTTTCCGGGGTTTCCCGCAGACTCCCCGTGTTTGTGGTCGTAATGCGTGGATGGTTCCCTTTGAAGTCTTCCCCGGACGCGCTTTCTCCCTGAAACCCCTTCCCAGAATGCCTGGGTTTACCAGATGAGTGTTGATGCGCTGGTAGTGAAACAATGTAAGACGAATGAAATCTGATGCTCCATGGTATCAAGCACCTACGGGACTATTACCAATGGTTGTTGTTGATGATGATGATGAATTCGACGATTCCAATTAAATAACTAGTAATACTAAATAGAAAAAAGATTCCCCCGAAGGCATCAATATTATAACGATGTTGCATGCGAATTATTGCCATACTGTTAATATACAGGGATTGGATAGAATAATATGAACACAGGAAAAGAAGGTGTTACATACCTAATAGGGTGTAGGACCACCTTTGGCATTCAAAACCGCTTGAATCTTCCTTAGAATGGCCACATATAAATCCTGGATGGAGGTTAGTGGGATGTTACACCATTCTTCATGCACAAACTGCTCCAGGTCCTTGAAAGATGCACGAGGAGGATAACGGGATCTTAGTCTGTTTTCTAACACAGACCATAGTGGCTCGATGATGTTTAATACCAGTGATTGGGGAGGCCAAGAAAGTGTGAAAGTTCGTCCTCATGTTCCTCAAACATTGATTGAACATTCCGAGCTCTGTGAACAGGGGCGTTATCATGATAGATGGCATCACCTGCAGGAAACAATGTCTGAGCCATTGGATGGACTTGTTCGGCCAAAATTGTTTCATACACCCTGCCAGTCATCTGTCCTTTCAAAGTGATCAAAGGACTTGCTGAAAACCAGGGTATGACCTCTCAGAGCATGACAGAATCACCACCGTGCAGCACGCTTAGGAGCAGACAGTCTGGGTTGTACGCTTCTGACAGTGTTCTCCACACGTAAACACGTCCTCCCGTGAGGAATAGGGTGAATGTGGACTCATCCGACCACATTACACACTTCCAAGCATCGGTAGTTCACGTTGTATGCTCCTGGCACCACTGCCGTCGCCGTTGTGCATTCACCCGGGTCACCAGAAATTTTGCAATCGCAGCTTTGCCATGAATATCTTGTTTATGCAGTTCCCTGCGCACTGTTTTCGTTGATACTGGGGTCTGGAGATGCTGATTGAGCTCCGCACTCATTTTCGGCAGGGTGGTCTTTTTTATTACATGTAACAATCCTCTTTAATGCTATCCTGTCTCTATCAGTCAGGGTCGGCTTCCGGCTGCTCTTGTGCTTCGCAGACGAGGTTTTGCCACGGTATGCTGTCATGACACTGGGCACCGTAGATCTCGATAGCTCCACTACCCTGGCGACTGTTGTCGCGGAGGCACGAACAAGCCGGCCATCAAGAATTATCCCTTGGTCCCAAGATATCCCACTATAACTTCACTACCGAATTCGAGATTTACCTGACTCTACCTTTTCTAGACATTTTGCTAAGGCGTGATCCCATCAACCACAATGTTACTACCTCTGTTTACCGAAAGCCCTCTGCCTCTATTTCTATGATACCGGCAACCGCGTCTCATCCTCCCAGTCAAAAACTATCCTCGATTCGCTTTATGTTAAATAGAGCCAAATCACATTCTTCAACCCCTGACGCATAATGTAGAGAAATTGCTACCATAAAAAACACGACCGTCACCTTTGACTACCCCCACTCTGTTGTAGACCGGGCACTCCAAAAAATTCAGGAGATTATGTCGTGTACATTAATCAGAAATGACGAACCACCAAAACGCTATGTAGGGTCTATACCTTATATTCCTCCAATAATCAATATCCTGAAAAATATATGCAGACCGTATGGACTGAACTTTGGGGTAAAGAGCCGCAACATTTGCTCTATGTTCAAAAATGATAGGGACCAAATACATGGATAAACACGGTGTCTACAGAACTCCACTGAAAGCAATCGAACCAGGGGAACAAGACCTGATGTATATAGGCTCGACCACCCGCAATCTGAAGACCCGGAGCCGCGGATGGCTTAGTGGTTAGCGAGTCAGACTATCGATGCAAGGTCCTCAGGTTCGAACCTGGGCTGATCTTTCAGAGATGGTGTGATTTACTAACATTCGCTGAATATCGGACGAGCACGTTAAGTGACGGCCCCCAGGCTGCACCCACTGGTTAAATTGGTATCCTTTCCTATGCCCCCCCCCATGAAATTCTCTCACCCCTCTGTGTGCAACATCGTACTTGTACGGTGGCGCCATCTACTGTATTCTAATCTCACTACAAACTGTTCTGTCAAAGTCGCTAGACTTGCTCTCATTCCTTCCGTTTCTGTGTCCTGCCCAAAAGGCGATTTCGCTGTAGGTGGCTGGGACCTAAACTCTACTCACTGAGGACGGAAGTCGTACAAGAAAATGACAAATACTGTGATCTGAAGACTCGCATAACGGAACGTAAATACAATATAAAAAACGGATCCAGCAATGTCGCACCTACTTCGTTACGAAATGTTTCAACCCATATGGAACGAAACAAAAATATTTACTACCCCATTGTCAAAAAATCTAACTCTTTTCACCGGAAATCTACATATCTTTGCCAATCAACAAAAGTGTTGCTACGACGACTTTCCGTGTGTAGTATCAAACCCCTGGAAACACTTACTCCAGAGTGACTCACTTAAACTGGACCCTAACTGACGGCATTGCTATTCTCACTTACGAACTGAGATCATGACTCATCATCTGTGCGCATGCCCTTCTACATAACACACGTCACATCTTCTCGATGCATATAACCCACCGTTCACATAATCAATCTGACACCTGATGAAGAATCCGATGCGGTTTGAAAGTGCTAGTGTATTTTTAAATGTAAATGTTTTTAACTAAGGTGTATTTTAACTATGGTGATTTTACATTAAAGTTCTTAGTCCATAATATCGTGTTCAGACGGCAGTGGTCTACTTAATATACAAAGTCAACACGAAACTCCTACGGAATTTATCCCTCTTTCGTAGTCCGTTAGGTCGCTCATTTCGCCGTCATCCTGAAAGGAATTTTGCAACAAGACACTTTAAATGCACTTAAATAGGACATCGAGGTTCTAAACAAAGCTATTTCAGCCAAAAAGTGGTGAATACCTTTGCGTATTGCGACGTACGCAGCTGCATTAAAAGTCACGTCTCAGAGCGTGTTGTTCACATTACTCTGCCCAACACCTGTAGCTTTCATCAGTATCATAACCCCCACTAGAAAAAATTTTATGGTAGCACGCCCTTCTGCAATTGTGATATGCAGTTTTGCTGAGTCTACCCGTTGATATTAAGAACTACCAGATATAAGGTTTGTCTTCATTAACTTTCTTCAGTAAACATGCGAATTCATAAGTTATTTTTTTCTTTACTTATGTTTTTTTCTTTGCTTACATAAGTGCATTTCGTAGTATGCGATGCATAAACTACGCAAGCACCCATTAAAATAATTAGTAATATGCTTTTTTTCTGCGTGTTTTAGTACTGTTTTTGTTCTCAGATCCGAACAACAACAACAACAAAAAAAGAATGCTAAAAAAATAACTACAAAAGAAAGGAGGAGGAAAAAAAAAAAAAGCTTTGTTCCAAGTGGGAATGTGCGGTCGTTGTTTTTCAAAGTAGGGTGCAATATCTACGCCGTACAATGAACGGCGTTAAATGTTAGTGGCGTCCCGCGAGGGTGGGTACTGAATTACAGGCTTCATTTCCCGTTTTTTGTGATTCTAAAAGGCAGCCAGGTAAAACCACAGGAATTGCCGTCCACTCCTATGTCACGTGGTTGAAGACACTAATAGAGAGAATCAGAGGGAGAAACTCTGAATTCAAAGAGCAGGCATAATTTTATCACAGATAGATTTTTGTAGGTTAATTAGAAAAGGAAGTCTGTTTAGAAATTTCCCCCGTTTTTCAGCCTCTGGAGTCCGTGGTGCACTGCAAATGATTGTGATTCACCTCCTAATGATCGCTTTGTAGTTCGCTTTACCCATATGCTACAAAAAATGACTCGCCTGAATTAACTGTGGCATACTTTACCCTCTAAATAATTGTTTTAATTAAAACGTAACGAAAAGAAGGGTTACCCGCTTTTATTTTTATTTTAAATTTGCATTTCTATTTTCCTCGTGCTCCTATTCCGAACGCAATCCGTTAGTAACGAATTTTAAACTGCTGCTGTAAAGCATCCAATAATTTGAATCACGCTTTGTCACTCCGAGGCAGCACTTGGCACTAAATTTAAAACAAGCGGGGCACACTACAATTTTATTTAACCCTTTAAGCGGCTGGTGTATCTTAACCAAATGGTGCTCAAAATTTTCTGCGTCCCTTAAACAGAAATATTCATGTAACGGCCGGGTTTTTCTTTCTGAACGCCACGTCAAATGTTTTGTTTTGCCAAAATCTGCAACTAAACAATTTATTTCTTCTTCTCATCTCATCAGTACCGATAATTAACCTGCCACAAGTGTGATAATCCCTCCTTTCTAGTTCTTCATTCTTTTCTTCATTACCTAGGTTATAAAAGGCAAGGGCCCTCCTGACATGGACATCATGCCACTGGGTAAAAACAAGTGACTCAAACATCTTCTCTCTCCTTTCTTAGATTCGTCGCCATTGTTGTAACCCATTTTGAAGGTAATCAGTCAGTTAGGATTAGTGTTTATAATCCCCCTGAAAGACCACTTAGAAAAATAAAGCTAAGGAGAAAGTAACGCCTTCTGACGAGGAAGCTCACTCATTCCACCCGTGTGCAACCAGTTTCTTAGACAGCGAATATATTCGTTCGAGCTGATTTCAGCCCATTTTGCTAACCCCCAGTTAATTCGTTCCAGCCGGTAAAGGGGTTAAAATAACTAGGCCCCAAGTATAGGATATTACGATAAAATAAAATGTTTTGAAGACTAGCGAAGAAAACGTAGAACCCATTTATGAGGTGCCCGTATCCTGAATTTTACATGAGAAACAGGAACTTTTGCTTGGGTATAATATTAGTTCAAAGCTAATTTTATCGTTTTTAATTAACGAAATTCATTGAATTCCCCGGATTTTGCGAAGGAGAAAAAACTAAGGTGATAACTTTTAAGAAACAAAGTAACAAATTTTAACGAAATTCAGTATTTAAAGAGGCAACCTACTCGAACTGTCCTAGAATGGACGAATAAAAAAGCTGGCTTACAGGAAAAAATTTTGACAGGGCAGCGGACTCTTTTGTGTGGTAGTGGAGAATGTCGATAGAAAAGTAATGGGAAGGCAGTACATCAAATGCCCAACAAGCGAATAGTGCAAGATAATATCTGACACCTATTCCAAAGGGTTATGCATTGGGTGTATCACGTCAGCAAAGAAGTCGAATCTCTGCCACCCACTCCAAGAGGGAGTAATGTGTCAGCAAAGTCGAATCCCTGCCACTCACTCCAAGCCTTGGGAGGAGTTTTTTTTTTTTTTTTTGATTGGTTGAAGGTTTAACGCCCACCGTGAGTAACTCATTGGAGGTTTAACGACCACAGTGATCAACTCATTGGTTCTAGTGAAGGGAGAGAGCCAGTGCCGTAAGACAAACACAACATCCATGCCTCACTGGGATTCGAACCCGGACCCCTTTCTGACGAACGATCAGAAGCCATTGCTTGGACGACTGCGCCACCGGGGCGGCCGCGTACATTTTAAAATTCACGGTGGAACATACAGTATTCCGTACGTATTTTGCAACATGCATGATTCAACTTTGCTGACGCGATACTCCTAGATTCGACTTTGCTGACGCGGTACTCCTAGATTCGACTTTGCTGACGCGATACTCATACATTCGATTTTGCTGACGCGATACTCCTAGATTCGACTTTGCTGACGCGATACTGCTTGACGGGAGTATCGCGTCAGCAAAGTTGAATCTCCGCCATCGACTCCAAGAGTTTGTGCCTCTTGGAGTGGGTGGCAGAGGTTTGACTGGGTCAAACCCCAGTGCTTTCACTAAAGAAGCAGTCTCAATTTTCACAAAACCTTTCGTAACTCTTTGAAATTACTGAAACACTTCGAGATCTTAATCGATTTTGCTTCAGAATTTATTACAAGTTCTAAAATTACAATGAAAAATTCGTAGATTATTAATCATACTCTGCGACTTCTCCATTGCAACGCAATCAAATTCGCTATATAGGATGAGATATATATATTTGAAGCAAAAGTTAAATTGAAGAAAATATGATCAAAAACACAGAAGAGTTAAAACATTCGGTCTTTATGCAAATCGAAGCAACTGCATGTAAATGACGGCGCGTGTGAAGCTCATGAAACGGTATAAATAACACCTGATACTGAGCTCTTTTGATAAGTGTTATTCTGGTTTTTCAGACGGGAAATGCAGCGGATCGAGTCCGACAAAGGCCAAATCGTAATGCCCAGACAACCTGATCAGAGCATTTCCGAGACGGCAAGGCTTGTGTGGTGCTCACAGTCTGCCGAGGTTAGTAGTCCAAGGAGGAGAAAACCACGAACAGCCGGCAAGTTGTGGCCCGACCACAACTTATCGATTCTAGAGGTGAGCGAAGGCTATCCCGTATGGTACAAGCCAATAAAAGGGATACCGTAGTGCAACTTGCTAGTAAATTGAATGCTGGTGATGAGAGTAATAGGCCGCAACACACATTACACCGAACCATGCTCAAAATGGGGCTGCATAGCCGTAGGCTGCTCCGAATACTCGTGCTAATCTCTATTTATTGTCAAAAGCGCCCACGATATGCACACGAGAATTAAAAGTGGACTTTAAATGATTAGAAGAAGATCGTCTGGTCCGATGAATCTCGTTTTCTGTTGCACCATGTGGACTGCTGGCTATACGTGTGCGTCGTTCATCCGGGGAAGTGCTGGCACCAGAATACACCGTGGGACGAAACCAAGCCGGTAGAGGAAGTGTAATGCTTTGGGTAATGTTCAGTCATTCATGTTTAGGAAACTATGACGTCTATCATGTACCGAAATATCATTGCAGACCAGGTACTTCCTATCGTGGCAGCGGTAACCCCCCTAGTAGTGCCTCTTCAGCGGAATAATGCGCCATACCACACTGCAGGGACTGTTCGAGAGTGGCGTGCGGAACATGAGGAATGCTTTCAGGCATTGCCCTGCCCTCCAAATTTCCCAGATATCAAACAAATCGAACAACTGTGGCTCGTGTTGGAACAGTACTGCGGCGGCTTAACCACGTGACTTAGATGAGCTAAAGGATATGCTGGTAACATGCTGGTACCAGATACCACAAGACACCTTTAGAAATCTTGTAGCGTCCGTGCTTCGCAGGGTAAAAGGTGTATTGGTGGCACGTACAGGACTAACATATTAGGCAGGTGGTCATAATGTTTTGGATCTTTGGTGTATGTCTGTGTGTGCGTGCGATGTGTATCACGTGACATCTCTAGCGCTCTACATTGATGAAAGGTTTTACTTTGATGAAAGTCACTCTGCTTTTCTGATCCTGGGACCCCTGGATGTGTTAGTCGGATATGACCATGACTCGTCAATCCAGTTTTTCACTGGCCCAAGATCGTGCAACCTCCTGGTGATAACATCAGTTCAAATTGTATCACATAGGGTTTGCGTGATCTGAGACAACGTTGATTCACGTTCAGAGCGGAAGGTCCTTTTCAGAGCTCGCCTGTCACGCTTTGTTATCTTTGGAGGTTTGCCAGGTCGTTCCTTGGCAGATTTAGCTTCAGTCCGCTTCATTGTCATACTACATTCCCAACTGTCGACCTAAGAATCTTCAATATCGCTCAAATGTCACTTTCGGAGCTATTGCTTATGTGGTACCATATTATCAATTTGCACTTTGGTTCAGTTAACTCTGTCGATCGAGGCAACTTGCATTCACAGTCATATTCTTGTCTCATCCTAGCCCTTATAGTTGGGCCGGTAATGTAGTGCTTGCGTATGACCAAATTTTCTAGGCCAACCCAGTGGCGCAGTGGTTTAAGCGCTGGCTTCTGACCATTCGTCCGAGAAGAGACCGGGTTTGAATCCCTGTGAGGTATGGATCTTGTGTTTGTTTTACGGTACTAGCTCTCTCCCTTCCCTGAAACCAGTGGTCCTAAATTAGGGACGGGCGACTGCATATAGCACATCGAGTTACCCGCGGTAGTCGTCAAACCCCCAAATTAAAAAAAAAACTACTACATATAGTGGCCGGACATTAATGGTAGTTCAGTGTATGTATTTCATTTTGGGATAAAGATGTGAAATAACATTGAGTTAATACGCTACAAGATAAGACATGTTTAACACAACTGTCTTTCGAAATCAATATTTTCTTTGTGTAGCCCCGATTCCCGAGTGTACTGCTAATTGTTTTTTGCAGGACCCAGAGAGTGAGTCAGAAATATTGATACATTGGGATGCATGTATCGGGTGATCCAAAAGTAACAGAAAATTTGAAAAATCAATAATTAGCAAAGTATTTACGGTAATCAGATGCGGTTTTCACAGAAATGCACAGAAAGACGCGGGATTTTTTGTGCGTAATGCAGAAATTTAATATCAGAATAGTTACATTTCCGACCACCAGATGGCGTCACAGATGATTGCGTAGTTGGTGTTGTGGTATAGTACAGTTCACACCGAAGACATGGTTACAAATGTCCAATGTGGTGCCCATCATTCACGAGCACAGCCGTCAGACGAGGTAAGAGACTGTCACAACATTAAACAACATGTCCGGTGGTATTGCAGAAACATGATGCCAGATCGAACCCTTCAACGTGGCTAATGAAGTTGGCCGATCTCTGTACACCTTTGACTAGCCCCTTAACCAAAAATTGCAAGGTGTAAGATTTGGAGACTAGGGAGGCCATTCATGCAGAAAGGAGCGACTTAGGACACGGTTCTCTCTCAACGTTGACCGTAACATTTGCTTCACAGGAGCAGCAATGTGCGGCGGTGCTCCATCTTGCATGAATGTGACAGCATGGAGTGCTTGCCTCTCTTGCAAGTGTGGGATAATGCTGTTTCTTAACAGCGCTGAATATCGATCAACTGCGACAGTAACGGTTTGAAGTCCAGAGCTGTGGACTTCCTCAAAGAAAAACGGGCCAATAACGAAAGAAGCTGTGAAACCTCACCACACCGCAACTTTTTGCCTGATGAAAGGGGTTTCCCACAACTGCATGTGGGTTCTCTGTAGCCCAAATGCCGAAGTTCTGTGTGTTTGCACTTCCATGAAGTGTGAAGTGAGCTTCATCAGTCCACAGGACGGTTTATAGCTAGTCCGCATCATCTTCAAAGCGCTGAAACACCCAATTCTCAAAATCTCGCAGCTTTGGAAAATCGGCGAGTTGCAGTTCGTGCACGTGTTGAATTTTGTAGGGATATCCGTAGTGATCTCCACACAGCAGTTCCATACGAAACACCAGTTCGTCGTGAAATTTTGCGACGGGCACTGCATTCCCCATGTGCTGAAGCTGTCGATTGAGTGTCGACTTTGTGTTTGACCTCAGACACGATTGCACCAGATGTTCGGGGTCTCCCGCTTCTTGCACTTGCTGCCAGAGATCCCGTATCCTCAAACTTTTTCATCATCTGCTTCAGTGCCGAACAAGACATTGGTCTCTTTCCACGTCTCATACCCTGCATTGAACGAAAAGAGCACAATGCTGTACTTGCACTTTGCGAGTTCTGATAAAACAATTTAACTAACAGTGCTTTATCACGTAAAGATAACATGCTTATGCGTAGCAGTAGTAACTTAACTCACATGGCACCCATTGTTCCCTTTAACATGCAGCTCGCAGTGTTAACCAACAGCAGGAACTTTACTCACAGCCCAATCAATCACACAATACTGATAACTCACTATACCCGCAGGGCAGGTTCACGCAAGGCACATCGCCAGGTAATTACAGAACCCACACTGATAAGTCAGGCCGAGATTCTGTTGAAATACCGCCGTTAAGTCACTCTCTGGTCCCTACAGCGCCATCTGGTGGTCATAAATGTAACTATTCTGGTATTAAATTTCTGCATTATGCACAAAAAAATCCCATGTCTTTCTGTGTATTTCTGTAAAAACCGCATCTGATTACAGTAAATAATTCGCGAATTATTGATTTTTCCAAATTCCTGTTACTTCTGGATCACCCGATATTTCGATCAGTGCTAACACAAAATACAGTCAGAATTATTCCTTGAAATAAAGGCCATTATGTTCGATCAAGGCCGTCTAGAAAACACAAGGCCATAACATCAGAGAGATGAGTTCCTTCTTTTAGTGACGTCAAGCGGAAACCTTAGCTATCGATTGGTTTCCAACGGTGTGACGTCAGACACGACACCAAGGTATCAGTCCGTGTATCATGATAGTGACGTCACAAACGGAGGGAACTCATCTCTCTAGTGTCTCAGCCTTGTGCTTTGCAGACGGCCTTGGTTTGATGGTCTGCAACCAACATTGTGCCAAACTTGTGATTCGGGCATGATAAAATGCCTTGTCTTTTGTGGCGAAGAATTCCTGGTTCCACTTCAGCTTCGTTATGGAAGTGTCTGTCGCGCATGGAGCGAAACAGATTGTAATCACTTGGTGCAAGGTCTGGACTATATGCTGGGGTGGGGCAACAGCTCAGTACCCCTAAGCTCCTGGATTTTTTCTGTGGTTGAACGTGACATGTGGAGGTGCATTATCTTCCTGCAGGAAGGTTTCCTGCGGTTGACCAGGGCAGGGTATGTTTGTGCCAGAACAGCTTATATTCGGTCTAATTGGCTTGAGTAGATATCAGCAGGGATACCACGACCGTTTGGGACAAATTCATGGTGCGTGACGCCATCACAGTTCCATCATGCATACAGTATCACCTTGTTCTCGAAAATTTCATATTTGGCGACCGGTTGTGGTATCTGGCCGGGGTTTAACCATTATTTCCGCTTGTCTGGATTGCGGTAAGAGATCCATTTTTTTATCAGACGTTCATCGGTAGGGTTTTCAACCACAAATCTCTAACCGTCTGTGAGCTTGGGCAGGTGTCAGTTCGTATGGGACCACTCTACAACTTCTGTTGGTCTTCTCGGCTCGTGAAGTACCAAGTTGTCCCGACAATCTACGTTTTCTGGTTCGGAGGATCGTTACAGGAGCATATTGCTTCGTCGTAGGACAAGCTCATGCAGGGAGACCATTATGCAGGGAATCCACAGTAATTGGTCTCCCTGCATGAGTCTGATCTTCCAATTCCAGGTTGTCAGATTTGAATTTGGTGAACCATCATCTTGCAGTTATGAGACTCACTGCATGCTCCCCGTTTGCACAACAGATGTTTCGGGTAGCCTTGGCGGCCTTGTGGCCCAGTTGGAACTCGTGTAACAGAAGTTCAAGAATCAGGCGATTTCGTTTTTCCATTTCAGCAACCTCTGAAAAACAGCAAACCAAATTAATACAGATGACGGACTACTTTTCTTGCATGGCAGATATAGTTTTAACTCAGCACGTCAGGGTATCTGAGTTTGGGGAATCCGGGAGGACAAAGAAATCACCAACTCTCTGGCGTGTATCAATATTTATGACTCACTCTCTGTAATTTGTTATTGCACGGAAAAGGAGATAAATAAAAATACCAGCACTATCTCAGTCTGCGTTTTTAGAGGAGATAAAAAAAATGGGGAAGAAAACCGAAATTTCGAGCGTTTGAGGTGAAAGCTCACTACTTTTACTCTTAGCTAGAATAATACTTTAATATCTCTCTACGTATCTTTCTATCGGAGTAAAAATTTAGCGCAATTAAGCAAATGGGTGCAAGAAGTTTACTTGCTGCTGGGGTAATGTCCGTTTCCTCTATAGCCCACTCCTTAACTTGCAGCAGAAAAAAAGTACCTTTGAACGTTGACTGAATTTCTTATCGGAGGATCGTTACAGGAGCATATTGCTACTTCTTAACAGTGCCCACAATTTTTCACTGAAGGAATATGTCGCAGTTGACGAAAGCATGATAAACTAATGTCACCGCCGGAGTAATGCAATTTCATTTTACGAAAAGGAAAATCGTTTTGTTTAAGCCCCCGGCGGTCTCATTTACTGAGAAAAGCTATTTAAATGCTACCGAAAGAGACAGAAAAGTAGATTGCGGCCCATCGTTGGGGCCACTTGATATTCTGTCGCCGTACCTTCTCTGTGAAATAAAAGTCCTGTCCCTGTTGTCGTTATCACCTCGTCCATCGGCGTATCGCCTATGCAATAAATTGCCTAGCTGAATTCCATTAAGTACTCTCTCTCTCTCTCATCTGTTTTTTTCTTTAATTTTTACCTGAAGAGTGCTGTGGGCAAATTTCAGAAATATTAAATTTTGAGTTTTCATCCTGCAGGACAAAAGATTCTTGTTCCAGTTTATCTGGAGAACTTTAAATAGCTTTTCTTTTTTTAGTATGGTAACTGCGCATGCGCCTTTCATCAGATACTAACAAAGAACACACACGTCCAATTTAATAGTTACGGCAAATCCACTTTTCTTATCCATTCGCACAAGTGAACTCCAGATATCGCAAGAGGCTTATTATTATTATTACTATTATTATTACGCTGCCGCCCTACCCTCTTTCTTTCCTTTTTTTGTTCTGTTACTTACAGTTATTTGCGTTTTGTTCAAAAGGATAGGCGGCTGAATTTTGTAGCAAATGGCAGCGGAGGTCAGCATCATTTGACCCGGTTCTCCTAGGGTTCACACCCACAGGGAGAGTTCACACGCAAATACCTATATCCCAAGGGACTTCTATGTTACGTATCCGAAGCGAGAAGTTTCGTTATTTTGAACCTAGAAGAACAGGTACGAGAGAGGGTAGACACGAGGTCAGAGTGCTAGATTGAAATTGCGAGCCTCCATAGTTGGAACGTCATACCAGACTATGACGTCACAACGAGCACTTCCGGAGATAGAGAAAAGGTGTTGGAAAGAAACAGATGACATCATTTGTAGCTTGAGTCCAATACCCGGGCCAAATAGCTTAATGTGACCGTTCTCCTCACGATGGATATTTTGTGGTTCAGCGCAACACAACCTACCTGGGATCAAACCCACGACCATCTGGTCGGAGTGTGATTGCTCTAACCACAAGACCGTAAGCGGCTTCCAGCGCCCTCTTCAGGCCAACTGGTTTTCTTATTCGGGTGCCATGCCAGGACAGGAGCATTTGGGGATTCATCACCATGAACTGCGAACATTCATGATGAGGAATATATTGGGGAGAACAAGGGGTTTCCGACTCTGATTTCAAGTGCTAGAGGTAAACTATCGAAAATGACTCGGTACGCCCAGATCTGATTTTAGAAATGCATTCAAGTTACATTCGTGGAAAACCGCGGACTGAATGGTCGACAGCACAGGATTTGAAACAGCAGCAGGCGCCTACTACACAGACATTAGACTGGCGATTAGCAAGCTGAGCCACAGTATAGGCAGACTACTAAAGAGATATTAATGTAGATTTTTATTAGATAACCAAAGCCTGGGCGTTAAAACTTCCGAAATATTGACGAATCAACAATCTGCATATTGTATTGTACCTATAGCAAGAATTTACGGCTACTCACCTAACGTATGGAGCCACTTTCAGCTCGCAGAACCGTGGCCTAGTGGCCAGAGACTCGAGCTTCAGGCTTATTGTCTCAGTGGGTTCCGGATGAAGAATGGGTGTTGAGTCCTCCTACGTCGCTGGCTCTGTCCCGTCCCTGGAACCACTGGCCCTAAATTGGGAATGGACGAATGCAGGTAACGTCGTAATAAAAGCAGCTTTTAAATCTACCTGAAGATGCGTAGTCTGCAGGAGTTGATCACGTGCTGAGACGACAACTTTCTTCGCTGACGACCGTCGAAGCTGGGACCCATAAAGGGCCCGTCTGTAAATTGCATTTGTAACAGTAACTTAGGAAGCACAGCCAGGATTGTCAAGGGGTAGGATACAAATTGAAATCTGACTTACTAATCTGACAGAAAAGCATCTGCACTCTATTATATGACGATGACGTGTTTCATCCATACCATACAGTTGTGCAGCAGCAAAACTAGTGAGAGCTCAAATGAGAAAAACAGTGTATGTAAATAAGCTGACACCAAGGACTAATATATGCAGATTGCTGATTTGTCATCTCCTGAACCAAGGAAGATACAGAAATCTAATACCACTCGTATAAAAAGATTAGAACAAGCCCTATCTGAATACAAGGTCGGAATGGACCCTGGGCTAATGCCAAAAAAGTTATTAAACGTTATTAGGCTGACAGGAGGTAAAACAGTGAGGCAAGTAGTGAAAATAAAGTTACTTCTGAACTTACAAGTTACTTCTTACATTGTTAAGTTTTTACAATGTAATAACAGCACTTTAGATAGCAGTTCAGAACACATAGCAGACAGGCAAGACTAGTTGGAAGCACCAGGGATCATTTTAGTAATTTGCATAAGACCAATTTTCCTGATTCGCATAAATAAATTGATCGGAACACTTAGGCTAAGAATTATGGGAGCATGTCACTTAGATCTCCAGTGAAATGGGTGGTAAAGCAGTATAAGTGTATTTAAGACATTAGCTCCTGTATATAGTGTAGCGCACAGTAGCAGAGCACCAGCCCGAAACAATAGCAGGGAGGAAAAGCGGGGAAAGTAATAAAAGTGACCCACCGAAGTCTAAGTAAAAATACTTTTTCTTGTTAAGAGCAACGTGTTAATGTGAGAAAAGAGAAGTACATGCTCAAGGGTATGGACAAATCATGTCATCGCACTACAACAGTGGGCAAATGCTTTCTGCCAGTTTTAGTAAGTCAGAATTCAATTGCTGTGCCCCCCCCCCTCCCCCACCTTGACAATCATTTTTACCTAGGTTACTGTTACAGACGCAATTTGCAGATGGGGCCCTTTCTTAGGTGTCCCAGCATCGACGGTCGTCAACGAAGAAAGCTGCCGGTTCAGCCCGTGATCTACGCCGGGAGACTTCGCTGCATCTACCGGTAGATTTCAAAGTTGCATGTATTAGAACATTACCGAGGTATATTAAGACAGCACAGCTGGGAGAGAATACAAGAAAGGCGACACTCAATTCTCGGGTGTAATGAGCTCTTCTTTCGAATCTTTTTCGACACGCAAAGAATTATTCGAAGTTGATTTTCAGTAAAAAAAAAATTTTTAGCGAAACGAAGGATGCATTTACTTTCCCCAATGGAAAAACTGCACATTATTTAAAATACGCAGAGTTACATTTTTCTTCATAGCGAATGGAACCAATTACGAAAAAAAAAACGAAAAAAAAAAAAAATCACAATCGCTAAAACCTGGACAAATAGAAATGGCTGCGTAAACCCATTAGCTGAAGAAATGTGCTCCACAATAAATCACAAACTGTGCCTTCTCGGTGTCGCAACGGCCTAAGAGCTGGGCGGTCCGAAATGGGTCTGAGTTCGAATCGCGGTGAAGCATGGATGTTGTGTCTGTCTTACAGCAGTGGCTCTCTCCCTTCTCTGGAACCAGTGGCCCTAAATTAGGGACAGGCGAATACATATAGCCTACTGAGTTACTCACCGTGGTAGTTAACCCACCCCCTTCAAAAAAAAAAAAAAAAAAAAGCCCCTCCGGTGGCGCAGTGGTCTAAGGCGCTGGCCTCGGATCATTCGTCCGTAAGGGGTCCGGGTTCGAATCCCGGTCAGGCGTGGATGTTGTGTTTGTCTTACGGCACTGGCTCTCTCCCTTCCCTGGAACCAGTGACCCTAAATTAGGGACGGGCGACTGCTTATAGCCCATTGAGTTGCTCACGGTGGTCGTTAAACCTCCAATCAAAAAAAAAAAAAAAAAAACAGAAAGAAAAAAAGAAATAATAATTGTGTAGCACACGACAAGAGAACTGGTATCATGCTGCGTAATCGTCTCGTTTAAGGTTCGGAGCACTTTGGAGCTTTTAAGTTCGAAATTCCAAATGTTTCGCTAAAACATACACCAATGAGCCACTACATTACGACCACCCGAGCCTAGAGAAATGAGCGTGACTGGAGACCGAACGGCGGCGCAGGTGAAGTTCTCAAAGCAGTGTATATACAACCCGAGGACCGGCTTTCGGTTAGTAGAGCGTTCGGAGTCAAAATGGGAAAAGCTGCCGATTTATCGAAGTTTGGTGAAGGACAAAATGTGATGGTGCGACGCCGTAGAACTACGATCTCGAAAACGGCAAGGCTTGTAGGCTGTTCACGTTCCGCTGTAGTGAGTACGTATCAAAAGTGGTGCACAAATTCCAAACGACGTACCGTCGTACAGCCGTGTTTCGTCCGCAGCTCATTGATGCCAGAGGGGAGCGGAGATTGTTGGGCATTCTTTACAACGACCGCAAGGCCACAGTGCGATATAAAAAAAAACAAAAAAAAACGCAGCTACAACAGTGGTGATTACGGCAATGTGTCACAGCTTACAGTTCATCGCAGCCTTCCGCGCATGGGCCTGCGTAGCCGAAGACCCAGCCGGGTCGCCGTGATCACTTCACGTCATCACCAACAACGCATGAAATGGGCACAAGATCATCGAGATTGGACCGTGGATGATTAGAAGAAAGTGACCTGGTCTAAGGAATCAAGATTCCTTGTGCAACACGTCGACGGCCGAGCGCGGATACGCAAATTACCAACGGATGTCTATGGCACCTAGATGCACTGTTGGGCGGAAACAGGTCGGCGTCGGCGGCGTTATGCTGTGGGCGATGTTTTCTTAGGACACTTGAGGCCCCATTATCCCAATAGCACAATCCCCGACAGCTGTCAGGCATCTGAACACCGTTGCGGACCAAGTTCACCCATTCATAGCAACTGTGTTCCGTGCAGGTGATGGCCATTACCAACAGATAATGCGCCATTCCACACTGCCAGAATCGTCAAGGAGTGGTACGAGGAACGTGCTGGCGACTTTCTGTTAATCCAAATTCACCTGACATGAACCCAATCGAGCATTTGTGGTTCGACTTGGAAAAGCGGATCTGCGCTAAATCACCACCACCCCGAAATGTAAGGGAACTGGAGAGCCTACTGTTGACATCATGGTACCAGATAATCCATGCAGGATACCTATCGCCACCTCATCGAATCGATGCCTCGCCGAGTGGCCGCTATTTTGCGGGCTAAAAGGGGGTCCTACAGCTTATTAGGTAGGTGGTCATAATGTAAAGGCTCATCTGTGAATGTGCTAATGAGCGCATTAGTTCGTTAAAAAACGAAAATACTAATACTACACATTTTTTTGTTAAAAAACGTACTAATGCGCAATATTTTAAAAGTATTTTAATGTTCATTGCACCCGGTTCCGGAATGGGTTACGGATTTATATAAAATCACTTGCCAGTTTTGCATCGTTTAAAAATGCACTAAAGGAATATTATGTTCATAGTTAAATTACATTATCTTCAGTCATATTGTATTGCGATTATGTCAATGTAAGTTATAAAGTATGTAATTACTTGACTTAACATTTTTTTCTTTAGGGGGCAGGGGCTAATCAGGCTAACATTAGCCTCTTCCCTGGCTCCCTGCTATGTTGCACTAGGGATGTTTTTAATGTGTTTTGTAATGGTATATAATGTGATTTTCGCTGCCTCTGTGGCGCGCTAAGCGATGGCTTCTGATCATTCGTTCGTAAGGGGTGCGGATTCGAATCCCGGTGAGGCATGGATGTTTTGTTTGTCTTACGGCACTGGATCTCTCCCTTCCCTGGAGCCAGTGGCCCTAAATTAGGAACGAGCGACTGCTTATAACCCATTGAGTTGCTTACGGTGGTCGTTAAGCCTCCAATAAAAAAAAAAAATGTGATTTTCATTAATATTAGAAAAGATATCATGTTTCTAACAGACGTAAAAACACATCAGGCAATAGATGGTATATTTGCCAATTTTCAAGAAGTACGCATTTTTAGCACGTTTTTCGTAAAAAAACGCTCGTGCTTATTGTACCATTCTCTCATTCCGTTCGGATGTGGACACGATTATCTCTGTACGGACTAGTCCAATAAAAAATTCAAATCAGACTGAAATAGTCTGATTTGAATTTTTTTTTTTTTGCATTGGAAAGCTTGAAATGCGAGAACGATGATCCTTGCTTTCTGTGGGGGTTATTTTTTTTTCCGATGCGTAATTTCGCCGCTAGAAGGCGTAAATGCAGATGCTATCGAATTCAATTTTTTTTTATCCCATATCTCTTCTTCCAAATATCCGATTGAAAAAATTCTTTCTTCCATTCGATGCCATTTATAACGAAGACTACTTCTGGTGCCGTTTCGTTTTCAAATAATGCATAGATTTTCCGCTAGAGGGCTAAAAGTTACATTGTGGTTTTCCCGATATCTCTGCTTCTAAAAGTCCTATTTGAAACATTATTTATGTATAAGATACAGCTCCTGGTGAGAAATGTTGTACATATTATTTCTATTTTTAGTAAAGAATGGTTTGGCCACCAGGGGGCGTAAGAGCTCTTTTTTTTTTTTTTTTTTGTGATGTATTTGCAGCAATATTTGCATTTCTGAAAAATCGATTTAACAAGAAAGATGTCACCGAATTTTCGGATGTAACAAGCACGTCTTTTGAATCCGTTCTGACGCGAATTAAATTTATCAAAGGTATTCAAAATCAATGGAACTGGTTTGGAAAATAATGAACTGGTTCCAACAATCGATAAAACATCCAGAAATAGAAACATGTACTTAGTTCCCCAGCGGCTAAAAAGCATGTTACGAAGATTAACAAATGGCGAACAAAAAGCTCCTCATACTACAAAGAAGGTACCAGAGACAAAGCGATTTTCAAATAGAACAGTTAAAAGAAGAAATATAAAAAAGGAAACGTGATATAAGTTTACGTCTGCTAGCGGAAGAATTATGCATAGCGGAAAAGTTGAAAATAGGCGAAAAAAATTTATTCTTCATGGAAAAAGCGCTTGACCTTTACGCAGCTAGTGAGAAATCTTTGCGTTACTTAAAGAGGATAATACTCCACATCTCTGTTGTAGCGAATGGCATAGCGAATGGCAGTGAAGAAGAAATTTCTCAATAGCGTTTGTAGAAGCGGCGATACAGCTGCAAACTGAAGTACACAAACACCACCTACCGACAGAACTGTTAACTGCAAAATTCTTCATATATTAGCCTTAAAGTGTTCTACAAGGTAAATGGCATCCGGTGTTGAAAGGATTTTTTAAATCGCACACCTAAAAGCAGTGATATTGAGAAAAACAGAATAAGCATATGCGCGCCTAGCAACGAAATTGTGCACTACTTTGGAAAGAAAATACACACACAGTTTGCATAGTTAATAGCATCTGACCGAAGAAAGAAGTTTTTCAATCGGGTTTTTAGTCCCGCAGATATTGCTGTAAACAGAAACGTGGACTTACGCCCTATGGTGGCAGACTTGTGCGCTACGAAAAAAAATTAAATTATAGGAGAAACATTTCCCCACGGAAACGCTCTCCAACAAAGAATTTTTTTCAAATCGGACTCTTAAAAGCAGAGATATCGACGAAAATAAGATATGCATTTAAGCCCCCTGGCGGAAAAACCATGCATTATTTTAAGAAGAAAGTATTCTCAAAACGTCTTTCGATGTGAGCGGTATTGGTCAACGAAAGAATTTTTTCAATCGAGTTTTCAGGAGCTTAGTTTTTGCTGCAAATACATTAGACCCAGAAATTAACACTTACGCCCTCTCGTGGCTAAACCATTCTTTATCAATTATTAGAAATTATGGACAAAACATTTCCTATTAGCAGCTGTATCCGGTGCAGAAAGAAGTTTTCTAAACGGGATTTTAGAAGCAGAGATTTCGGGGAAAACGCAATTTACCTTAACGCCCCCTAGCGGAAACTCTATGTATAACTTCAAAAATTTGAAATTATGAGAGCATTTTACACTGGAGCCTCTATCTAACAAAGAAGGAATTTTTCAAATCTGACTCTTAGAAGGGGAGATATTGACAAAAATGGGATATATATCTACGCCCCCTGGCAGAGAAACCATACCTGATTTTAAGAAGAAAATATTCTCAAATGTTTATCGACATGAGCGGTATCGGTCCACGAAAGAATTTTCTCAATCGAGTATTAGAAGCTCAGATTTTGGTGGAAATACCTACGAAGCAAAAATTAACGATTACGCCACCTGGTGGCCAAACCAATTTTATAAAAAATTATAAATTACAATCAAAACATTTTCCACCAGGAACTGTATCCGCCGCAGGAAGAATTTTTCAAATCGGAGCTTTAGAAGCAGAGGTATCGGGGAAAGCGCAATTTACCGTTACTCTCCCTAGCGAAAACTCAATGAACTACTTGAAAATTTTGAAATTATGTGGAAAACATGTCGCACCGGAAACTCTATCCAACAAAGAAGAAATTTTTCAAATTGGACCTTTGGAAGCAGAGATATTGACAAAAATAAGATATACATCTACGCCCCTGGCGGAGAAACCATCGATTATTTTAAGAAAGAAATATTCCGAAAAGGTTTGTCGACGGGAGTAGTATCGGTCCACGAAATAAATTTTCAATTGAGATTTTAAAAGCTCAGATTTTGTTGCAAACACATCAGAAGCAGAAATTAACACTTACGCCCCCTGATGGCCAAACCGTTTTATGCCAAAAATTAGAAATTATATGCGAGAGATTTCCCATCCGGAGCTATATCCGCTGCAGAAAGAATTTTTCAAATCGGAGTTTTAGATGCAGAGATATTAAGGGAAACGCAGTTTATTTTACGCCGCCTAGCAGAGAATCCATGCGTAACTTGAAAATGTGTCTATACCTAAAATAATCTTCGCCATGAGTAGAATCGAAAGGCAAAAGAATTTTTTTGAATTGGATGTTTAGAAGCAAATGTATGGAATAAAATGTATTTTGAATTCGATATCATATGCGTTTACGCCCTCTAGCGGCAAAATTATGCATCGTAAAAAACATGAAAATAAAGGGTCAGCATTCGCACATTTCAAGCTTCCTAATGCAAAAATAAGTTTTCAAATCGAACAATCAGTTGCAGAGATATCGTGTCTACAGGCGGACGGACAGACAGACGGACGGACAAACCGATAACATAAGCAGAATCTTTTTTACAAAAGACGTGCTAAAAAATGGTTTCGTGGACCGATACCGCTCACCTCGGAAAACGTTTTCAGGGTACTTTTTGCTTAAAATAATGCACAGGTTTTCCGCCAGGGGGCGTAAATGTATACCTTATTTTGTCGATATCTCTGCTTCTAAGAGGCCGATTTGAAAAATTTCTTCTTTATCGGTGAGCATTTCCGGCGCGGAATGTTGTTCATATAATTTCCGATTTTTCTTAGCGCACAAATGTGCTACTAAAGGGCGTATGTTCACATTTCCGCTTACAGCATGTTTGCAACAATGTCTGCTGGGCCAAAACCGATTGAAAAAAATATTTTTTGGTCAGATACTACTGACTGTGGAAACATTTTGTGCATATTTTCTTCCCAAAATAATGCGCAATTTCTCCGTTCGGGGCGCAAAAGTTTAATGGGTTTTTGTCGATATCTCTGCTTCTAAATGTCAGATTAAAAAAAACATTTTAACACCGGATGCTATTTACCTTGTGGAACACTAGATTTGAACTTGAGAAATTTTTTGTAGTTCACAGTTCTGTCGCTAGGTGGTGTTTCTGTATTTCTGTTTGCCGCTGTATCTCCACTTCCAAACACCGTATTGAGAAATTTATTTTTCGTATTGTATGTCATTCGATACAATAAAGATGAAAAACCTTATCTTCTTTTAACAATGTACAATATTTTCTCTAGAGGACGTGAAGGTCAAAACTTTTTGGCTCTATCTCTGCTTCGGGGAAGCATATTTGAAAAGTTCATTTTCTTTAGCAAGCTTAAAAGGTATTGAAAAGGTCGTTTTGAGCCAAATTTCACATTTGTAAAAATACGTTCGTTTTAAAGCCCCATTCTTTTGGATTCCAAAACTGCCTTTGTTTCCTGTCTACGATGAATAGATACAGAGTTATAGCAATCGGAATATCTAAACCCAGGTGTCAAACGAACGGGAAGTGACACTTGAAACGCGTTTTTTTGCAGGATGAGATTTTCGTCCCGAACTCTTTACGGAAAACCTGATAACTGCAAAAGGTATGTAAATAAATTGATGAAACTTGGCATACATCTTTCTTACAATGTTGTGCATGCAATGAACTAAATGTTTTGCTGTTTGCCAGTTTAAAGTTAGGTTATAGCTATTTACATTCAACATAGTGAAGAAATTTGTCGAAAATTCACACTAATGCATGTAGGAATGAATGTATCTTAGCAGTGTTTAGGAACATCACTTACCTTTTAGTTCACTGCATAGATAATAGTCATGCGCATATACTGATGCAAAAAATGCCATCATATATCTGTAACTTTTTTTATTTAGAGCGTTTACCGTAAAAGACATATTTCGTTAAATGCTTTCACAAATTTTCCAATTTCTGGAAAATTTATATTGATATCATTTTTTTTGACGTTTATGTGTTTTTGTGTGTTAGCCTTCCTAAAAAAAATTTACCCATTCTTTCATTTTTTTTTTCAAAAAAAGTGCCCCCAACGTACTGGGATACCTTAAATATGCTGTGCATTATTAAAAGACGATAATGTATTGAAAGAAGATAATGATATTACAAAAAAATATTTTAAAAAGAGGATAACGGTAACTTACATTTAAAATTTCCAGAAATTCTTCAAGCGAGTCGTGAAGTCTATACAGTTTGCATAACGGATAATTTTTCCTAGCTTCAGTCCTGCAGAATGGCACTGCAAGTACTTCACATTTTGTCATTGAAGAACGCGACACACGGAAATTTAATCGGTTAATAATTAGAAAATCATCTATTTCTCCATTGATGATACTGTACAGAAACAAGTTCGAGAGCCTTCCTTCTCGAATGTAGAGAGGCCATCTTGAAGAATGTCAGAAGTCGGGATATCCTCGATATTAACTCCAGTAGATTTGTGGGAAAGATGTCGTAGAAATCTGCTTTGTACCTTCTCAATTTCATTTATTAGTGTTATGAGGCTGGGCTCCAGGTCTGACCATAGTCTCAAAAACACGAATAAATGTCTGAGAATTGGAAAAACACTTAGAAAGTCGGAAGATGAATACAATATTTCTATAGGATGAATGTACAATTTTTTGGATATTACTTTAAAAGTTCAGGTTGGAATCAAATGTAGCTCTCAAGTCTTGGACATTGTTTGTTCGGCTCAGGAAACAGTGGCTAGCTTTGTAGTCAAAAAGAATTGGGTTTCTTTTCTGCGAAAAGGAAATGACATGAGCCTTGAAGATGTTGAGCTGGAGATGGTTTAACCTACAACACTGAAGTAGGCAGAGCACATTTCAAGAGACAGGGAGCACGGGGGCTGGACAGTATTTTGGGGCCCCAGTGTTAGTGGCACATCTAGGATTTCATTATGGGTGGATGAATAAAAATTCCCAGGAGAAAACATTCTCAAAATATGAGGAAGCCATAAAAATATCCCCTCCGTATTGAAGTGTGTATCCAATAATTCATGCACGAATTAGTGGTAGCAAGAAAATGTGAAAATGCATGGTTAAAAAATGGATACCAGTTCAGTTCTGCTTTAATTATCCCCCTGCCCAGCGGGTTCAGATTGTTGAAATTATTTCGAAGTATTGGACAAAATAATATGATCCAAGTATCATGATTCAAATAAATTCTTAATGTATGAAAATTTCCCCCAATTACAGATGTGTACAAAAAACAACTGTAATACTTTCGAAAGATTTGAGGATGGACTGGGGGCGACTATATTTTTTTTTTGGACTCCTCCTAAAAAAGCGAAAAACAATGGAAATTCTTTTCCACAAGGCAGTTTTTTATATTTTTTACTGTACTACCTGCAAAAAAGCAAAAAAAAAAAAAGCTGTAGTACTCTGTCAGTTCTTCAAGTACGAGTATCTTGCATAATTCTGGGGCCCCTTGAAAATGCGGTCCCCTAGCCCCGCTCTTAAACGGGCTCGGGAAGTAGATTATTGATGTCAATTTGAAAAGCAAGATAGTCATCAAGTGTCTGTGCATTGCCATAAAACTTGAGATCATCAGCGAACAAGAGACAAAGGCCATAAATGTAAAAAGTAAGGTCGTTAAGGAAAAAGGTCACTAATGCTTGTCTTCCTGTCGCCACACTGCCCGAGATTGTAAATGGTGGATGTTCCTTTGGGTCTGGCAAGTTCTTAGATTTTTTTTTTTTTTTTTTTTTTTTGCAGACGGTGTGGTTTTCTGTTAGCTAGGATACGCATTTTGGATCTTTAATTACCCTAAATGAGAGCGTAAAGCCTACGTAGGAGAGTTTATCCACCTTATACCGACGAATCCAGCGTTCTTGCATAGCTGCCGTATTCTCTGAGCAGGCCGGATAGTCCGTTCCAGATGGCAAAAGAACACATTGCTGGCTTTTAAGTATGAAAAAGGAAGAGGAGAGTGGAAGTGGATTTAAAACTCAACCGCAGTAATGCTGCTATTGCGTTCGGTATCTCCTTACCTTCAATTTCCTCCAGCGGAACATGTGGTATAGGAGCGCCTGATTGGCGACAACCTAAGGATGTTCTGAATACCTTGCCCCATTAATCAGTCTTATTTCTACCGCTTAGTGAGAGATTTAGTGAATAACATTTTTAAATTACAAAATAGCGGGACAAAAAGAACAAGAACTTCACAGCAGACTGCATTAAAACAGTGTTTTTATTTTACTTTTTTGGCAAATTGAATCACTCTATTTGGTGGTCACCTGTCAAGACGATCATTTTCTCACAGAATCATGGATGACTTTACTAGACAGGTTTCACTGTACCTATTTTCGACAATCTGATCATCTAAAAAGATTTGCTTTGCTCTCTCTAACCCTCTAACCAAGAAAAGTGACTTGGCCCTGCTATGCATAGAAAAAAATGCATGAGCCCCGATAAGGCTGTTTTAACCACTGCTTAACAGTGCTTAGTACCAAACTTGGAAATAAAAATTTGAATGACTGGTTCTGGTGATTTTGATCTAAAATCAAGAAAATGGAATAGAAAATTTAGAGAGACATCGGTGCAATTCCATGCATTATTTGATATCCGTTCTACTGAGCAAAATTTTTTCTGGAAATTCTTTAAATGCTCCTTGTGGAGTGCCAGTACGTAGCAAATTGATGCAAATCCCCCCCATTATTTTGGATATAATGGGCGTGGTTAATCAGGCCGATTAATTAATTCGCGGGCTGTGATTGCGTTTGGGGACAAAGGAAAGAGAAGTCTCAAAGTGAAACAGGGTCCACCCGAAAAGGCTTTATCGTCGCGTGTGGTGTCCGAAGGCGACTAAAACAGTGGTAATTCATCCTGTGGTTTCAGGTTTCTAGACTAAACAAAGAGTCGGGGACGCCGTTTGTAGGACAGATTTATAGCAAACGAACGCATTTCGGTCAAGAAACTATTGTAAATTCGTATCACTCTTAAAGCAGGAAAGTTGAAAATGCATCCCTTGACCTTGTACTTCCGATGGGGGGCAAAGCTAGGGGGCTACAGAAGAGCTGAAATCGAAGGATGAAGAAAATCAGTTTTTTTTTTTTTTTTTGATTGGAGGTTTAACGACCACCGTGAGCAACTCAAATGGGCTATAAGCAGTCGCCCGTCCCTAATTTAGGGTCACTGGTTCCAGGGAAGGGAGAGAGCCAGTGCCGTAAGACAAATACAACATCCATGCCTGACCGGGATTCGAACCCGGACCCCTTACGGACGAATGATCAGAGGCCAACGCCTTAGACCACTGCGCCACCGGGGCGGCAAAATCAGTTGTTTCCTATGTCTAAGAAAAGGTCAGCTAGAGTATCCTCGTGTCAGAAAAACAGCGAATGAAGAGAGAATCGAACTAGCGGTAAAGAGATACCATGAGTCTTCTTGTTCAAGGAGCTTCACGCAAAATCATGGCCAAAAGAAACTTTGGCTGACCGCCCTGGCCAGTCTTCCTTACTTAGCCTTTCCAAGGCATTCGCGCAGAAGAGAAGTACCAAAATAATGGGATCGGAGAGTGACCTGCCTCTTGTTCGTCGCCTCTTCGTGAACAAGGATCTGTGTTGCTTGGTGCCCATCGGCCCGAAGAATCCGTCCGAATGAGCAAAAAAATCACCGGTCTGTGAGAAATGCTTACCGAGTGAAAGACGTCCACAAAGCATCGTGTTGTTAAGTGTTCATGTGGGAATGAAGGAAATACCAGCCAGCGAAGTCAATGAATGATTCGTGCTGCGCTGGCTACGTAACCGAGCGCTATGTTTGGTTTGTGGTGTATGCTACTTTTGAAGCATCCTTGGATTTTCTAATGCAACAAGAACAGTAAGTAACGCTTTAGTTTGTTTATGTTCGCCACTTGAACTGATCCAGCCGCTTGCTAAACTTTCCTGTGCAGAACATTCAATTAACTGTTTCGGCACTGGACATTGCGATCCAGTAGAAATTATTATTTTGGTCGTAGTGACCTATTATTCGAAATCATAAATTACGTAAAAATAGTTGTCTAAATTAAGAGTGCATTTTATGTGTCAGAATCCATGTGGATTTTTTTAGAGAACGCTGTTCAGGTTAATTCTGCAAAATTAAGTTTAAAAGTAAGTGCACCCCCTCATTACATTAGTGTTCGCAAGAGAACCTTCTTTATTTGAAGAATCATGTTCGGTACGGCACAACTGCTGTCAGCTGTGTGGATTAACGTAAGGCGGTCGTTACAATATTTTCAAGACATGGGTGCCATACACTGAAGAGCAATTGAATAAGAGACAGCTGGCGTTATGCAAATGTGGCGCTGTGGGCAGCCCCGTAAACGGAAACGACATGACGTATGCAGCGATCCGACAATATAAGGAGTAATGCGAAGGGAATCAGTAAGAGTCGGACGCGGTATGGGTAAGACGAATGATCAAACCGCATTTGATCGTGGGTAAGTCGTCGGGCCCGACGAATGGGTCACTCCATCTCGGAAGACGTGCAAGCACTGGGATCTTCACGAACAACTGTGTCACGGGTGCACCGTGAGTACATCGAATCCGGTAAAACCATCCCTGCAAGTGCCAACTGCCGTGGACAACAGCGTGTGGATGAGCGGGGTCATCGTCGGCTAGCTCGCATTGTAACAGCGGATAGACGGGCCACAGTGCAAGAAATCACTCGGCAATTTAACGCTGGTGCACAAAAACGTATAAGCAGCCACACCATCCAGAACCATCTCCTCGCTATGGGGTACAGAAGCCATCGTCCCACGAGAATAACGCTGCTGACCGCACATCACAGGGTGCAAAGATTAGCATGGGTGCGGGAACATCTCCACTGGACCCTAGACATGTGGGAAATGTTGCCTGGACTGATGAGTCGAGATTCACGTTGGTACATGCGGATGGCAGGATACGAGTAAGGCGCAAACCACATGAAGCGATGGATCCTTCTTGTCAGAAGGGTACTCTTCAAGCTGGTGGGGGTGGCATTCTCGTCTGGGGGCTGTTTACGTGGACTGAAATGAGACCCCTTGTACGTGTGACATCGTCCCTCACAGGTCAACGTTACTGGGATATCCTGGACGACCATTTGCTCCCGATTATGCGTCTTCAACATCCCACTGGGGACCTCATCCTGCAACAAGACAATGCACCATGCCATCGCTCCCGAATTGTATCCGAATGGTTGGATAAACACTCCACCGACGTGATCTCGCTTCCTTGGCCAGCTAGGTCACCTGACCTCAATCTCATCGAGCACATCTGTGATGCCATCGAGAGAGATGTTCGAGACTGACCCCCCTCCATCAAATCTTCGTGAACTGTGGGAGCTTGTTCAGAGGTTGTGGATCCGTATGTCTTCCCAACGCTTCCAGTGTCTTGTCGAGTCCATGCCGAGACGAATCGCCGCCGTCATCAGGACGAAAGGCGGTGCTACACGTTACTAGACAGGTATTTCTAATTCAATTGCTCTTCAGTGTATAGGGGAGGCTAGAGGGATCATTCGTCCCGTCCTGAAAATCGAACCAAGCCGTTTCTGTTCTTGTGTAGTAAGAGATTTTCATGATCAAACTAATTCTTATTACCAATTTCTTTCTTCCTTTTTTTTTTTTTTTTTTTTTTTTTTGTAGAACTTCTGGATGCATGCGTGCAGTAAAAATTGGAAAAACGTCTGGAATTTTAAGTAGGAAAGGCGGAAATTTACAACAGAAACTACCGTATATACTCATGTACAAGCCGAACGTTTTTGGAAGAAATCTTGCTTTCAAAGTTGGGGGATCGGCTTATATGCGGGTCACTAAAAATTAGGATGCGACTCTCCTGAATTCTTACGCGGAATTTATCGCTGGATTTGTTTACGTTTTAGACCGCGTCTTTCCGCGCGATAGTTTTCTGACCTGAAAAAAACAAACAAAAAACATTATGAAATATTTTTCCACCCAGAGTAGAATTCGTACGGGAATAGGTGCAGCTAATACTGTATGATAAGTGAAAAACTTAATCCCGTTTCAAATTGAGATTGAAATTTCTTGCTTCCGATCATGGGATAGATCATTACTTTTTTGTGGGATGCAATTTCACCAGAAATGGTTATAAATTCTCTCGAAAAATTCTGCAAAGTAGTCCTACACGGCCGTGTTACTTCTTGGGTGAAAGAATTGTGGGACGTAGAGTCACCAGAAATGGCTATAAATTCTCTCAAAAAATGCTGCATTAGTAATCTAATGTTACTGGAGTTATTTGAAAACTCGACAGTGAATCGTACTCAGAAGGTTTTTACAGAAGAAAATCTCAAAAATCCTCATAATTCATTTCAATAAATATATTTTCCAAATTCTTGAAATTTAAGGTCGGCTTATAAGTGTGTGAAGGTTTTTCACAAATTTTTAGCTCTTGAAGTAGGAGGGTTGGCATGTACACGAGATCGGCGTATATGCGAGCAAATACGATAATAATGAAATTTTTCATTGCGTGTTGGGGTACAGCGTATATATAGTACATGTACATACAGAATGGAAACATATGAAAGAAGAAGAAATGAAAAATATGCTATACTCTGCGGCAACTGTTTACTATTGGACAAAGATCTCTTGAAGGTTTTCCCATAAATACACTGAAATGCAAGAAAAACTGGTACAGACGAGCTTATGCAAAATACATAGCAACGTCACCTATGCACATACTCGGTTGCGTCCGTCAGTGCGTATATAAAGCGATAGACATCCTTGCCAGCTGTCAGAGCTGTTTTCGGCATGAGAATGACAAGTAATAACGATTTAAGCGATTTTCAACGCGGTGTCATAGTTGGCGCTCGTGAGATGGGCCACTGTATTTCGGAGGTAGGAACGAAGTTCGGATTTTCACGGACGGCCATTGCAAGGGTGTACCATGACTACAAGAATTCCGGCAAAACCTCCAACCTACGATACCAGTGTGGCCGTAAAAAGACATTGGGTGAACGTGACCATCGTCGGCTGTCAAGAATCGTTTCACGCGATAGGCGTGAAACACTCTCGCAGGCATCATCGGAATTCAATGCTGGAGTCTCAACAAACATCAACGTCCGGACTGTGCAACGTACCCTGCAAGATATGGGCTTTGGGAGCCGACGCCCAACTCGAGTCCCCTTGATGGGTGCACGACACAGAGCTATGCCCTTTGCTTGGGCACGGCAACACCGCCACTGGACACTTAATGACTGGAAACAAGTAGCCTGCTCTGACGAGTCGCGTTTCCAACTGTATCTGGCAGATGGAAGGATTCGTGTTTGGCGCAAACCCCATGAAGCCATGTATCCCACATGTCAACAGGGAACTGTACCGGCTGGTGGGGGGGTCCATAATGGTATGGGGTGTGTTTAGCTGGACTTCACTGGGACCCCTGGTACGTCTACAAACGTCTGTGACTGGCCAACGCTATGTGCACATCCTTTCTGACGAGGCACACCCGTTCATGTCCTGCATTCATGCTGATGGGTTGGGCCTGTTCCGACAGGACAATGTACCTCCACACAAGTGTCGGGACGCCACATTATGGTTAGAGGAGCATTCATCTGAGTTTGCGGTGTTGCCATTCCCACCCAAGTCCCCAGATCTGAACGTGATAGAAACCATTTGGGATGCCATGCAACGCGCTATCGAAGACAGGAATCCGAAACCTCGGAATACACCCGAATTGTGGAACGCTCTGCAGGGAGTATGGTGTGCATTGCCTACAGCATATTTCCAGAAGCTAGTGGAGTCCATGCTTGTCGTATTTCTGCAGTGCTGCGCTCCCGTGGGGGACCTACCAAGTGTTAGACTGGTGTACCAGTTTTTCTGGCACTTCAGTGTATGTCTTAAGGTTATGTTTTCATTAAGATGATCAATTGCGTGACCTCTGGAATTTCGTAGCGCATGTGACACTAGTAGCCAAAATGGTCAAAAGAACGACAAAGAAATGTCCTTGTTTCCCTAACATGATGTCAAGTTTTATTAATCCAATTTTTAGCATGTCTTTTGTAAAATCATCATTGATCGTGCTCATGTTATCAGTTTGTCCGTCCGTCCATCTGTGGACACCATATCTCTGCAACCAATAGTCCGATTTGAAAAATTGTTTTTGCATTAGGAAGCTTGAAATATGCGAATAATGATCTTTCATTTCGTTTTTTTACGATGTACAATTTCGCCGCTAGAGGGCGTAAATACAGATGATATCGAACTCAAAATATATTTTATTCCATATATTTATTTCTAAACACTCGATTGAAAAAATTCTTTTACCTTTCGATTCTATTTATGTCGAAGAATATTTCAGGTACAGTCACTTTTTCAAGTTACGCATAGATTTTCCGCTACGTGTCGTAAAAAAAAATTGCGTTTTGTCCCGATATCTCTACTTCTAAAACTCCGATTTGAATTATTTTTTTTCAGCAGATACAGCTCCTGATGGGAAATCTTTTGCAAGTAATTTCTAATTTTTGGTAAAAAATAATTTAGCCACCAGGGGTCGTATGTGGTAATTTCTGTTTCTGATGTATTTGCCACGATTTGAGAAATTCCTTCTTTATTGGATAGTTTCCGGTGCGACAAATTTTTTAAATAATTTCAAAATTTTCAAGTAATTCAGAGACTTTCTGCTAGGGGGCGTAAAGGTAAATTGCGTTTCCCCCGATATCTCTGCTTCTAAACCTCCGATTCGAAAAATTCTTTCTGTAGCGGATACAGCTCCGGATGGGAAATATTTTGCATATATTTTTTTATTTTTGGTAAAAAATGGTTTGTCCACTAGGGGGCGTAAATTTTAATTTCCGCTTCTGATGCATTTGCAGAAAAATCTGAGCTTCTAAAATCTCGATTGAAAGAAATTCGTTCGTGAACCGATGCCACTCACGTCGATAAACTTTTTCGGAATATTTTCTTCTTAAAATAATGCATGGTTTTCCGCCAGGTGGCGTAGATGTATATCTTATTTTTGTCAATATCTCTACTACTAAGAGTCCGATTTGAAAAATTCCTTCTTTGTTGGATAGCATTTTCGGTGCGAAATGTTTTTCATATAATTTAAAAATTTTCAAATAACTCATAGACTTTCCGTTAGGGGGCATTAAAGTGAATTTCGTTTTCCCCGATATTTCTGCTTCTAAAACTCTGATTTGGAAAATTCTTCCTGTATGGCATACAGCTCTTGATGGAAAATCTTTTTCATACATCTAATAATTTCTAATATTTGGTAACGAATGGGTTGGCCACCAGGGGGGCATAAGCATTAATTTCTGCTTCTGGTGCATTTGCAGCAAAATCTGAGCTCCTGAAAATTCGACTGAAAATTAAATCTTTCCTAGACTGATTCCGCTTACATGGAAAAACCTTTTGAAAATACTTTCTTCTTAAAATAATGCATGTTTTAACCGCCAGGGGGCGTAGATGCATATCTTATATTCGTCGATATCTCTGCTGCTTTTTTCCGCTGCGAAATTTTCTTAACGCACAAGTCTGAAACCAGATGGCGTAAGTTAACGATTCCGTTTACAGCAATATCTACGGGATTAAAAACCCGATTGAAAAACATTATTCTTGGGTCAGATGTTTTCCATACCGGTTTCATTGACTTTGAATAGCTTTGATAAACTGAAGAACGGATTCATACGAATATTCATTACACCCGAAAATTCGGGGTCATCTTTCTTGTTTAATGTAGTTTTGGGGTCTTCTGGTTTCCAATTAAATTTACGCTTTGTGTGCGTGGTAAAAACGGTAAGATAACAAGAAAGCACAGTAGAAATTTGCATATGGTGTTTGTATATATTGTTCGTAGTTGAAATTTCTGTTTGGTCCCTCTTGAAAATTAGCTATAGGCGCCCATGTTTCAAGAAATGATAATAGAACGCTACGAAGCATGTTTTCAAAGGCATGATAATGTGGAGAGGAGCATAATACTAAACAGATAGAGCTCTACCGACGAGAAAATGGAATTTTATTTTTAACGACGGCATCTATTCCATGAAATGTAAAACAAGTATTTAACTTCGTGTTTTGAAATTGTTGGAAGTGCCTGGGAGAGAACGGAAATGAAATCACATGGCTACTTTGCTGTAGTATTTCCTACCCTTTTTTCCTCCAATCTGTTTTGAAAGGAAATTAAATCGGCAGAATATGTGCTTGTTGAATACCTGACAAACCTGTTTCAGATATACTGCTGTTTCTTTTATCCCACTGAATTAAAATCAAGTCGTGCACGCACTATTTCGTTGCATTAAAATTCGTGATACATTTCTGTGGGTATGTCGTGGGGTTTAGCAAAATGTTAATATGGGGAGGGATACAACGAACGAGGTATTATGTCTTGACCTGACGTCAGGATTGTTGAATTTTGGTAGAACACTTCGCACGAATCGTCAACGATTCTGACGTCGGACCGCCTATGTTTATTGTTGTGCACATATTTCAGCCCTCGTCTGACATGGAGCCCACTTGTAAGTACGTACGCACGAAATCTGAGACTTCAGTTTAACTCCCACACGCCTCCTCTCTTTGTAGAGAATGAGAGCTCATTTTTTTTTTTTTTATCTGCTCCAACATTAAGGTTCATGAAAATGTTTTCTTCAAACCATCATTCAGCTTCATGTACGATCGTGTGAGTTGTACAAAAACTTCCGATTTTCATTTGGTATTCCAATGTAATCCGAGGTGCGCACAGAAGTTGGGTTCAAAAAAAAAAAAAAACCACACACACAAAAGAAACTCCTTCCTTTAAAAAAATATGCCATCGAATTTTCGAGTGTAATAAAAACAAGAAATCTGCGCCGACGTTAATCGGGTCCTCAAGCCGGCTTTTCCTTCTTTCTTTTTTCTGTTTTTGTCAGTTAAAAGAAAAATTCTAGTCCAACGGTGAGTTGGGCCATAGTCAGAATTTAGCATTTTGCTAGATTAAAGGAAAAAAAAATACCGTATTTTTCTTCGTATAATCCGCAAACCGTGAAATTCAGGAAAAGAAATAAAATTCAGCCGTATAACTCGCAGGCCGTGGAAATCAGGACAAAATCTCCGTAAATTCCGTTCCGGGGATGTTGATACCGAACTATATTTTCTTACAGAAAAGTCACGATACACGAATGACCCATCAGTCCAAAGAAATAGGGGGAAATATCGTTTTAAAGAAATAACAGCAATTTTTCAATGCTTTTCTGTTACTTCCAAGTGAATAAAGAGCCAAAATTATGATATTTTTCAGCATTACTGTTGTTCCGAAGTTGGACCTGCGGCACGCACGAACGTATGTGATGTTGAACTTCTCAAGCACGTGATCGTCCGCGAGAGTAAATGATATAGCCTTCCTTACATCGTAATTTCTGTCAAAATGCTCGAAAGTGAAAACAATGAAAATTCTTTCCAACTGTTTGCGGACCTCCATCTTCATGGCGTTACGTTTTCCTGTTGTTAACGCATTTCTGGTAATTTTTCCGGTACTTTACTTTTCCTGTCCATTAACCCGGATTTTCTAAAAATTGAAGTGCCACAAAAACTTTTTATTTTTCAAAAGCGGCGTACTTCACATGTGCGTATAATCCACAGAACCTAAATTTATAACTTTTTAAACAGAAAATCCTCGAATTATATGTCGAAAAACACGGTACAAATACTGTAAAAGAAAAAGTTTCTTTCTATCACCTAAGACTCTGATTCCGAAGTATAACAAGTGTAGTGTTTACATTATACCTTGAAACGAATATAAATTTTACTTGGATCAAACCCGTAGAAATCTCGCGGTTCGCCTAAAGGATCACAAATCAGCTCTACGAGATTGAAACACCATGAGATCTGTAATAGCGAAATATTCGTCCGATTTGGATCATATAACGTAGGGCAGTGCAAAATTACTTTACGTCTTTCATTGTTCCTCATTTGAACATCAAAATAACCTTTAGAGACTTTGAAACACAAAAATTATGTCTTAAACAGAGATTTGGGCCTTGCAGTTAACATTTTGAAGCTCCAGAAGCCTATTTGGGATAACTTGAATGACTAATACAGCTGAATTCAGCATTCAACTTCTCAAAATGCACCTTAAAAGGAGGGGGAAGAGGGATAGGACCAACCGAACCTCTCCACGAAGTTCGTTGTCACCTTTGCGATTCGGGGTCGAGCATTGTCATTGTCATCTTCAAATGCCGCAGAGTGCCGCAATATCGGTAATGATTTAATGCAATTATTACGGTTTAATATCTCTTGATAAAGATTAAAATGTTACGTGCTGAAGATTCAAGGTCAGGCTAAAATGGTTGTTTGTAGCAGATGCAAGCTGTAAGGTTTAAGAACTTGTGAATATCAATACTGAACACTGGATAGTATAGAGGAACACTAACGGTCTTGGCAAAGGTTCTCCAATATTTCAGTCTCAGGTGCAGTCTTAAAAATTATTGAGAAGCCTTTTGATTATGTGGGCTGTACCTATCGATTATTTTCAAAAATTAAAACTGAGAAAACATTTATTAATTCCTTTAAAAATAACAACAATAAACCTCTTTACACAGTCGTATCAGAATAATATGACCACCTACTTAATAATGGAAATAACCACAGCTGGCCCGGATGACAGCGGCGAGACGGCGTGGCATGGACGCAATGAGACCCTGGAAGGCGGCTGCCCGAGGCACACGTGCCCATTCAGACTGCAGCAGAGCACGGAGGTCCCGAAGGTGATGTGGTTGTGTGTCAGCACGTCGAACTTGTTGATCCAAATAGTCCCACAAGTGGTCAATGGGATTGGAGTGGGGCGATTTCGCCGGCCAAGGGAGAACGGAGACATCGCTGTCGTGTTCCTGGAACCAGTCACGCACCACCTTAGCGACGTGGCAGGGCGCATTGTGCTATTGGCAGACACCATCACCACCAGGGTAAACGTCCAACATGAAGGGATACATGTGGTCAACGAGGATGCACAGGTAGCCATTGGCGTTCAGGGACCCATCCAGTGGTACCAGCGGTCCCAGTTCATACCAGGAAATCATTCCCCAGACATGCATACTGCCACCGCTGGCCTGTACTTGACCGACAAGCGTGTCCGGGTGTTGGTTCTCGTGTGTCTGACGCCGTATCTGCTACCGCTCGTCACTTATGTGGAGTAGAAACCTCGATACGTCGGAGAAAGTAACATTTTCCCACTCTTCCACTGTCCAATGACGTAGGCCCATGCGAACTGCAGTCGTCGTTGTCGATTGATCTGGGTTAAAATGGGCGCCTTGACGCAGCGTCGACTCCGGAGACCTATGCGTAGCAGGGTTCGCTCTACTGTTATCATGGACACTACCTGGGTGCCCCAGCGTTTATTTACGTTGCTAATTGCTGCACTGTTGCGCATCGATTGCCCTTTACCAGTCAGCGGAGGTGACGTTCTCCTCTTGGGTCGATGGCCTATGGGGCTCTACAGTTATGATGTTGGGAGGTACTCGGTGTGCCAGCGGCCCATTCTGGGTACACCCTTACTACAGCAGCTTGGGAACAGCCCAGGAAGTCTGCTGTTTCTGAGATGCTTCCACCCTTGTCGCGATAGCCGATTATCATTCCTTTTTGAACGTCCGTCAAATCACTGCCTCTGCCCATTGTGCTCACGTAACGCACTATGGCTCATCTGTCCTGGTCGGCCGCTTATATCTCCGTGTGGTCGACTTGTCAGGTGCATTCTGTGACGCGCCTGGGCGGGTACACTGTGATTCCGGGGGTGGTCATATTACTCTGATACGACCGTGTGCATGTTAACATAAATTTAGGAATGGCATTTTTTGCATTTTCACAAATCTCTTTAATTCTTCTTTAATAGAAGACAGTTGGATTCTCATATCTGCGTCCGTATTCAGTCTGTTACGATATGTTGTTTTGGTTGAAAAATATGAAGAAATCCGGCCTCACACAGATGTGTAGTTGGAATGGCCTTTTTAGATAACTGTAGATATTCTTCTTTGATACCAAACCAAAACTCAACAACTAGTTTCCTAAAGGTTAGTTGTAATGTGGTATCTAAAACCATATCGCTGAATTTTTCGTACTGTGTTACATTAAAATCCATTGGTCTATCTTGCATTATAAGAGCACAGTGGAAGTACAGAGAAAAAACTGAGTTAATCTTTGAAAATGCCCATATTTATGCCCTGAACCTACTACGTTAGAAAAAATCTAGAATACACAAGCACGCCTGTCATTAGCATTCACAGCGATGACGTCATGCCCGTGTACCTCTTCAAATGTCTGAAAGATTGAGCGCATGCGCACCACTGTGCGACGTGACCGAAGAAAAACTGTAAAGAAAATAGTCTGAGAGGTAGGAATATCAGATGGAATTGTTCACAGCAGTCTCCACAATGATTTGAACATGCATTACGTTTTTGAACACTTGGTTCCACTATTGCCGACTCCCAAACAAGAAACACGAATGACAGTTGTTGGAGACCTATGGCTGTCGGCTGATCAAGAAAAAAAATTTCCAAGCAACATAATCACAGGAGACCAGGAGACGAGACATAGTGTTTTGATGTACGATCCACACACGAAGCGTCAATCCTGGGAGTGGAATTCAACATTATCACCTCGAAAACACAATTCCGGTTAAGACAAGAGCAAAGGAAAAGTAATACTGGAAATTTTCTTTGACTCTCAAAGCCTTGTCTACTATAAATTTATTCTAGAAAAGAGGACTGTGAATAAAGAAATGTGTGTTAATGTCCTCTGTCGCTTTAGGGATGCAGTCGGAAAGAAACCCGGAAAAATGGACAAAAAACAGTTGTATTCTTCTTCATCACAGTGTACCTGCACATCGATTTTTAATGGTCCAACAGTACCTTGCAAAGTACATGACATCCGTGTAGCATCCTCCTTATTCTCCTGACCTGGGGACATCCGATTTTTACTTGTTTCCTTTGTTAAAATCTGCCTCCAAAAAGATGACCACTCACAAATGTTGAGGACCTTATTGAAAAGGTGGCAAAGGCGCTGAAAAAAAGTACAAAGAATGGATTCCAGGAAGGCTTTAAATAGCTTTATGGGCATTGACAAAAATGTGTAGCTCCCCAAGGAAGTATGGTGTAAATAACGTAATTTTATTGCTTTTTGTAAGAAAGGGATTTTCCGGTAACTTTCTTAAACCCATACATACATATCACTAAGCTGTTCTCTGAGATTCAGAGGTTAGCTCCACAAAGAAATACAACTACCAGATAATTTTTACTTACTGTTGCCTTATCAAACTTCTCCATTTACAGCGATCTTCACATACAACTCGGGCTTCACTCACATCCATCACACACCGTACACAAGATCTTCTATACTTCATACTCATAATCATTTTCTCATGCAGATACTCCTGAATGTGATCCTCCCACGACTTCCTTGGCCTTACTCTGCCTTTCCTTCCCGCCACTTGGGCTAAGAAGATTTTCTTAGTAAGCATCTCATCACTCATTCTTTCAACATGGCCAAAGCATATTAGTTTCCACCTTGCTAACAACATTTTGCTTCACATCACACAACTGCAACACATCTTCATTCCTCACACAATAAGAACGTGTCTTGCCCCCCCGTAAGTAACGCATTTCTCCAGCACACAAACGACTTCTATGTTTCTTCTGTAGTACCCAGGTTTTACTGCCATACATCAGAGTAGGAAGAGTCATACTTTCATACACAACCATGAGGGACTCTCTTGAGAGCCCATTATTCTGAAAACCTCCCAAAGCAGCCATGATTTTCAATGAAGAATTCACTCGCCTACTAATTTCATTATCAAATTTGTTCTCTTTGTCAAACATGCTTCCTAAATACACAAACTCATTCACCTGGTCAATCACTATGCCAATTAGACTTATATTGCATTCAGTACTACCAGTTCCTCTCTCAAAAACCATAACTTTGGGTTTTCCCTTTTTTATACTCAGTTTGAATTTCATGCAACCTTCGTAGGTCCGGGACAACATACTCTGCCACTCACTTTTGCTCCAGGACTGTGTCATCAGCATACAGCAATATGCACACACGGATATCACCAAGACATAAACCAGTATTATCTATTTAGGCATCACGCATGCACGCATCCGTAAATATGTTAAACAGCCATGGTGACATTACACAACCTTGTCTGACACCTGCACCAATAGAAAATCATTTTGATAAAACACCATTCACTCGTATACAAGCTCTACTGCCAGCATACATGGCTTTTACACTGATAAGTAGATTCCCAGTAACACCATATTCATTCAATACCTTCCACAAAAGTGTCCTATTTACTCGGTCATGAGCTTTTTCTAAATCTATGAAGGCAGCAAAAACTTTCTTACCAACAGCCAGATACTTTTCAAACATCAGGTGTAATGCAAAAATTTGGTTAGTGCAGCCTTTGCTTTACCAGGCATAAAACCACACTGAAGATCCCACACTTTCTCTGATGCAAGGCCCCATACTTTTTTAATAACTACCTTACCGAAGGCTCCCTGGCACACTCAGTAGGCTAATACCACGATAGTTCTTGCAGTCAGTCGGATCACCTTTTCCCTTATACAAGGGCACAAGGATGGCATCCTTCCAATCCCGAGGGACGATTTCTAACTCCCAGCACAACTTTCTTAAATCCACTGTGACGTACCTGCCAGCAGGACGCACACGACATAAAGGCAGATAGCAGTCAGAACGAACGTCCGCGTAGCTCAATTGGTAGAGTGACTTATTCCGGAATGAGGGGACCCGGGTTCAAGCACCGGCGTGGACAAAAATGACGGAGAAATTTACTTCGTTACAATGGCGCCCGAACTTTCCGGATGACCCGGCCGTTCAAGATCTCTCAAAAAGGTGTGATGTTCTTTCCACACCGCGAGAGAGGAAAAATAAGATAATCCCTTCTCCAGCGCTTCGAAAAATAAATGTGTGTGACGTTGCATTCCACACACAAGATTGACTGGGAGTTCTCAAGCGCACGTTCTACAGCAGATGGCTGCCTGCGACGATTCATGGTCACGGCTGCCCTGTGGGCCATACCCCCGGCACTCTTTCGGGGGGGGGTGTGACGTACCTGCCAGCAGGACGCACACAACATAAAGACAGATAGCAGGCAGGACGAACGTCCGCGTAGCTCAAATGGTAGAGTGACTTATTCCGGAATGAGGGGACCCGGTTCAAGCCCCGGCGTGGACAAAAATGACGGAGAAATTTACTTCGTTGTACCACGTTATATAAATAGTAATTCTTTTCTTGTATGTTGACGAATTTAAAATCCACACTAAAATCCGAATTTAAAGCACACAGTAGAAAAGATTCTGAATTGAACAAGACATTTTCCATGATTTCTTTCGTGAATAAATTAAGCATATTTCGAAGCATACAACCTTTTTCGTGAAATAACGGAAAGAAATCTGAATTTCACGGATGTTTCTTACGCCAAGAAAATTCTGAATTTTCAGAAAACTTTCCGCAATTCTTTTCTTATATCAGGCTCAACGAGAGAGAGGGGGGGCAAAGGGGGCAACTGCCCAGGGGCTGGGTGTCGACGGGCCCGATCCTAGTGGACGTTGGTCACGAATTTTTAACGAAAGGGTCCAGCAGAAAAGTAAAACATTTGCGTCTCCGGGAGCAGCCGCTCGAGAAAAAAAAACAAAAACTTCCCGTACCAATTCCCTTAAAAATGGAAGTTATAATAGATCAACCATGGGACAAGAAAGACTATAAACAAACCACTTTTGCCATGGAGGCAGATATTGTTCGTACTTTGAACTTTGGTGAAGTAATTGACGACTTTGCATCTAAAAGAGCCAGAAGAGCTACTGTATTTTGTAGAAACTATAAGAACTATTAGATAACCAAATTTGTTTATTAAAAATTTTATTTTTTCTGTTTTGATGTTTAATTATAAAGTTTGTTTTTGTAAATTAATAACTAATTTGACGAAAAAAGTTACCCTGTTTGAGTTTTCAAATATTTAGTACTCAACATTTAATAAAAACGTTTTAGCTTTGAAATTATGTCAAGTGATTTTATGTATAAGTTAAGAATGAATCACAGAATTGTACATAACAACCCTAAAATAATTCTGATAAAATATTAGCAATTTGATGGAAGTCTGTATTATCATGCATACAAGGTTTTTTACCTGTGGTTAATCTAAAATATATTAATTCTGCACTCTTCTAAAATCATTTTGTGGGGAGTAGGGACTGAGGAAAACTTTGGGCATGCCCCGGCTCAAGATTGCCCAAGGGCCCAAAAATCCTGTCGTCGGGCCTGTTTATATTGACGGTAAAGTACCATTTTTAAGATGTGTTAACAAAAAATTCTGAATTTTCAGAAACCTTTCCACAATTTCCTTCTTATATTTACGGAAAAACTCTGTACTCACTTTTTCCGTATCTACACTATATTGACAAAAGTCATCGGACACTCTTTCAAAAGCAAATTAACGGATCCGCTGCGTTGTTAAGATGTGCGGTACAGCACCAAACGGTATAAAAAAAAGCCTGCAGCTGACCGCGATCATATCGCACTGCGAGGTTTGGTGAAAATGCCGCGACTTTGAACTCATTTTGAGAAAGGAAAGATTGTAGGGTGTTATGTTAGTGGGTTGTCAATAAGAGAAACAGAGAGGCGTTTAAACATACCCAAGTCAACTGTTTTGGATGTACTGAATAAGTGGAAGACAGATGGCGTGCCTGAAGCAGCAAAACGTACCGGCAGACCAAAGAAAATCAGTGATAGAGGACGTCGAAGCCTCAGGAGGGTCGTTACACCTAATCGACGGAATACTGCACAAGACCTCAATGTGCAGGTGAGTATAAAGGCTGGAACCTCGGTATGTACACGCACCATTCGCAGAGAATTTCATTCCATGGGTTACCGCGGTCGTGCGGCTAAGCCTTTCATCTCCACTCGGAATGCTACTCGTCGTTTAGCATGGTGTAAAGAATATTTGTCGTGAACCGTACATCAGTGGAAACGGGTATCTGGACTGTTGAATCCAGATACACGATCCTCTGATGGCCGTGTGTGGGTATGGCGGCAGCCGGGGGAACGCTAATTACCACAGTGCACTGTTCCTACGATCAAGTTTGGAGCTGGCAGTGTACTCGTATGTGTGTGGGGGGGGAGGGGGTCGTGGTATGGTCCCGGCTCATTGGTTGTCGTGGGCAAACCTGTTAACCAGCGTGTCTACCTCGATATTCTGGACAATTATGCCCTACCAAATCTGTGGCAATACTACGGAGCCCAGCCTTGTTGGTACGAGCAGGATAATGCACCGAGCCATAAAGCAAGGTTTGAAAATCGCTTTATTGTAACATAAAGGAAAAAGGAGACGTACAACGCGGGATCGTCTCAAAGAAAAAGTATGATATAAACTGCTAAAAGCAATGGTATATACACTGAGATGAGTAATGACAGTATGCACAGTATGATGCAGACAGAGCAAAGTCTGTAGAATCAATGGGAATCACATGCGGGGCACCACGGTGCCAATGAACATAGAAAAGTCAGTAAGAAATAAGTCTTAGCTTACTGTGAGATGCAGCGGGAGTGGCGTGATAGCAAATCATGGGGCATAGGGTGACCACGTGGCGAAGAAAGTACTTTCACTGGGCGTTGAGAGAACAGATTGATGTTCCAGCCGGTGGCGGGAGAGAAAGCAGTCACGAAAATGGCACAGGAAGACACTACTGGCCTAGGGAGGAGACACTTGAGTAGGCTGTGGGCAGTGCAGAGAAAACGTTGGACGCTGGAGGAGGCCCTTTAGTCGTGGACTCCATCGGTTCAGTTGCAGAAGGAGGAGGAGACACGCTACCAGAAGAGCGGATAGGGTGCGACGGCTGGGTAGTAATAGAAGGAGACTTCTTCTTCTTCTTCCTCTGGGCTTCGGATCGGTTAGTGCCCCGGCGTTTGACCTGAACCGACGACGCACGGGACGTGGAGGGAGAGTCAAAGGAGGGGTCAGCCCCGCCGCCAAAGTCGGAAACACCAACGGTGAAGGAAGCTTGAAGATCAGTATGATGTCATTAAGCGGAGAAATAACGTTTGGAAGAGGGAGCGAAGAGCGTGCTGGAAAATTCTGATGTGAGAACAGATTAGCATCGGAAGACACGCGTTGATCGAAGGCTTTAGTCGACTTTTGTGTGAAACTGGGCTCTGGGGCCACAGGCACAGGAATGGACGCTGTAGTAGAGGTTGTTGAAGAGGTCTGAAGCGATCCCGATGCAGCAGTGGTTGATGACACAGCATGGGGCACTGGACACGCTGATGGCCGTATAATTTGCATTGAGAACAGTGTTGAGAGGTGAGCAGCTGTATTCGACGATGCTGCTGCTCATATCAAACTTGCAGGAACCGCGGAAACTTGAGAAGATGCTCTTCGGAAGGAAAAACAATGTCGGCGCTCCTGCGAAAACTGCAGATATGTTTGTCGTCGGGAGCTGAAGAAAGAGTGGTCAGAGGACCGACTACTCGGCCGCAACGACTGATGCAGCGTGAAGCATTTCATCTGAAATCCTCGGGGGCACCGGATAGAGAGAAACCAGAATAGAACGCTGAGCTGTTATGGCGTAGTTTGACGATAATTCCGTACCGGGTGTGGACTGGCCAGCACAGAGCCCTAATCTTAATCCCATAGAGCACCTATGAGATGAATTAGAGCGCCGCATAAGAAGTTTGGAACCAAAGCCTACTACTAAGCAACAGTTAGCGGCATCATTATGTACTGAATGGAAGCGCATACTTATCGCTGTGTTCCAAAACCTTGTCAAAAGCATGTCTCGAAGGGTCAGTGCATGCATTAAGGCCAAAGGTGGACCGACACCGTACTAATGTATATCAATAAATACTATGTTGTGTTTCTCTTCTAGGTGTCTGGTGACTTTTGTCAATATAGTGTATATAAAGAAAACTTTCCCGTAATACGAGAGATTCGCTGGAATATTTGAGGTTTGATTAACTGTTGAATTTCAATCGTCTGTCTAATGATCTGATTTTAAAGTTCTGTAGCGAAATCGGATATTGTGAATAGCACATCGCACAAAATTTTGGTTATTGTGGCACCGGACATTTCTTCCCCTCTCCCACATTTTGTGCACCAGCTCTTGTATATTGTGTTATCGTAAAAAACCTGATAATTAAATTATTGTACAGGTGATTGCATGATATCTGTGTATCAGTCTGTGGACCCCTTAATAAAAAGCTATTATAGCTATCAAAAGTAAATTTTATATTTAGGAATTTTGTTAAATAATACTATACACTGAAGAGCAATTGAATTAGAGACAGCTGGCGTTATGCAAATGTGGCGCTGTGGGCGGCCCTGTAAACGGAAACGACATGACGTATGCAGCGATCCGACAATATAAGGAGTGATGCGATGGGAATCAGCAAGAGTCGGACGCGGTATGGGTAAGAAGAAGGATCTAAGCGCATTTGATCGTGGGCAAATGTCGGGGCCCGACGAATGGGTCACTCCATCTCGGAAGTCGTGCAGGCACTGGGATTTTCACGAGCCACTATATCACGAGTGCACCGTGAGTACATCGAATCCGGTAAAAACCATCCCTGCAAGGGCCAACTGCCGTGGACAACAGCGTGTGGATGAGCGGGGTCATCGTCGGCTAGCTCGCATTGTAACAGCGGATAGACGGGCTACAGTGCAAGAAATCACTCGGCAATTTAACGCTGGTGCACAAAAACGTATAAGCAGCCACACCATCCAGAACCATCTCCTCTCTATGGGGTACAGAAGCCATCGTCCCATGAGGGTACCGCTGCTAATCGCACATCACAGGGTGCAAAGATTATCATGGGCACGGGAACATCGCCACTGGACCCTAGACATGTGGAAAAATGTTGCCTGGACTGATGAGTCGAGATTCACGTTGGTACATACGGATGACAGGATACGAGTACGGCGCAAACCACATGAAGCGATGGATCCTTCTTGCCAGCAGGGTACTCTTCAAGCTGGTGGGGGTGGCACTCTCGTCTGGGGACTGTTTACGTGGACTGAAATGGGACCCCCTGGTACGTGTGACATCGTCCCTCACAGGTCAACGTTACCGGGAATTCCTGGAGAACCATTTGTTCCCGTTTATGCGTCTTCAACATCCCACTGGGGACCTCATCCTGCAAAAAGACAATGCACCGTGCCATCGCTCCCGAATTGTATCCGAATGGTTGGATAAACACTCCACTGACGTGATCTCGCTTCCTTGGCCAGCTAGGTCACCTGACCTCAATCCCATCGAACACATCTGAGATGCCATCGAGAGAGATGTCCGATGCTCTGACCCCCTCCATCAAATCTTCGTGAACTATGGGTGCTTGTTCAGGGGTCGTGGATCCGTATGGCTTCCCAACGCTTCCGGTGTCTTGTCGAGTCCATACCTAGACGAATCGCCGCCGTCATCAGGGCGAAAGGTGGTGCTACACGTTACTAGACAGGTATCTCTAATTCAATTGCTCTTCAGTGTAAAGCAGTACATGTCACCTTTTTTAAACATAATTTTAAGTCTTTGTCAGCTAAAAAAAGATTTCAGTTCCAAAGCATTGTGTTGCTTCGAAAAAAACAATGAAAAAATTCCTAATTTGTGGTAAGTCTTTCTTCAGAAAAAAATAAAATTATCACTAACCAATTAAAAAAAAAAAGTGGCTCCAACAGAAAATAAAATGACTAATTCCCTCGTATTAATGACAAAAAGAAAAAATTCATCATCGCGAAGTTATTTTTATCTTGAATGTGACAACGGTACCTGAGTCTTTGGGGCTCAGCAGTTAAAACACGCAGTTCCTGTTGAGCCAGCGCGAATGACCTCGGTTCGAATCCCACCGGGGCGAAAGGATTTTCTGATACAAGGATTTAAAAATTCGGTCATCTTGATTTTGTGAAATTTCTGTATAAATACGGAAAAATCTGAAACAGACTTTTCTGGAAAAAAAAACCCCAAAAAAAAACGATATTACTGACTACGGAAAATCTGTGAAAATACGGAAGTTAGAAGAAACTGGAAGTTTCAAAAACGGAAATTTCGTGAAAAGACTGACACCGACCGACAACTTTGCTGCACGTTATTTTCAGGAATTTTCCGTGAATTCACACCACTTATTTTTTAGAGTGCAGTATTCAGCGGTGGGCCCAGAAATATTGTTTTTGGGGGCGGGTGTTACGAAAATTTTTTCGGCTGGGGTTACGAAATTAATTTTTTTATACAACTAAATGTATTTTTAAAATGTATGCAACATCCGGGCAAAAATATTCAAATAAATATTGCTGGAAATTATTATTAATATTCTTATCACCTGTATTCTTATCACCACATAATGATAAGGTAATGATATTATATATTTTGCTTTTTATCTGTGCAGAAAACAAGCTCGGAAAAGTGACTGAAATCCTGATAAGTCCCATTTGTGTTCGAGAAATCTATTTTTCAAAGCACTTATAAACATGTCTAAAAATGGTACATAAATTGAAATCCTGTAAATAGTCTTCTGGGTTTACGTTACGCGTTGGTTTTGTTTCGATGTGATTCTTGTGATTTTAATCAAAACTTCCTGCTTTTCAGCGCGCTTCAGAGTAATCTGAAATAAGTCATGGAGCTCAAATTTGGCATTGTCTCGTATCGCCACAGAAACTTTCAGTATGCCCATGTATTGGCTTTTCATTGCAATGGAACATTCGGGTCCTTGGCTCCTTGTCGCTTCCTCGTCTTCATCGAGAAAACACATGACTGTTGCGATGAGACATAAAAAACATTTCAAATACTATCAAAACTTTGCCTTTTAAAATCGCGTTTTTGAAATATCGAAAGGTTCCAATTTTTTGTTGGGGGGAAGGGATTAACACCGCAATCCCCCCCCACACACACACACTTGAGCACGCCACTGGCAGCATTGTTTCATCTCAGATCGCCTATTTGCGTTCGAGAGACATCGCTTCTTTGTTCTAGGTTCACACACACTGAACGAAAGGATCCCGATTGTATTCGATTTCGTCATTACCTTGCACTCTTACAATCTGGTCCATTTGAATTTCTTTACAACCATATCGCACGAAACGAATAAATAACTTTTATTATTCTGTTTTCTTTTTTAACAGAATCGTTTGTAACGAGATTTGAACTATAAAAGCTTGTTCCTCAGAAGTTTAAGATCATAAAAGACACGCGCGCGTGAGTCATCATCGTCTTTTAATGCAGTGTAAAGAGTGAAGTTGACCCCAGAAACTGCGCCCCATATTACTTCAAGAGTCAACTCAATTCCCTGGAAAAACCATAAGCTAAAAAACTGGCCTCCATGATCTGACCCTTGACCTCATGTTCACCAAACACGACTAGCATCATTGCGTTACGATCCTGGTCAAGGAAAGTGAAGGAGTGCCTGACACTGCAACACGTTTTACATAAAAGAAGGAAAATTATTAAGGCTCAGTGTATCAAAACAGTGTGTTAAGATGCTTAACTTTGCTTTCATCTCATTATAATGAAAATAATAAGCCACAATTTTTCGCAGGTCAGAGACCGTCTCTTTCGGAATACAGCTTCGAAAATGAGCATTTGGTCTTGCAACCGATATTTCCTAAAGATGTTTGAATTTGCAATTTCATACGTACACAGAATGAAAGAAGTCACTGTGACAGTAAAAAATAACAAGAAAGATGACACCAAAATCTCCGGGAAACGAGCACATCTTTTAAATACTTTCTGACACGAAAACAATACTTCAAAGGAGATTTTTAAAAGAAAAACATCGGTGAAAAAGCGAATTACGTCTCCAAGAGAAGATCTGCATTTAGTTTAAAGTGCACCTCGTAAGCAGTACTTTCTATAGTGTATTGAACCGGTTAAAAAGAAAATCACGCATGCACAAGGCATTTCTCAAAACAGAAGATGTCCAAGACAAATGGGATTTTTAAATCGGGTTGTTAGAAATGAAGATACGATATGGTACAAATATACTGTAAAAAAATAAGTGGCACGAATTCAAGGAAAATTTCTGGAAATAACGCGCAGCAAAGTTGCCGTAAGATGTCCGTTTTTTAACGAAATTTCCATTTTTAAAACTTCCCGTTTTTTTAACTTCCGTATTTTCACAGATTTTCCGTAGTCAGAAATTCTGTTTCTTTCAGAAAAGTCAATTTCAAGTTTTTCCGTATTTATATAGAAATTTCGCAAAATCGAAGACCCAGAATGCTTCTTCTGTTACGGAGATTTAATACAACAGTTTTAGGGGAAAATATTAAATCTCATTCGTAACATTCCTTTCCATTTACCCTTGCTTTTACAAGCGTGGGAAACTTTTATCTTCATCACCCTAGTCAGGAAGTATGTTTTCTTATGTTTTCTCAGTGGCGCCTTGGAGATGCCTTCTCTAAAGGTCGTCTACAATGGTATGATAATAGAAGAGCTATTTGTAATTTTCGTCTTTGTGCTTGAAGCAAATTTGTAATTTTCGTCTTTGTGCTTGAAGCAAACTTTGAAGTGAAGATGGCAAAGGTGCTAATTGCACTGGCTTTGTGCCAGTGCAATTAGCACCTTTGCCATCTTCACTTCAAAGTAACTGGAAAGGAACTCGGGAGTCTTTTAATCTCAGCTTTGAGATTTGCCGCCTTAATTCCTCGGGAAAGTCCGCAGTTTTTATGGAAGCAAAGAGGATGAGTTTGTCTGGGAACAAACGAGTAGCTGAACAGTCAACGCGAGGGGTTAGAAGCGAAGAGTCGCAAGAGGAAGGCGAGGGGTGACTTAGCTATTGGCGCTGGACGTCTTAAGCTAGCCGGGGAATTGAGGTTTTTCCGTGTGCCCGGGAGAGACTAGGGAATGACCGAGAGTGATAATGTAACGAAAAGCGGTTCCTGGGGAAAGATTGTTTGCAGAAAGAAAGAGTGAGACAAAACAGAGCCTATGGGCAACACTCCACGATAAAGTCAAAGAGAATAATAAATTGTTTTAAGAGACATTAAAACACTGCATGAATATTTAAGCGTCCTACTTAATGTTATTATCATCAATTGCGTAGCACTGTGATAATTATTTTACAACGTTAACCTGGAAGAAACAAACCAAGTTAACACTTCCCTTACACCAGATAATTCCTTTTGCAGCAGTGGGGATCGAACCGACGTCGTTTGGGTTGATATTTAACACGCACATTAACCACTGAGCCAGTAAGACTCGAAAATGGGAAACACATCCATGGTAAAACTAAGTGCGCGATGATGATTTTTTTTTTTTTTTTTTGTCATTAATGCGAGTGATTTAGTCATTTTATTTTCTGTTGGAGCTTTTTTTTTTTTTTTTAATACGTTTGCAATAATTTTCTCTTTCTGTAGGGGGACTTATCACAAATTAAGTAATTTTTTTCATCGTGATTTTCCGAAGCCACAGAATGCTTTGGAACTTCAGATCTTTTATAGCTGACAATGACTTTAAATTATGCTCAACAAAAGGGGAAATTTACTGTTTTATAGTACAGTCAACCCCTATTTAACGGAATGCGATTTAACGAATTCCGCGATTTTACGTACATTTTTTATAGTACGGATGAATCACATTGAAATTAATGCTTGGTGTTTCCCGATTTAACGACCACATTTTCTCAATTTAGCGAACATTTTTTTTTATTTTTTTAAACCACCGAACTATATGTTAACCAGCATTTTCACGTTAAAAGTTAGTTACTGAGCCTCGCGTAACAGGAAAATTTCACGCATACAGTTAACCAGCGTTTCAAAGAACACTATTTGCGACACAGCTTGACGGAATCATAAATCAGTTCGCCTTTTCTGCGACTATCAAGCGTAAGCTTCTTATAGGGGGAAGCAAATGACCAACAATTTCCAAAGAAGCGGCAACGTTTTCTTGCATATGGATGGGAAGCAGGAAAAAGAAAAGCGGTGTGGGGGAGGAAATCTAGGGGGTACCCTGGGAGATTCTTGTTTTCAGCTACAGACAAAACAATAGCTTTACGTGAACTCAGGGGACACACGTTGTACGTACCCATTCCTGCATCTCTGGAATTCTTCCCCAAATTGCGCTTCTTCTTTTCTTCTTAGTGTGAAATCTACAGATCAAATTGAACAACACATCTCGTTATGCAGCTTAGAATACTGAAATCGTTATTTAAGAAGCTAAATGCTCGGGAAAACCACTCAACTATCGTATTTTTCACGCAATTTTAAAGTTCGCTTAAATTTTGATGCTACATATTGAAATTTAATGCCGCCCCGGTGGCGCTGTGGTTTAAGCGATTGCTTCTGATCATTCGTCCAAAAGGGGTCCGGGTTGGAATCCCGGTGAGGCATGAGTGTTGTGTTTGTCTTACGGCACTGGCTCTCTCCCTTCCCTGGAACCGGTGGCCCTAAATTAGGGACGGGCGACTGCTTATAGCCCATTGAGTAGCTCACGATGGTCTTAAATCTGCAATAAAAAAAAGAAATCTAATATCTACGAATTATGTATTTAATATGCAAAGTAAATGTACGTACTATAACATTTTTAAAAATAAATTTCGTAATTAAAAGCACTATAAATAATTTAAATTGTACTGAAAGAAAGAGAACTCATTTGCATTCGAAAGGCTTCCTCGGCTTAGCGAGTTCCGCGATTTTACATACAAGACTGTTGGTCCTTTGAAGTTTATTAAATCGAAGTTCGACTGCATTATTTAACAGAACTTTTAAACATAAAATTTACTTTAGACAACTATAACAGCTTTCGTTTTAATGGGTCCACAGACTAATACACAGATATTATGCAATTGCCTGTACAATAATTTAAGTTCCGGGTTTCTTACGGTAACACAACATACAATTTTTTTTTTTTTTTTTTTTTTTTGTTGGAGGTTTAACGACCACCGTGAGCAACTCAATGGGCTATAAGCAGTCGACACAACATACAATAGCAGGTGCACAAAATGGGGTAAGATGGCAAGAAATATCAGGTACCTCAGTAACCAAAATTTCGTGCCATGTGTTATTCGCAATATTCGATCTCGCTACAGAACTTTAAAATCAGATCCTTGGACAGACGATTGAAATTTAACAGTTAATCAAACCTCAAGTATTCCCACGAATCGCTCCTATTACCGGAATTTTTTTGTCATATGGATACGGAAAAATGTTAGAACATAGTTTTCCCGTTAATATACGAAAGGAATTGCGGAAAGGTTTCTGAAAATTCAGAATGTTCCGTTAATACAACTTAAAAACGGCAATTTAGCATCAAATTTCATGGAAAAGATTGTATCAGAAACATGCTTCGTTAATTCACGAAAGGAATCATGGAAAGAGGCTCGTCAATTTCAGAAAATTATTTACAGTGTAGAAATGAATACTTACATCCCTAGTGGGAAAACTGTGCGGTACAAAATTTGGAAAATATGTGAAAACTATTCCTCGCAGCAAACTCTATCAGTAGCAATAAGGAATTTTAAATCGGACTTTTAGAAGCAGAGATATCATTACAGAGATTTACATTGACGTCCTATAGCGAGAAAGCTAAACATTATATTAAGAAGAAACATTGAACGTAAATGTTTTCAGAAGTGAGTAGCGTCTGACTAGAAAAGAATTTTTGCAGTTAGATCTTTAGAAGCGAAGATAATGCTTCAAATACGTTAGAAACAGAAATATGTACTTACGCCCCCAGTGACAAACCATTTTGTCACAAATTATTATAAAATGCGAGCAAAATATTCGTTGTGATCAAACTCATAAAAAAAAATCTAAGTACCCTAGTCCCTGGTACTTTTAGATAGCAGAAAATTTACGCTACGCATCTTTCGCATGCCAAGATCGTTGAGGGTGTGAAATAGAACGAGTGATTCGAGAGTATACATTTATATATATACAACACATTCGCGTCACTCACGACCACACCGAGACACAGTTCGGTGCTTACTCACGACCACTCCGAGACACAGTTCGGTGCTCACTCACGACCACATCGAGACACAGTTCGGTGCTCATTCACGACCACACCGAGACACAGTTCGGTGCTAACTCACGACCACACCGAGACACAGTTCGGTGATAACTCACGACCACACCGAGACACAGTCCGGTGAATGCAATAGTATTTCGACTGTTTATTTTTTCAAAAAGAATATGTATTTTTTATTATAATTATTATATATTATTCAGATTTAGACGAACGTAAGAAACGACCCTGACACTAATAAAATGTGATGTAGCTACGAATGTCCATCTGCGCATGCACAAGCTAAAATCTGAGTTCAAGATAGAAAGAAAAGCTCAGTGTGTTAGTGATGAGATTGGTAACTTTTGGTTTAGGATATCCGCAGGTTACATCCCACCATGTCACACATCATTTTAAAGCTCTCGTCAACAGCAGTAAAGCCCCCTGGAGGGGAGGAATCGAAAGGAAGCCAAATTTCGCTCCGACGCGCCGTTTTCATGGCATCAAATGCATTTCTTTAATGGCTTTTATCACATTTAGCATCAGGTTCTCGCAATTTAGATAGATTGCAAAGAGATATACACTATCTACCAACAAGTAATTGGAAACCTGTGACAGCAAAGGAAAACGAAGTTTATTCACCTTCAATAGTTGGTGGAGCCTCCACGAGCGGCGATTACAGCTGCGACTCTCCGGGGTATACTCTCAACCAGGCGTTGTACGACGGCTAGCGGTATTTTCTTCCACTCGACTTGGAGAAGACAGGTCAGTTCCTTCACCAATTTCGGACGGTGGGGGCACCCCTTAAGTCGACGCTTCAACTCGTCCCAGTGGTGTTCGATAGGGTTAAGGTCCGGGCTCTGCGCAGGCCAGTCCATTCGATTAACCCCATTGTCACCATACCAAGCCATGGTGGACCTCGCAACATCACAGGTGGCATTGTCATCCTGAAAGTAACATGGGTCCACCCCGTAAAACTGCCACAACGTAGGAAGCGCACGGTCATCCAAAATGGTGCAGTAGGTCTCGGCGTTGAGTCTACCAGGAATTGAGACTAAGGGTCCCGTGCCATACCAGGAGAAACACCCCCATTGCATCATTCCACCGCCGCCGAACATCGCAGTTGGCACAATACATTCCGGCAGGAGGCGTTCTCCAGGCAGACGGCAACCGCAGACCCTGCCATCCGAACGGTAGAGGGTGAACCTTGATTCGTCGCTCCAGAGAACCTGTTTCCACTGTTCAACTGTCCACTGTCGACGTTCTTTGCACCACGTTAGCCGAGCAGCGCTATTGGACTTGGTGATCAAAGGTTTGTGGGCGGCAGCACGTCCATGATAACCGAGCAGATGGGTTTCCTTACGGATGGTATTCATCGAAAGAACACTCCCGGATGCCTGTTGTAACTCCTCGCGTATGTGGCCCATCGATTTGGTGAGGTTCTTCCTAATTTCTCTGGCCAGCACCCGTCGGTCTCTAACTCCCAGTTTTGTGGGTCTGCCGGGTCGGCGCACATTCCGACAGTCACCTCTCATCTTCCACTTGTCAATCACGTAGGCCACTGTCGATTTTGGGTACTTCAACTCGCTGGATATGTCACGTATGGATCGGCCATTTCTGTGATACCCGACGATTACACCTTTCTCGAAATCAGAGAGCTCCGAACTGCGTGGCATCTTGCATGCGACTGGTTGCGTTGTTGTTTCCCACACGATATTTAACGGCGGCGGCCGTGACGTGTATCAGGACCGCAGATATCGTCGATTGCAGGGGTGTCCAATTACTTGTTGGTAGATAGTGTAGTTACGTGTATGTGAAGCATGATGAAATAATATTCGGTGATAGTTAAGTAAAAGTATGTTGTTGAGTAACAATGAAATGAACTATTGTTGCGACACTTCATGGGACAGCATTCAAAAATCAGATTTCAACAACGGTTTTGACTACTTCCGTTACCCATTTTCGTTACATCGAAATTGTTTGCGTGGGAGTTACTTTACTGTTGTATGGAAAGATGTATGGAATTAAAATTAAATTGAATTTTTAGAAGAGATTTCGGAAAAAAATACAATATACATCTACGTGCCCGAGATGTGGCACCATATATTATTTCAGATAGAAACTGTACGTAAAATGGCTTTCATGGTAAAAGGTATTGGAAGATAAAAGAATTTTGTTAACTGATTTTTAGGTAGAAACTGTATGAAGTAAAATATTTTGAATTTGATGGCGTGTGCTTATAGGCCACCTAGAGGTCCAGGGAAGTTTTTACCAAAATTCTGCCTCTGATTAAATGGCATATGTGTGGGCGTGAGTGTTTATGTCATATGTAACGGAGATTTAATTCAAGAATTTTAGGCAAAAATTTTAAATCTCATCACAACATTTCTTTTGCCTCGTGTTCATTTCTCTTTGTTCTACAAGCCTAGGAAAGTTTCACCTTTTTCACGTTATCAGGAAGTGGGAATTTTCAGAGAACGCCAAGCTGTCGCATCTTAAAACCATTTCAAGTCTTCGCTTTGTATTTCGTAGCCTCATTTGGTATTGTCAAATGCAATTAGCACTTTTCGGCATGCTTGTCCGAAGGGTAAGTGAGGAGCGACTATTCTCAGCTTTGAGGCTTTTGTCTTGCGACGCCGCTCTTTTTTACACTCTCCAACCGTAGGATGAAGATGCGTATATGATCCGCGGCTTTGTCCGTCTGTCTGTCCGCACGATAGCTCGGATAAAAATGGTTCTATTTCGATGAAATTTTAGTATGTGGTAGGGGACAACCTGGAGACGAACCCTATTGAAAATGGACGAAATGGGGTCAAAGGTCAGGACATAGGAGCGGGATCCATTTCATCTCTCTATTGCGTCATAACTTACGTAAAAATACTTCGATTGCCACAAAACTTTATTATGTTGTGTCGGAGATATACTGAACCGGTTCTGTTGAATATCATCGAAATGGGGTCAAAGGTCACGGCACAGGAGCGAGATTTATTCCACAGCCATTGTCCTCATAACTTGAGTAATGATTTCTGGTATGTTGGAAAGCGTATCATAGTCAATGCATTGCATGATTTTACTAACTTGTTAATCCGTGGGAGTGGACTATCGCTGTGAGTATTGGAAGGCTAGGATCATATTTCGCCTACGGGCGAGGTGGCGGATGAAAAAGGCAGTCAACTCGGAGAGATAGGAGGGCTCAATCAATAGGGAAGCCAAGGGACTTAGTTCGGAGGCACAACGCTCTTAACTACAGGGAGAAAAGGTTTCTTCCCGACGGCGCGAAAGAAGAAAGTTATGGGTAACAAGTTTCCACAGGGCCACGGGCGAAAAGATAGCCCCCGCAAGCCCCGCGTCGCGAAGGGGCCCAGAGCTACGTATGTATTTTTTATTTTTTTTATTTAGCAATTTAATTTTAGACAAGAGGTTTTCTGCTTGCTCTAAAAAATTTTGTTTTAAATTTCTATCTTTTGGATACGAAAGTTTTTGAACCTAAAGGGCCCCATCGACACAGACTTTTATCTGCGCGCCAATTAGAGATTAGATCAGATTATATGTAGAGGATTTTGGGAAGGGTGTGTCTGACCCCAAGTCTCAAACAACCTTTAGAAATTTTGGGAAGGGTGTGTCTGACCCCAGGTTTTAAACAACCCTTAGAAATAGGAAGCTAGGAGATTTGGGCTAGAGTGCCCGATAGGAAAGTGACACGGAAGCGAGGTAGAACACGCCCTTATTTATTACCGGGGGGGGGGGGGGGGCAGTACCCGGGGTCTGACTGACGGCTTAACGTGCCCATCCGACGCACGGCGGATATTTAGTGGATCGAGCGTTCGTACCTGCACGGGATCGAACCAGAGGTTTCTACCTTCGGTCATCGCACACTTAAAGTAGGCTTGATGGACTTGCGATGATAAGCATTGAAAATGACCGAGCAAGAAAACTAGACGTGAGGAAACTGATTGAAATATTCGCTAAGAAGAACTTTAAAAGGGAATCCAGATTTTAGTAAATTAAGTTTTCTTTATTTTGTAAAACATGCTTGCTTCCTGAATTTAAAAGACAAGACACTGAAAAGAAACAATATCGCTGAAGTATTTAAAACTGCAAAAATGTAAACACACGTGCTTTTTCCTCTTTCTCAAAAAATATTGCATTAAGGAATTAAAGAGCTTTAAAGGAAGTTCGAAACCAGACACTCGAAGATCAGTATTTGTTTTTACTTGATTTGATATCATCAACATTTGTCATTTGAAGATTTTGCTCTTTTTTTCCCTGAGTACTAAATATATCGAGGATACTTACCGGAATAAGTGCTCACATAATTAAAAGCAACACATAAGTGATCATAGCATCAATATCTGGAAAACATATTTTTACTACAGCGAAGTTAAATATTTACCCTCAATTTTTGCATTAATTTTTTATATGTTGGGGGCCTGTTAGGAAAATTTCGCGGGAGGGGGGGCAGAGATTTTGCGTTACGCCACTGCACAGGGCGTGGAAATACCTTATATTGCCCGCAGCAAGTAGAGTAAAGAGAGCTTAAGGATAACCTTCGCCGAAATAGATAAGAGAAATAAATCGCTTTAAAAGGTACAGAAGTATTTCATGAAGTAGTTTAGCGTCCTGCTTATTATTATTAGCTCTTCTATTGTTTTCCTTCGCATCGGTATATGCGTGACTAACTCTAACTACGAGACCCGAGATGGAAGAATCTATTCAGAGCCCATTTAAGAGGGGGCTAGGAAGGCTGCAGCCCCGTGCCCTGAATTTTCAAGGGGCGCCAGAATTATGCAGGATGCTTGAAGAATTGACAGTTGTACAGTTGTTGTTGTTGTTGTTGTTGTTTGGGGGGGTTGCAGATAGCAGAGCGAAAACTATAAGGAACTGCCTTGGGAAAAAAACTTTCTATTTTCTTACGCTTTTCTAGGAGGAGTCCGCAAAAAATATAGTCGCCCCCGGTCCATCTTCAAATCTTTCGAAACCATTACAGATGTTTTTTGTGCACATCAGTAATTGGGGGAAATTTTCATACATTAAGAATTCGTTTGAATCATGATATTTGGATCATATTATTTTGCCAACTACTTCGATATAATTTACAAGCTGTACCCTGGAGAGAGAGAGGGGGGGGGTTAAAGCAGTACTGAACTGGTATCCATTTTTCAACCATACATTTTTACATTTTCTTATTACCACTGATTCGTCCACGAATCAAGGGATACAAACTTCAGGATATTTTTATGGCTTCCTCATTATATTTTAAGAATGTTTTCTCATGGGTATTTTTATTCATCCACCCATAGTAAAATCCTAGATGTACCACAAATACTGGGGCCCCAAAATACTGTCCAACCTCCAGGCCCCTTGTCTCTTTAAATGTGCTCTGAGTCTATTATTATTAACCTCAAGCAACAACAAGTTAACACATATATACCCCTTTCAAAAACAACAAATATTTACGAGGCGATGTATTTGTTACAAAGGAAACAAACAAGAATGCATCTCTTCTGGCCATCTTCACGTAGACCGGAAAAAAGCTGCTTTCCTAAAGTAAAAATCAGAAGAAAATGGGAGCGATTTTGTTTCAACAGCTGAGAACCCCGAGTCTTAAACAGCCTATAAACGAATTCACTTGCCTAATCCCAGTTTTGAGTTATGAATCACATTTTACAGCTGTCAAAAATTTCATTTACTCCCACCCACACGCCTCACTCAACACATCAAACAGTCTCCAAGGAAAGTACGACCTTGTGATCTCAATGATCAGTATCGCATTTCTAGTTTACAGTGCTGCTGCCGGCATGATACAACATCGTGCAGTTGTCCGCTCATTTTCATTCCCTTGAGCCTCCCTCCCTCCTCGTTCACATCGCAGCTTTCCATGATAAGTACTTTTTATGCTCTCAGCACATTGTCGAAAACGAAGGCTAAAAAGCATCTGCGTCTTTTTGCTGGTTCTTGAGTCATTTCTCAGGTTCATAATCCCAGAAACACCTAGGAGCTCCAAGGGGTGCGCAGCAAGGTCAAAAAGTCGCACGACTTATCTGCCACCGTCAATGATGGCCCATACATTGAGACACATGGGTCGCGACCTCTATCGCCAGTGACTGACACCTGGTGTCCAGGGGCATTATGTTACGTTTAGAGATGACACGCTCCTCAGAGATTCAACTTCAATGCCAAAACGGAAAATAAAATAAAACAAGTAAATCAAAATTAAGAGCAGGATATCTCAAACTACAGCGCCAGAAATATGTATTAAAACATTATGATTGGTAAAAGCAAAGAATTAAAAGGAAATGCAATAATAATGAAGTGAATTTTTTTCACACGAACTCAATAAAGCGTTTGTGGGCGAGTGGTTTAAAGCATCTGTTCCCAGTGCGTAGTATGCGCGAGCTTTCCAGGTGGTACACGAGAGCATAATTAAAACATGACTTCAAAAATATTGTATTTTCAGCCAGAAAGGGAAAATGTTTTGGCGCTTTTTTTATGGGTATCGTTCGTTCACTTGATTGAAAGGTCACTTGACCGAAAACCACTTCGCCGTATTCACTTGATCGAATAGTACATTTCACCGAAGGGTCACTTGACCGAAAAGTTCATTTCACCGAAAGGTCACTTCACCTAAAAGTTCATTTCATCGAAAGGACATATGATCGAAAAGTTCATTTCACCGAAGGATTACTTTACCTAAAAGTTCATTATATCGAAAGATCATTTCACCGAATGATCAGTTTATCGAAAACTTAGAATTTTTTTGTTAGAGATCTGTTGGAGTGTGGTGCGGGTTTTTGAAAAACTTGGCCACCTAAACATTATCGGATTGTATAAAAAATACACTTTTAATTTCTATGAAACACCTCCCACTGAGTAGGTTTTTCGAAATATAACAATAATTATAAAACCTAGATCTGTGCCTTTTTGTTAAATTTTAATCCTTCGAGCTCACATTCATAAGGGTTACATAGCAAATCAAGTAAATAATGTTCCACTTTTACTCAACTACAAAACATTAGTTTTTTGACCGTAGACCTAGATACAGGCTATTTTAACAGATTTTAACCCTACTCATATCCATAAGCATTACATAAAATGTAAAGTAACTTTTTATGTAAACCTTATGAACATGAGCACGCACGTTTAAAATTTGCTAAAAAGGCCTAAGCCGAGACCTAGGGCCTTAAAACTGATTCTTTTTGCCTGAAAAAATGGGCAACTTTAATAACTTGACTTTTTATGTAAACCTTATGAACATGAGTTCGCACGATTAAAATTGAGTAAAAAAGCCAATGCCTAGGAACCTAAAATGAATTCTTTTTACATGAAAAAATGTGCAACATTATTAATTTTACTTTTTATGTAGACCTTATGAACACGAGCACTGAACATGCCTTTTATGTAAACCTTGTAAACATGATTAAAATTTGCTAAAAAGGCTTAAGCCGAGAGGGGAAAAAATGCAAAGATTTAGTTTTAAGACAAATCTTAAAAAAAAAAAAAGATTTGTCTTAAAACTAAATCTTTGCATTCTCTCTGACACGGAGAAATCAAAAATGCGATTTGAGTATGATCCTCTAACGTTTCGGTGGTCTGTCCGCCGAACTTGAACCATACTTCAACAGATCCTGTAATGAAATCCAAAGTTTCCGATGAACTGGACCCTTCGGTAAAATGACATTTCGATGAAATGAACTTTTAGGTAAAGAGGTCTTTCGGTGAAACGTACCTTTCGTTCAAGTGACCGTTCGGTGAAATGTACCTTTCGATCAAGTGACCGTTCGGTGAAATGTACCTTTCGATCAAGTGATCTTTCGGTGAAATAATCTTTTTGGTGAAGTGATTTTCGGTCAAGTGACCCTTCGGTGAAGTAAACGTTAGACAAATGAACCAGACCCGTTTTTTATTGCTTGAAGGGAAAAATCAATAGAAATATAAAATGTGTAAATGCAATTGAAAGCAGCTTATACGGCACTACTCTTAGCCATGGGCGGGGGAACCCAATAATTTCTGGGTGCGGGGGCAACTTTTCCGAGAGATAAAACAATAAAAAAGATCCACGCAGGCTCAGTTTTGATTGAGCCGTCAGTTTGGAACGTAGGACTACGACTTGCAGATCGGAGAGTTGAAATGAGCTTGTCGAGTATGGTTTCAAAGCGTTTATTTAATTTGTTATAGCCTACACAGTTCTATATCAATATGAAAAGTAGCTTACATAAATAATGCTGGATACATTGCGAACACAAAGCAGATCGTTACACAAATTACCCAACGTGGTTCTTTGTCTTCTTGGGCTTCTTTCATTCCTCATCACTTGCTCTTGCCTCTCGTTTTGATTTTCTCCACTTTTGCTTGCGTTCACTCTGCGAATTCCGTGCATTGTCGAAAATATTAACACGTTCACACGAAAACATTTTTTTTAATTTTAGCTTAAACCACTGCGATATGTTCTTTATATATTTGAATAGATCTCGTCGAGAGCTTTGAAACGATACCACATACAGTCCTTTTGCACTCACGGTTGTCCAGACAAACCGCGATATTGTCAAAAGTGTTCACCGGTTCACAAGGAAACAATTTTTTAAATGTTCAGTTCAAACCACTGCGAAATGTCCCTTGTATATTTGAATAGATCTCGTCGAGAGCTTTAAAAGGATACCACACACAGTCGTGTTGCGCTCACAGTTGCAGAGGTAGACTGAGTCAAACGCGGCGGCACACCCAGAAATATTGCATCATCTCCCCTGCGCACAGGGAGCGAGAGAAGCATCGCGCGTACGATGTATTGCGCAGTACGCGAATTTGACTACATGCTGTTTACGAATGTGCTAACACGAATAGTGTGCGGCACATATTTGTAACGCTATAATGATTTCAATTGGGACCCATTCTTGTCACAGTCGGCCGTAGGTCGCCGAAATACTATCCGTGGAGATAACATTGTCCTACGTTGAAAAAAAAAGAGAAAAAAAAAACAAACCCTGTAGTACATATATACAAGTACTCGTACAAATAAATCATCGTCAACTGTCATTAGTCCACTGTTGGATGAAGGTCTCTTCTATAACTTTCTGTCTTGAACATATCTCTTCCAAGTCACTCCAGCATGCTTTCGAATTTCATCCACAAATCTCATAGGTGGCCTGCTTCTGAGTCTTCTCCTGCCTCATGGTGAAATCCAATCTAAATCTCAGTTGTTTGACGGTAGTAGCTCTTCTAGCAATATATCCAACCCATTGCTATTTGAAAATTCTTTAACGATCTTCTTTAAAGTGAAAAACACAACGCAGATTTAACTTTTCAACTTATTTGTGCAATCAAAGCGGTACTTTGAAGCGTTTTTCAGAAAACTGCGAAACGTGGTGAAGATCTTCTCGAAAATTTCATTATAAAAAAAAATTCTTACATCAAATGTGTAGCACACATTTTTAAGATGTTTCACAGGAAGACCCCCTGGGTGAGGAGACCATGAAATTCCATGGGGGTCAGGACCCCCCGTGTCCCCTACCTTTCGCCGCCAGTGCTCTTAGCCTCCTATGAAGGCAATATTTATATTGGTGTCGAAAAACATTGCAAGGAATTCATCAAAGAACTTGAACAGTACTTCAGTGAAGGCTACACACTGGGGCGGATTATCCCACTGGGATAATTCTCGGTGAACCACTCGAGAATTGTCCCACTTTCTTGTATTATTTTTGTTTGGATTTTTTTGGAACCAACTGTTACACGTATATCCAAAATTAAAGTCCGAAAGGAAACAGCGGCAAATAGTCCAAAGCGCCCAATGAAATGTTACGCCGCATGCAAATAGGCGCAAGTAATAAATGCTCGAAGCGAAGATTGCATATCAATCAGAGTTCGGCAAAATCGTAATTGAATTAAACGGTAATGCATTACAGCGTAATGGTAATGCGAACAAGAACTTAGCGTTACCATTATATGGTAAGGGTGAACTGGTCATTGGAATTACATGGTAATTGTAATTACATGTAGCAGTTACCCATTGTAATCGTAAAGGTTAAGGGTTAACTACACTGCTGGACACCCAAAATGCAACACCAAGAAGGAAGCATCCGATTGGCCTGAAATTTCCAGCATGCGTCGCCCGCGAGAGGACATGCAAACGATTAGCATTGCAGGGCATATGCAAATCATGTGCGCCCGGCACGCCACCGAGAAGCACTATAAGAAGGGTGCAAGAAGGCGGGGTGTAAGTAGTGGAAGTGTGTTGTGCTGCCGGACCTGTGCGTGGAAAGCTTCTTGATGCCTCGTCGCAGAAAACGGCAGTCATTCCAGCACGTTTCGGAGTTCGACAGAGAACGAATAGTGGCTCATCGCGACAGCGGTTTATCGTACCGAGACATCGGCGCCCGTGTGGGACGACATCCAGCCACAGTGAGGCGAGTATGAATTCGGTGGATGCAGGAGTGACGGACGGACCGACGTGAGCGATTGCCGCAGCCGCGGCACATCGCCGAACAAGAGGACCGGCATGTTATGCGGCGGGCATTGACGGCTCGCACCACCACATCGCGAACGTTAGCGCAGGAATTAGGGTGTGTTGCGCAACAACCTGTGTCAGCACGTACCGTTCGACGTCGTCTGCAGGAGCAAGGACTTCTCGCACGGCGTCCATTGCTCCGATTAGGATTGACGTTACACCACCGGCGAGTGCGGCTGCAGTGGGCCGTTGAACGCCGCACCTGGACTACGGAATGGCACGACATTGTCTTCTCCGACGAATCCCGCTTCTGCCTGCAACACCACGATGGTCGGATCCGCGTGTGGCGGCACCGCGGCGAGAGACTGTATGACGCCTGCATTATGCATCGCCATACCGGTCGGTCGCCTGGCGTTACGGTTTGCGGCGCAATTGGATATGACACCCGCACTCCTCTGGTACGCATCGCCGGTACACTCGACAGCTACCACTACATCTCCGACGTTTTGGAGCCTGTAGTCCTCCCTTACCTGCAGGACCTGCAAGCGGCCACGTTTCAACAGGACAATGAGCGCCCGCACGTGGCACGCATCGTGCAACAATTCTTCACGGCCCACCAGGAGTCACTGCTGCCGTGGTCCGCCTGTTCTCCCGATATGTCGCCCATCGAACACGTCTGGTCGCTGATCGGCAACCGAGTGGCCGGGCAAGAACTGTGGCAACGTATGGAAACAGCCTGGACCGTCATACCGTAAGCCCACATTCAAAGCCTATTTCGTTCTATCCTGGTGCGTGTAGCGGGGCCGTTATTGCCAGCCATGGTGGCCACACGAACTATTGATGTCTGCGTGTTTTGCAAGTTGCACGGGCCTGTAAGCTCAATCGTTTCATCTTTGTATCTGTTGTTATGTGTCCAGTAAATATGGCTTTGCTATCTCGTTTCCTTCTTGGTGTTGCATTTTGGGTGGCCAGCAGTGTATATTGACATCATTTGAATGTGTATTATATTTGCATTTTATATTGTAAGGCGTTTAGCCTAGTTGCATGGTGACTGTATGGCTAAAAATTGACAAATTGTCTTATGTTGGTTAACTGATGTACTACACTGAAGAGCAATTGAATTAGAGACAGCTGGCGTTATGCAAATGTGGCGCTGTGGGCGGCCCTGTAAACGGAAACGACATGACGTATGCAGCGATCCGACAATATAAGGAGTGATGCGACGGGAATCAGTAAGAATCGGACGCAGTATGGGTAAGACGAAGGATCTAAGCGCATTTGATCGTGGGGCAAATTGTCGGGGCCCGACGAATGGGTCACTCCATCTTGGAAGTCGTGCAGGCACTGGGATTTTCACGAGCCACTGTGTCATGGGTGCACCGTGAGTACATCAAATCCGGTAAAACCATCCCTGCAAGGGCCAACTGCCGTGGACAACAGCGTGTGGAGAAGCGGGGTCATCGTCGGCTAGCTTGCATTGTAACAGCCGATAGACGGGCCACAGATTAGGAAATCACTCCGCAATTTAACGCTGGTGCACAAAAACGACAGAAGCCATCTTCCCACGAGGGTCCCGCTGCTGACCGCACATCACAGGGTGCAAAGATTAGCATGGGCGCGGGAAAATCGCCACTGGACCCTAGACATGTGGAAAAATGTTGCCTGGACTGATGAGTCGAGATTCACGTTGGTACATGCGGATGGCAGGATACGAGTACGGCGCAAACCCGGTTCCGGACGATTCGTTCAACGACGATTGGTTCAATGCCGATTCGTCCAATGGTACGATTGGTCCAACGCCGATTCGTCCAATGGTATCATCTTACAAACGGTAAATTGTTTTATTTTCCAGAAAGGAGTAATGATTTAAATTATTCTGCTCATTATATCCTTTTGAAAGATCATTTCCGTATATTTGGTAATTGTAAACATTTTACATAAATCTGGTAAAAGGCACTCAATGGAGCATTTCTCAGCTGTTTGCAAAGCACCTGGGCGCGGGCCTTTTTAGAATATTTTAAGTTACAACTTAGATATTTGGTATTTGTAAACCTTTTGTAAAACCTTACAAAAGGCACTCATCGTATCATTTCTCATGTCTTTACAAGGCACATAGGCCGCAGGCCTTTTTAGAAGATTTTAAGTTACAACCTAGATATTTGGTATTTGTAAACATTTTATAAAACCTAATAAAAAGCACTCATCGTATCATTTCTTATGTCTTTACAAGGCACCTAGGCCGTGTCTTGTCATCATTTTTCATGTCTTTACAAGGCACCTAGCACGACTCATGCTGTGTTCAGAAAAGGACGATAAGGTGGGATTTTTTAAAAACGCTGAATTTTTACTTAGGCGCTAAATATTTACATAACATGTCCAGCTTGTAATATTTTTTTATAACTTAATTAATTCATAGGCCCTACACCTTGGCCTTTTTTAACAGCTTTTAATACGCCGACTTCATATTCATAACGTTTACGTATCAAATCAAGTTAATAGCATTACGCTTTTACCTAGGCACTAAATATTAATTCACAGGACCTAGGCCTAGGCCTTTTTAACCGTTTTTATTCTACCGATATCACATTCATAATGTTTACCTAACACTAACAAATCAAGTTAATAATATTGCGCTTTTACTTAAGAACGAAATATTAATTCCTAAGGCCTAGGCCTTTTTAATGTTTTTACTCTACCAATGTCATATTCATAACGTTTGCACATAAAATCAAGTTAATAGCGTTGCTCTTTTACTTAGGCACTAAATATTAGTTCATAAGACCTAGGCCTAGGCCTTTTAGCACTTTTTATTCTACTGATGTCATATTCTAACGTTTAGATATTAAGTAAAGTTAAAAAAATACTAGCATAACATTAGTAAGTTTTCTTGGTAGGTAAACGTTATGAATCTGATAACGGTAGGATAAAAACTGTCAAAAAGGCATAGGCCTAGGGCCTGTGAATTAATATTTCGTGCTTGTAAAAACACAATATTAACTTGTATAATGAAGTAAATTTCTCCGTCATTTTTGTCCACGCCGGGGCTCGAACCCGAGTCCACTTATTCCGGAATAAGGGGACTCGGGTGGCGGAACCTCACTGCATGCTACAAACAGAAACGGAAAACTAGTATTTCATATTATTTCATGCAAAAGAGAAACATTGAAGTTGATTGAACGGCTCTTACATCAGTAACTTCATACGGCAGCAAGGACAGTATAACAAAAAAAAAAAAAACGCGATTCCGAACAAAAAAAAAATCTGTAACCACAATATTACGCATGAAATGTAACATTATTTTACATTCTTTGTAGTACGGGTACTTTCGTATAACATCGGAGATAAAATCAGAACAGCTGAGATTTTTATAACACGAGTAGCACTTCGGACAGATAAGACGGAATTGGACCAATCGTCCATTGGACAAATCGGCATTGGCCCAATCGTACCTTTGGACCAATTGTCCATTGGACGAATCGGCATTGGACCAATCGTCGTTGGACGAATCGTACCAGACCCAGTAGAAACACATCCATCAAATTCCCAAGCTTTGATTGACGCGATAAAGTACGTGTGGTGCAAAGACACTTCAAGTGACTACTGCAAATCCTTCATTGAGAATATGCCACATTGTATTCTGTTTGTTATAAAAAACAAAGGTGGCTACACAAAGTGCTGATTTCGGTCTTTTTGTGTTCTAAAGAATGTTAAGTATCCATCTGTGGTGTCATTTTTTTTTTAAATATCTCTGACTAGTAATTAGTTTTTTCTTTGGAAATCATTCAATAAATTCACAGGTGGTCTTAAATTTTTTCGACTGACTGTATTGTAGCCTTTCGTAGGGGAAGCTCCCTCCCCCTGGCGGCCCCCAAGCTACGAACCTGCCTTGCACTCTGCGAAATTTGGTTATTAAGATATTTGACCTGTGTGTAACTTAGTGAACATTTTCTTTATTTTAGCGGCCATTTCTGTTTTTCATGCGCATTCCTTTTCTAGAAACATTCTCCCGACCGCAACACTTCACGATATCTTAAGTCCTTGCACTGTAGAACCATACAACGAAATTCATATAATTTCCTGTAATCGAAATTTCACTCCTCGAAGAGTAGAAATGTAATAATTGGACTACATTTAGTTTCCCTGCTGTCGTTCCGAGTAAAGAAAAACAAAACAAAACACGAAAGGATCCCTCTTAGGCATGTTGCAGACAATTGTTATGGATGAGATATCTATCTATCTACAAAGACACAAACATCTTGCACCGTCATCTATTCCGAAATGATAGCAACAATGATACGGTATATCTTCTCACCCCAACATACACCTTCTCCTCACATATCTCATTACAGTTTTTACGTTCTCTGGTGATCACACATAATCACACTGAGCGTTTAACAGCAGAAAAAATTCACCGGTTTTTTTTTTTTACTTCTTTATCATATGAGAGCACAGAGAACTGATGAACAATAATTGCCCTTAAATTGCGATGGCGTACTATCCCTCGCTGTCACTGTTGCTTTCCTATTGCTTGTCCCCGCCCCCTTCTTACCTTTGTGGGTGAGAGTTTTGCGCCGAGGGGAGTGTTCGAATTTGAGGGCTACCTGAAAACTGACAAGCCAACCCTGACTTCACAATTAGAAAGCCGTTTGCCACCACACACATACACACACTTAAGGCTCGCAAAACAATGACAGATACGAATACACAGGATTAGGTCCTCGGGCGACAAAGGCATTGGAACGGAGCTCCGTTGAGGAACTGATAATTACATGTTGCCAGTTCGATTTGTACGCATACAGTTCCAGAATCGGATGATATTTTTTGTGAATCTTTTTGCACATCCCCCCTTTTTTCCTTGTCGTAAATAACCTGTTCACGCGGTGAGAGAGAGAACGACACAGACTACGAGAGAGTAACGATTCGGATGGCAAAAGGTTAAAGACAGGGAAGAACTATTAATCGAAAAACGATTGGAAAATAATAAAACCAAAGAGTCCAAAGCAAAGATCTTTTCCATAAGTAGGTAATGGGTCAAAGCTTTTACTTTTGGGGAGATAGCTGTTTACGATTTCCCAAGATTAATGTTTTCACGTTGCTCCATGCTTTCCACTCTTGAAACTTTTGATCAAGAACAGCGGCGAAAGATCAGAGAAGTCAAAGCTAGTAATCACAAAATAACAGTAGCCTTCCTATGGTTGTGACAAGGTTTGCTTCAGCAATACTTATGTAGCCCTTTACGAAGAAGTAATTACTTTAAAAAGAAAAAAAAAACGCGTTTCCCAGGCAGTGAATGTATTTCCGACCACTAATTACACTGCTCAAAAGAATTAGAGGAGCAAGAGATATTGTAAGGAAAAATCATGTGCTACTGACGTTGTTGATCGTAAAATATTATTTTTATGTAGTAGAACATTCAGAAATACTGGGGTGGTCCATAAGTTCATGCGTTTTTTGCACATATGACTTGTGTATAGTTTTTTAAATGAATTAAGTTACTGGATTTTTATGTGTTAATACACTGCCTGGCAGAGAAAATGCCACAAAATGAAGGAATGCTCGAAAACAGACCAAACTGTACTCACAGATAGCCAAATAGGTCCTGAACAAATGATTTGATTGTCACATACAGACTAGGCTCCGGTGGCCGAATATATACAGGATGACCAATAAGCAGTGTGGCTCCGATTTTGGGAGATACAGCGTTGAATCCCACGTGGCATCCAGTCAATGAAAGTCTGATTAGAGTCCTGGGGTAACGTGGACCATGTGGTGTTGATCCGAGTCCACAGTTCATCTTCATTTTGCGGGGGTGGGAGGATACTCAGCCGACGTCCAATCGTATTTCTCAGATGCTTCATGGGCGACAGATCGGGGGATCGTGCTGCCCACGGAAGCATCCTCCCGCCGTGTAAAGCATTCAGGCTGATCCGAGAGGTATGCGGCCGGGCGTCATCCTGTTGAAAAACGGCGTTTGGGATGCCCTGCAGTTGCGGTAATGCCACGGGCCGTAGCACCTCGTCAACATAGCTGCGGGCCGTCAATGTGCCCTTAATGCGTACCAGCGGTGAGCGACTGTTGGCGTCGATAGCACCCCGCACCATGATTCCACGTTGCCGAGCTGTGTGGTGCTCCAATGGCGGAGGTATCCGCCCGTTGATCGCGTCACCTCTAGACTCTCACACAGCGATCATCCATGGTGAGACAGAACCGCGAATCGTCGCTGAACACCACGCTGTTCCATTCGGCACCCCACGCAGCTCTGGAGCGACACCACGCCAAGCGGTGACGACGATGGCTCGCTGTTAAGGGTAGCCTTCGCAACGGACTGTTGGACAGCAAACCAGACGCAGCCAATCGGCGCGACACTGTCCGCGTCGATATCGAGGGTTCCAAGCCTCCCAGTACACTCCGCAAAATGTCGCCTTTCGGTGCCTGTGTGTCCGCTATGGCATGACGTCGGATGCGACGATCGGTACGCTCAGACGTTCGTCTTCGTACTCCGGTCCCCCTACGACGTTGCACAGATCCTTCCTGGGACCACTGTCCCCAAATGCGACCGACGGTTGTAGCATCACGTTGGGTTTCTTCCGCAATACTACGCAAAGACCATCCGGCGATACGAAGGTCTACGATGACACCTCTCGTGAACTCATCCGTTTGACGAAATCGCGTACGAAGGCGTATTAACGGCACTGGCACCACTTGTTCGTTCTCCAGACACGGTTACAGCAGAACCATTTACTTCTCCCAGCCGTGACGACGTCTCGACTGACGGCCTCACGGGCTGGTTGTTCGCTTATATCCCTTGCGCCGTTCGTGCGATTGGCCTGCAAATGCAATCATTTGCATAACTTGTACGTGTGCACCCACCCTGCAATTTGCATGGCCCTACGTTCACGTCTTCGTGGTGTGGCATTTTCTCTGTCAGGCAGTGTATGTCATTTTGTAGCTGTTGACTTGCTTTTTGCTGGCGTATATTTCATTTGATTAATTAATTGTGTCATATCGCATTATTACTTCACAAAGAAATATGGAAAATTGGAAATTCGTGTTCTTTTACGCTATTGCTGGAAAAAGAACTTCAAAGTGGCCGCAGCGGCGAAGAAAATATGCGAAGTCGAAGGCGAAGGTGTGGTTTCAATTCGTGCAGCGCAAAAGTGGTTCAAAAAGTTCAAAGACTGCTAGACCAGTACCGAAGATCAGCCACGCTCGTGTCGACCTGTGAAAGTAAATTCTGAAGTCATTCACAAAGCCGTCGAGACGAAACCGTCAACCAGCACTCGCCGATTGTCCGATGAGCTCCACATTCCACGGACATCAGTTGTTCGGAATCTTTTTTTTTTTTTTTTATTGGAGGTTTAACGAGCACCGTGAGCAACTCAATGGGCGATAAGCCCATTGAGTTGCTCCGTCCCTAATTTAGGGTTACTGGTTCCAGGGAAGGGAGAGAGTCAGTACCGTAAGACAAACACAACATCGATGCCTCACAGGGATTCGAACCCGGACCTCTTTCGGACGAATGATCAGAGGCCATCGCTTAGACCACTGCGCCAACGGGGCGGCTTCGGCATCTTCACCTGCTCGGCAAGGTCAACAAACGCTGTTGTGAAATTCCACATGAATTGGCGCAAGATCAAGCTCAGCGGCGTGTCAACATTTGTCGTCAACTGCTGCAGAATCCTCGTGACGAGCGTTTCATCCACCGAACTGTAACTTGCGATGAAAGGTGGGTTTATTGCTTTAACCCTGACAAAGAAAATCAATGATTGGGCCCTGGCCATGTGGCGGAACCTGCGGCCAAACGAGACAAATTCTCCAGGAAGGATATGCTCCGTGTTTGGTGGAATTTCTGCCTCTATATTTATGCGACGCACCTTAGAATGCTCGGAGTCAGAATGGGAAAAGCTGCCGATTTATCGGAGTTTGATAAAGGACAAATTGGAACGGCTCCTAGGAACTACGATCTCAGAAACGCGCGGCTTGTGGGTGGTTCACGTGCTGCTGTAGTGAGTGCGTATCAAAAGTGGTGCACTGATGGCCAAACGACGAACCGTTGTCCAGCCGTGAAACGTCCCCAGCTCATCGATGCCAGAGGGGAGCGGTGACAGTCGCGCTTTGTTCACAGCGACCGCAGGGCCACAGTGCGACAAATCACCCACAGCTACAACACTGGTGATCAGAGCAATATGTCACAGCACACAGTTCATCGCAGGCTTCTGCGCATCGTCCTACGTAGTCGAAGACCCAGCCGGGTCCCCATGCTCACTGCTCGTTATCGCCAACAACGCATGAAATGGGCACAAGATCATCGAGTTCAGACCGCGGATAATTGGAAGAAAGTGGCCTGGTCTGACGAATCAAGATTCCTGGTGCATCACGTAGACATCTCAGCGTGGATATGCCGATTACTGACGGAGGCTATGGCACCTGGTTGCACTGTTGGGCGGAAACAGGCCGGCGGCGATGGTGTTATGCTGTGGGCCTTGCTTCCTTGGGACACTTTAGGCCCCATTATCCCAATAGCCCAATCCCTGACAGCTGTCTGGTATCTGAACATCGTTGCGGACCAAGTTCACCCATCCATGGCAACTGCGTTTCCAGCTGGTGATGGACATTACCAACAGGATAATGCGCCATGCCACACTGCCAGGGAGTGGTTCGAGGAAAATGGTGGTGACTTTCTGTTAAAGTCCTGGCCTCCAAATTCACCTGGCATGAACCCAATCCAGCATTTGTAGTTCGACTTGGAAAAGCGGGTTCGCGCTAAATCACCCCCCCCCCCAGAATGTACGGGGACTGGAGGACTTATTGTTGACATTATGGTACCAGATACCCCAGGATACCTATCGCTACCTCACTGAATCGATGCCTCACCGAGTGGCCGCGGTTTTGCGGGCTAAAGGGGGTCCTACAGCTTATTAGGTAGGTGGTCATAATGTAATGACTCATCGGGGTAATAGTCACTTCCAGGTGTTTCAACGTACAGTTCTGATATTACCATTTTAACTTTTTTCAGTACATGAGCATTGCGAAAAAGTTAGATGCAAAGCAAGTAATATGCAACTAGTACATGGGGGGAGGCACTCAATGGTCGGGGCCCTGGGCACGTTCCCCAAATGCCCTCCCGTAAATCAGGGCCTCAAGTACCCTCCATACAGCCCTGAGCTTTCTTCATACGATTTTCAGATCTTTTGTCCGCTAAAGAAGGCACTAAAAGGTCACCGCTTTGCATGGGATGAATGTGTGAAGGAAACGAGAACGCTCCATTGCGAGAGGCAGGTATTTTATAGAAATGCCATTCACCGTCTCAATGGAACAAATGTTCACAAAGTTACTGAGTCCGTGTATAAATGAATGAAGAAATAAAGCACTGGCAAGACTCGGTGCATCTTCATTTTAATGCTTCTGATATGATCTTCAAGTAAAGTGTAGCCTCAGGGGAGTACTGATAGCCCCTGCAACCCCCGCATTGCGGGGTTGGGGGCTCACTACTAAGAGGGTCTCTAGCCTCACCAAAAAGATTTCACATTTTTTTGCGGAAACTTCATATGAAACTGGTTAAAAAAATTGCCAGATATTAAGGCATTTTTGAATGAAGTATTAAAATGAAAAGCAACTTTTGCTTTTTTTTTTTTGTAATAAATAATTAAAATCTTTAAAAAGCATTTACTTTGCTTTAGTTTATAAAAACTGGATGACGAGATAACAGCTATCCATAGCAATAGTTCCTATGCATGTATAATGTGAAAGAAATGTCGTTCAATGAGTGAAATCTTTATACCAATGAGGGTAAGGTGTTTTGTATTACAATTGTTTGCACATAAATACACATCATTCAGAATATAATACACTAAAAGGTGTTCTTCGCGAGAACGAAGAAACAGAGACCGGTATAATTTTTTTTTTTTATATTACAGAGTTAAGAGAAAAAACTTTTGCTATGTGCAAAAGATTGCGGCATTAAGTTAAGTGTGTTTTCTATATTCAGGAGTAAATAATTTAAGTAGTTTTAGGTTTTTTTGTGCTACAATACTTAATTGTTACTTAGTTGTTTGCTTACGTATGTTCTGACACTTCGTACAAATCTGAAAAGGTCATTATGTACTCTCAATGGCAGTTGCATGTTTCACGAGAGTGTGATCGTGAGGCTTTTCAAGAGGCTAGCCTTTGTTCTCGAAAAGAATAAATTTTGCATAATATGATTAATTTTGGCGTAAGTGTTGTACTTTGCATCGGTATAAAACTAGGGCAATCACTTTAATTACAATGTGTACATTTGTGTTTCACGCAATAAAGTGTAATAGTTTTTGTTTTACAAAAAAATACTCGTAGACTCCAAAGAACTTACTTTATTAAAACGCCGGTAAAGCCTAGTTAAAAACATGGGAGTTAAATTTTTTAGTAATAGAAAGCTAATAGATTTTCAGAAAAGGGCCTCGAAAATATTTCTTGCGGGAGTGCCTCTAGTTTTTCCGGTACGCCACTATGTAGCCTTAATAAGATATCCTATTGATTTGTAAACAAGTTAGTAAAATCATGCGATGCATTGATTATGATACGCTTTCCAACATACCAGAAATCATTACTCAAGTTATGAGGATAATGGCTGTAGCCTTTGAACCCATTGGATAATAATCCTGACCTTTGACCCCATTTCGATGATATTAAACAGAATTGGTTCAGTATACCTCCGGAACAACATACTAAAGTTTTGTCGCAATAGAAGCATTTAAGTTATGAGGATAATGGCTGTGGAATAAATCTCGCTCCTGTGCCCTGACCTTTGATCCCATTTCGATGATATTCAACAAATTGGTTCAGTATATCTTCGAAAAAATATACTAAAGTTTTGTCGCAACAGAAGAATTTTTACGCAAGTTATGACGCATAAGGGTGATGGAATGGATCCCGCTCCTATGTCCTGACCTTTGACCCAATTTCACCCATTTTCGATAGGGTTCGTCCTCCGGTTGTCTCCTACCACATACTAAAATTTCATTGAAATCGAACCATTTTTACGTGAGTTATCGTGCGGACAGACGGGCAAAGCTGGAGCATATACGCTTCTTCAACCTACGATTGGAAAGCGTAAAAAACAACTGTTTTTTACTGAATTGAAGAATTTTACATAATCTGTATTTGAAAACATTAGGAAATTTCGGTCATGTGTAACGCAAAAGAATATTTCGAATGCAATTTCTAAAGGCGGAGACGTGTTCTTAGCCGAGCCGACAAAGGAATATATAAACACATCTATTTATTATCAAAATAAATCCGTATTTGCATATTGCGAATAAGGAATTACGTCAGAAGCTTTTTCTAAGCGTCATTTGTTCACAAAAACAGTAAAAAGAAATTTGCTAGTAAACTGTATTGATGTCCTACCTCATTATTTAGTATAAAAGAAGTAGATTGTCTGTTATACAAATAACTGTTGGAAAATATTTGGAGAAAAGAACCATAAATGTAAAGTTTGAGCCCCCAAAGCGTGTAAATATTTTTACTTCCACGTTCTTTTGTAATAAATGTGTTTGTCCAATTAATGTGTTTAGTTCAAGAAGACTTCTTAAACCTAGAGGTCACGACGGGATAAAGGCTTGGTGCACATAAATTTTCCTTGCTTAATAGCAGGTTTCAGTTTAAACGAAGGATTTATCGTGATCTTAGACGTAAAATTTCCCCTAAAGAAATCCTCCGCAAACGTGTGTATTTTATCATTATCACAGGTTTTCACTGTGGCTTAGTTTAGCCATATTTTTGCCGGCTTATCGCACCTTTGACGCCTAATCCCCCGAAATCTTCCCCAATTAATCGCTGCAGGTGCTAGTAAAGCAATGCTGAGCTAAGAAACACGCACACTGGCGCATATATAAATATCAATGAACAAGCCAAACATACTAATGTCAGTTGACGCACACGAGTGGGCACTAAATCAACAGGACGCCTTGTTTCACCTAGTTAAATGGAATGCGTTGAATAACAGACCGATGTTGCGGGGAGGGGTCACGTATGGAGCCCGAACGGGAGCCCGGGAACCGGGGGTACGGGTACTTGGAAGAAGGCGGTCAACGCGCAAACTTGAGGACTCTAAATTATGACAGGACTTCAACTGTATTTGTTAGGCGGCGTTTACCTTCCACACCTGGGAAACGTTTAATACAAACATTTCCTTGAACTTCGGGGTGTTTGTCGTTTGCAAAAGCAAATACGTAGAGAAACTTAAGCTGACCTACATATTGTTATCGACTTCTTGACAAATATACCGATATTTACATAATCTTCAATGATTCTGAGAAGAAAGGTTTGATTAGGCAATCGCTCGACAATCCTTCAGAACAGAAATATTCTCAATTCTTTGAACTCACATTTAACCAGAAGGACGACAACGAATTCTTGGGACGTCTTTTCACGAAAGTCTGAAACCTACGTATTTTAGGATTCATCTTTTAATTGAAATCATCATACATTACCAATACACTCACTCCGCAGAGCTTTCAAATTTCATTCATCATTTTCCCACTTGGTCTTCTTCTGGGTTTTTTCCTGTCCCTTTGGAATCCAGTCTGAAATTTCAGCTGTCCATCGATGGTCTGTCCTTTTGGCAATATGTCCAGCCCATTGCCATTTCAAGGATTTTACTCTGATCATGATATCTTCCACTCTTGTCATTTTTCGGATCCACGAGTTCCTCTTCTTATCTCTCCTGGTTACAAAACGCATGCATCTCTCCATGCATCTTTGAGTTGTCTGCAGTCTCTGTATGTCTCTTCTAGTTAAGGTCCACGTCTCTGCACCATATGTAAGCACTGGAAGGCCGCACTGATCAAACACTTTTCTTTTAAGACATAATGGCACATTGCTCTTGAAAATTATACTGTTTCTTCCTAAAGCTCTCCAGGCAAGTTTTATACGCCGATTAATTTCTTCATCAATGTGACCCTCACTTGATATCTGCTGTCCAAGATAAATGTAGTATTGGTTATCTCCAGCTTTTCCCCATCAATCAATAAATCTCCATTTTTTGCAAAAGCATTGTACATCACTTTTGTCTTCTGAAAGTTAATTTTTAATCCTACTTCTTTACTCTTGTCAGCAAGTTCTTGGATCATACTCTGCAGCTCTGATGGGGTAATTGCAAAAATAGCTACGTCATCAGCAAAACAAAGATGAGTTAGATAATCTCCATTAATCTTTATCCCTTTGTTTTCCCAGTTCAGTGATTGAAAGACATTTTCCAATGTGGCATTGAAGAATTTGAGAGATATAGTGTCACTTGTCTCACTCCCTTTCCAATTTTTATGGGTGCTGTATTCTCAAATAGCCGAATCTTTGCACTGGCATTTTCATATATATTTCTAATTTCATACAATCACAATTTAAGTACCAGCAGGTCACATGTAAGTTCCAGATGTATTATGTCATTTATGTTTTACTAACCGGTTCAGGTAGGAAAGACAGAGTGCTAAGGAAGGTTTTGATACTAAATTAGTTAAGACGTCTGTCTTTTGGCTAAGGAAAATTCAGCACTCTCACGAAATCTGAACCACCAACCCCGTGGCTCCAGGCGTCTTTCCCTTATGAGTGGTCTGATGCTCCGGTGTGCATTAACCTGAAAAGGCATGGATTTTTCTAATTTCTATCATTTTGTATTTAACTAATTTAATTCTCTTTGCATGATTTTTAGAGTGTTTTTTCGATAGCATCTTATTGGGAATGTAAATTACTTGTGGTTGACTCTATTGCTATACTGATTATGTTTGAAACCAGCAGCAAGGCACTGTTTTGAACTGATCATGTTACATTTGTATGCCGGGATTCGAACCCGGATCCCCTCATTCCGGAATAAGTAACTCTACCAATTGAGCTACGCGGACGTTTGTTCTGACTACTATCTGCCTTTATTTCGTGTGCGTCCTGCTGGCAGATTAATGGAGATTATCTAACCCACCTTCGTTTTGCTGATGGCATAGTGATTTTTGCAACTACCCCATCAGAGCTGCAGAGTAGGATCCAGGAACTTGCTGACAAGAGTAAAGAAGTGGGATTAAAAAGGAACTTTCAGAAGACAAAGGTGATGTTCAATGCATTTAGAAGAAATAAAGATTTATCGATTGATGGAGAAAAGCTGGAGATAACAGACACGTACGTTTATCTTGGACAGCAGATATCAAGTGAGGGCCACATTAATGAAGAAATTAATCGGCGTACAAAACTTGCCTGGAGAGCTTTTGGAAGAAACAGCATAATTTTCAAGAGCAATATGCCATTATGTCTTAAAAGAAAAGTGTTTGATCAATGCATCCTTCCAGTGCTTACGTATGGTGCAGAGACGTGGACCTTAAATAAAATAGACATGCAAAGGCTGCAGACAGCTCAAAGTAGCATGGAGAGGTGCAGGCTTGGTGTAACCAGGAGAGATAAGAAGAGGAAATGGTGGATCCGAAAAATGACAAGAGTGGAAGACATCATGATCAGAATCAAATCCCTGAAATGGCAATGGGCTGGAGATACTGCCAAAAGGACAGACCATCGATGGACAGCCGAAATTTTAGATTGGATTCCAAGGGACAGAAGGAAAAGATCCAGAAGAAGACCACATGGGAGATGGGTGGATGAAATTCGAAAGTATGCGGGAGTGACATGGAGGAGACTGGCACAAGACAGACAGTTGTGGAGGAAACTTGGGGAGACCTTCGTACAGCAGTGGATTGATAAATTTTGACAATGATGATGATGATGATGATATAATAATAATTATTATTATGCATACTTATAAATTGAGTTTCGAATTTATAGTTCGAAGTAGATTTGTCCCGGTCGGGTCAGGTTAAGTTTGTAATAACTTTATTTTTTCCGTAGGACTTATCACAAGTGATGTATGTTTTTCATCGCGATCTTTCAAAGCAACAGAATGCTTTGGAACTTGAGATCTTATTAAACTGGCAATGACTTTCAATTAATTAACTTTAAGGAAAGGTGAAATGAACTGCTCCGTAGTATTATTTCACAACACTCCCACACTATAAAATTTACTCTTGATAGCTATAATAGCTTTTGTCTTAAGGAGTCCACAGACTGATAGATAGACATCGTGCAATTTAAGTACCAAGTTTATTACAGTAATACAATATGCAATGGCTTGTGCACAAAATAGGGGAGAGAAATATCCTGTGTCACAAGAACCCAAATTTTATGCGATATGCTGTCCACAATATTCGATCTCGCTACAGAAGTTCAAAATCAGGTCCTCCGTCCGACAGACGATTGAAATTTAATAGTTAATTAAACCTCAAGTTTATTCCCACGAATCGCTCATATTACTGGAAACTTTCCCGTCACATAAATACGGAAAAAGTAAGAACAGAATTTTTCCGTTAAAATACGAAAGAAATTACGCAAAGTTTTCTGAAAATTCAGAATTATCCTTTCGTGTAAAAATCTGTGAAATTTAGGTTTCGTTCCGTCATTTCACGAAATAGGTTGCATCAGAAATATGTTTCGTTAATTCACGAAAGGAATCACGGAAAGTGCCTCGTGAATTTCAGAATATTTTTTACAGTGCGCCATTTTTATTTCCGGAAAAGTAGTTTCGTTTGTATAACGCGAGTTATCGTGCGGACAGACAGACGGACAAATCTGGAGCATATACGCTTCTTCAAACTACGGTTGGAAACGCATTGATTATGATACGCTTTCCAAAATACCAGGAATTATTACTCAAGTTAGGAGGATAATGGCTGTGGAAAAAATATCGCACCCGTGCCCTGAGCTTTGACCAAATTTCGATGATATTAAACAGAATTGGTTCTGTATACCTCCGAAACAACATACTGAAGTTTTAAATACATAAATGAAATGTATTGCTTCATAAAAGAAGCATATAAATGCTTCCATTTGTCGTAATGGAAGCATTTTATTGCTTCTATAATGAAGCAATAAATGACAGAAGCATTTCATTGCTTCCACAGTGGCGGAAAGTGAAAAAAGAACACCAAGATGGAGACGGCTGATGCCAACGAAATTAATACAGCATAATAACGGAATACAGAGGATAACGTGATCAAAACATTATGGCAAAATACAGCTGTATTTGCTGGTAAACTGAAAAATAACATTTCCATGTAACATGGTTAGTACGAGGTTGAACCGCCATGAACTGCGTCACACTATGCAATTCTGGCATGGAGTCTGTCGTACAGATGTTGGATGTAAGTTTGGGGTATTGAGTTCCAAGCATCCTCAACCTGGACGCGTAAATCGGGGATGGTCGTGGCTGGCCGTGGAGATCGGATAAGTCGCTGTTCCATAAAATCCCACACGTGCTCAATGGGGTACAAATCCGGTGAACGTTCAGGCCATGGAAGTTGTCTCACACCCTGAAGTGCATGTTGCGTTGCACGTGCCGTGTGTGGGCGTGCGTTATCTTGCTGGAAAACACCACGATGGACCGACCTTACAAATGGCACAACAACAGGCTGAATGATGTTGTTGATGTAGGAAGTGCTGTTTAACGTACCCGGTACAAACACTAGTCGTGTACGGGAGTGATAGCTGATCGCTCCCCAGAACAGGAGACCAGGTGTAGGCCCTGTGCGTCACTGGCGGATGCAAGAATGGTGGAGACGCTCCCCTGTGCGTCTGCGAGCACGCATACGGCCATCGGAGGCTCCCAAGCAGAATTTGCTTTCATCGCTGAACACGACAGATCGCCATTGCGTTCCCAGTGCAGACGTTGGCGACACCACTGCAGCCGTTCCTGACGGTGGGCTGGAGTCAGAGGTACACATGCCAGAGGCACACGTACACGTAGTCCTGCATCCAGTAGACGGTTGCGGATTGTTCGCACAGTCACCCCAGGTGCAACGGCAGCTCGGATGTGCGTCGCAGTGGATGTTCTGCTTGACAACGCCGCTCTTCTTATGCGTCCATCGGTCCGCTCATCAGTCCGTCCGTGACTCCCGGTTCCACGTCTTCTCGTGTGGAAATGTTCCTCGGACCATCTACGCCACCATCGTACCACCACCGATACTTCCCGTCCAGTTCGCTCCGCAATGCGGCGATACGACCACCCGGCCTCGCGGAGTCCGACTAGACGACCTCGCTCAAAGTTTGATAACTGCTGAAATCGTACACGTCTTCCAATTCCAGGCATTGCAGCTTCTTCAGGGTCTTCGCGCGTGTCCGTACGCCGACGACTGATTACATTCACTTCGCCGTACTCCTTAAATACCACCGACGATAATTTGCTTATTATGCCGTGCTGTGGCGTAAGCGATCGCCGGTTGGTCCCGAAATTAACATCCCAGCTACGTAAACTCGACCCTATTAACATATGTAAATTTCATGATCGTCCGCCAATTCCTTCTTGGTGTTCTTTTTTCACTTTCCGCCAGTGTATTTATGAGGATAATGGCCGTGGAATAAATATCGCTCCTGTGCCCTGACGTTTGACCCCATTTCGAGGATATTCAACAGAATTGGTTCAGTGTACCTCTGGGACAACATACTAAAGTTTTGTCGCAATAGAAGTATTTTTCTTCAAGTTATGAGGATAGTGGGTGTGAAATAAGTCTCGCTACTGTGCTCTGACCTTTGACATCATTTAGAATATACACTGGTGTGCAAAAATTAAGGACGAAGAGGAGAAATTAGCATAACAGCGGAACGAGCAGGCAGAACTGGCCGAAAGACCACTCAGGAGATAGACTAGGGTCCGGTACGGTAGGGCATGCGCATATGCAGCATGACGTAGGGGGAGTGTCGGAAGAGTATAAAGCACACCGGCGGTGTACGCTCAGCAATTCGGTGAAAACTATTGCACGGCGCACATCGGTTTGAACGACGTCGAGTTGCTGCCAGTGTGTGATATGACCAACAGGCAATCCAGTAGACGACATCTGGATGACTTTACCCGAGTTCGCGTCATTGGGAAGTTGAAAGAAGGTCGAAGTGTGACTAGTGTGGCTGAGGAGTTCGGGATCGCTCACAGCATTGTTTCACGAGCTTGGAGAGCATTTCAAACGACAGGAACAGCTGTCCGAGAGTTTAGCAGTGGTCGTCCACGAGCAACCACGACGGCTGACGACCGGTATATTGTCCCACAGGCGAGAAGAGACAGACGGCAGACAGCGGGAGAAACCGCAACGCACATGCAACAGACAACTGGACGTGGCCAGGAGGCTGCACAAAGATGGTCTATTAGCACGACGACCAGTACGGTGTGTGCCATTAACGCCTGCTCATCAGAGACGGCGGTTCCTGTGGTGCCAAGAACACAAGAACTGGACACATCAGCAATTGGGTCGAGTTCTTTTTACGGATGAGAGCCGATTTAGTCTGACGAGCGATTCTGGACGTATACACATCTGGAGAGAGCAGGGAACACGCCATCACACCTCCAACATCATCGAAAGGGACCGGTTTGGAGGTGGCGAAGTTCTCGTTTGGGGCGGTATCATGCTTGGTAGCCGTACTAACTCCACATTTTCCAAGAAGGTTCCGTCACTGGTTTCCGCTATTGTACCGAGGTTCTTCTGCCTGACGTGCGTCTGTTTAGAGGTGCTGTGGGTCCTGAGTTCCTCTTCATAGACGACAACGGTACACCTTATCGAAGTGTAGCGTTGGAGGAGTGAAGATATTTAACGCATAGATTGGCCCGCAAGGTCCCCGGACCTAAATCCAATCGAACACGTGTGGGACCTTCTCGGGAGACGCTTGGCAGCACGTCACCAGCCGCCAGCAACGATTCCGCGGCTGCGATTGGCGCTACAAGAGGATTGGGTTGCAATGCCTCAACAGCTCCTTGACAACTCGTCCTCAGCATGGACAGACGTTGAAAATTCCGCAACGCAGTCAGGGGTGATTTTCTTGGCAGCCGCCTGTCACATGGACGTTTCTGTCTTCTGTCCAGTTGTGCTCGAAGCTACCTTTTCAATAAAGTTTCTTTGTATCCTTTGGATTCCTTGTTTGGACGGTTTTGCTCACTTGTCCCATATTCTTACATCTTGGGGATCTTATGGTATGATTTGAGTCGATGTGGAGCACTTCTGCACGACGTTACATTCGAAAAACCGTCTCGTCCTTAATTTTTGCACGCCAGTGTATTAAACAGAACCGGTTCAGTAAATTTCCGGAACAACATGATGAAGATTTGTCGCAATCGAAGCAATTTTATGTAAGTTATGACGTATAAGGGCAATGGAATTGATGCCCTCTTATGTCCTGAACTTTGACCTCATTTCGCGCATTTTCAATAGGGTTCCTTCCCAGTTGTCTTCTACCACATAGTATATTTTCATCGAAATCGAACCATTTTTACGCGAGTTATCGTGCGGACAGACAGGCAGACAAAAGGACAAAGTTGGAGCATATACGTTTCTTCAACCTACGGTTGGAAAGCGTAAAGAAGACCATAACATGGATTGAAAATTCAGAGAGAGAGAGAGAGACAGACAGACAAACAGACAGACTGAGAGAGTAAAAAGTGCTAAAATCTACGATTTTCTTCGGGAAGAAAGGGGCTTAGGTTGCTGTGTGTTTTTTATAAAAGCTTTCTTACAAAATGATTAAAAGATAACTTTAACTAATCTGCCTAGCGAATATTTTTTGCTTTTGCATAGCAAACAGTTCTGCGTACCGAATAATAAGGATCCCTCTTAAAAAAATTCGTTTACACATATTCTGGCACATGTTTTAGTGGTTAATTTCTAATGCAAGGTGGAATAACTGACAAATTAATAACTTTCTTGACACCCTCGTGCATGAAAATTGCTTTTTTTTTCTTTAAATTTCCACTGCTGTTTTTAAAGTCATTTTGATATTTTTATTTTTTAAATTTCAGTATCTCGTTTACACTGTACAACAAAGGGCGGCAACCTACGTGTATTTGAAAGTGGTGGGGGCATTGTAAAAAAAAATAACATAAAATAGCCTTTTTAACAGCTTCACTCCCCAAATTTTGTTTTTAAAAATAGCAAGAAGTGCAGGGAATTTTAGCAAACATGATTTTGTTTTTATTTTCTAAACTGCGGGGCACCGTGATAACGTGGCGCCAGGGGGAAACCGTCCCGGATTTTCCCTATGCTCCAGTGGGCCCTGTTTCTATTGTTATTGAATTTTTTACGCTTTCCAACCGTAGGTTGAAGAAGCGTATATGAACCAGCTTTGTCCAGCTGTCTATCTATCCGCACGACAACTCGCGTAAAAATGTTTCGATTTCGATGAAATTTTAGTATGTGGTAGGGGACAACCTGGGGACGAACCTTTTTGAAAATTGACGAAATGGGGCGAAAGATCAGGACATAGGAGCGGGATCCATTCCATCACCCTTATGCGTCATAACTTACGTAAAAATGCTTCGATTGCGACAAAACGTTATCATGTTGTTTCGGAGGTATACTGAACCAATTCTGTTTAATATCATGGAAATGGGGTCAAAGGTCATGGCACAGGAGGGAAATTTATTCCACAGTAATTAACCTCATAACTTGACTAAAAATATTTTATATTGCCACAAAACTATAGTATGTTGTCCCTGAAATATACTGAACCAATTCTGTTTAATATCATCGAAATGGGGTCAACGGTCAGGGCACAGCAGCGAGATTTATTCCACAGCCATTATTCTCATACCTTGAGTAATAACTTGAGTAAAAATGCTTCTGTTGCGACAAAACTTTAGTATGTTGTTCCGGAGGTATACTGAACGAATCATTTGTCAGGATAGGGAGGAGGGTTTGTCTGCGCAAGATTTCTGGTGTGTTGGAAAGCGTATCATAATCGATGCATTGCATGATTTTACTAACTTGTAACCAACTACTTTTGAAAAGTAGTTCTCTCAGCATTTGTGTCGTAAATCAAAAAAAAAAAAAAAAAAAGATAAACTCATTTTGGATATATGTTTAAAGCTCTTTGAAATACCTTAAGAATATTGGCACACTTCCTCAGCATAAGTATTTTGGTCACAAGTTTAAAATGTTTATTACGTGAAGTGCTTACGTGAACACTTTACACTAAAAGTTTCTTACTTCGTGTTTGTCATTTCTGCGTACTGTACATGGATCGGGGGCTTTAATTTTCAGATTTAGTGCATTGAACGCACGCTATTGTTGATTGCTGTTAATTAGTTCTTTGCCTATTAGTATCGCGACCTTTTCTTTGGCTCCCACTACTAGGTGTAGCGTTGCACACGTGCGTGAGCTTGCTGGTATTTTGTCCTTTCTGCTGAATACGCCCCCCGTAGGGAAATATGACAAAACGAGTAAACTAAGAGTATTTGTAGTCCTTGTTGCACTCAGATTTGGTAACTTATTCAGAACAAACTTCACGTCTCTAGGAACTACAGTTTTGTTTTCCCTACGTATCAAACGATATGAATACGGAATTACCACGCAGAGTAAATTATAAGATAACTCATACTCACTCTAAATGATTGATTCTGAGAAAGATAGGAGAATCACGCACAAAAGAAATGATCTAGGATTAAGTTCTTAAAACTCAAAAATCTGTTGAAACCGATGAAGAAATTATATTACATTCATGTTGAAGACACAGAAAACTGCTATTTTAGGAAATGAACATCCTTCACTGTAAAAAAAATTCTGAAACTCACTAGCCATTTTCGATGATACCTTTCGCGAATTAACGAAGCATATATCTGATACAAATTTTTCCGTGAAAAATGACAAAGAGAAACCTGAATTTCATAGAATTTTCTTAAGCCAGGAAATTTCTGGATTTTCAGAAAACTTTCCTCAATTCTTTTCTTAAATATACGGTAAATTGCCGTTTTTAAGATGTGTTAACGAAAAATTCTAAATTTTCGGAAACCATTCTGCAATTCCTTTCATACATTAAGGTTGTTCCACCTAAAATCTCTGCCGTATGTTTCCAATGGTAAAACTTCTTTACATATTTTCTTCGCAGTTAATGTATTCCCAAGGATGAAAATTTGCACATCGATAAAAATAACTTTTGGTTATAGCATGGGACACTTAATACTTGCTAAAACATAACCTTAACTATATTAAAAATCAATCATTTTTCTTTGAGTAATGTTCACACCTGTTAATAGATGGCACGACCTGTACATTGATGACATCAGTAGACAAACAAATGTTGGATTGCTTAGTTATGTTTATGTTTCAGCAAGTATTAAGTATCCCATGCTATAACTTACAGTTAGTCATATCGATGTGCAAATTTTCATCCTTGGGAATTGCAACGAAAATATGTAAAGAAGTTTTACCGTTGGAAACATACGTACTCACCAGGGGCGTACTGATAGCTCCCGCAACCCCGCTTTTCGGGAAGGGCCCCACTGCTAAGAGGGCCTCATCAAAAAGATTTTACAATTTTTTTTTTTTTTTTTGGAGGAAACTTCATACGAAACTGGTTAACGAATAGTATGCAGGTAGCTTTGAACAAAGTATTAAAAGGAAATGAAATTTTTTCTTTTTCTTTTCAGTAAATAAGTAAAATCTTTAGAAAATATTTTCGGTGCTTTAAAAGTTCATAAAAACTGCATGACGGGAAGCAGCGATTCCAGATGATTTGAGGCCCCTTTATACTGTCATTGGAAAAGTTCCTATGCATGTATATTATCAACAACATGTGGAAGAAATGTCAGTTCAATGAGTGGAATTTTTATACCAATGAGGATAAATTGTATATTAAAGATATTGGCACATAACTACACGGGCTTTAGAATATATTGAATTAAAAGGTGTTCTTTGCGGGTACCACTGTTCGAAGTGGCACAGAGCTACCGCCGGTATGGTGTCGACCATAGATCCACATAGTATAAATAGGTTTCGAAAGAAATACATACCATCCACATAATTTTTTTTTATTACAAAATTAATGTATATAATATTAAAAACATTAATGTAATAATTAAAAAAACCCTTCATTGAAGCTTTTGTGGTCTCTTTCAGTCCCAACTGCTAATCATTTATCAATTTCATCCATTAAAAATGTCATTTGCCGATTTTTGCGTTAAAATTTGTGTTTTCATCCTAATTACTTTACGTAGTTCGTGACAGGTTTATAATTTATTACATACCGGGATAGTAAATAATGTTTTTTTAACTACTGGTATGCTCACTTTCATTTTTGTTAACTACCGGTATGCCATACCGGCCCAATTCGAACACTGGAGGGAACGAAGTAGCAGAGAGCTGCGTCTTTTTCTTTTACGAGATAGTCAAGAGAGAACTGTTTTACTACGTGATCTTAAATGCGTTTTTTATAATCAAGAGTAAATAATTTAAGTAGTTTTACATTTTTTGTGTCACAATCCTTAATTGTTATTTATTTGCTTACTTATGCTTTGTATTTTCGTATAAACCGAGAAAGGTAATTAAACACTGCTACGTGGTAGTTACATGTTTTGTGTGTGTGATTGTGGGACATTTCAAATGGGTCTGGTACGATTCGTCCAACGACGATTGGTCCAATGCCGATTGGTCCAATGCCGATTCGTCCAAAGGGACGATTCGTCCAATGGACAATTGGTCCAAAGGTACGATTCGTCCAATGGTACAATTGGTCCAATGCCGATTCGTCCAACGGGACGATTGGTCCAATGCCGATTCGTCCTATGGACGATTAGTCCAATTCCGTCCTATCTGTCCGAAGTGCTACTCGTGCTATAAAAGTCTCATCTGTTCTGATTCTACCTCCGATGTTATACGAAAGTACCGGTAGTCCAAAGAATGTAAAAGGAAAATAATGTTACATTTCATACGTAATATTGTGGTTACAGATTTCTTTTTTTTTTTTTTTTTTTGGAATCGCGTTTTTTTTTTTTTTGTTATACTGTCCTTGCTGCCGTATGAACTTACTGATGTACGAGCCGTTCAATCAACTTCAATGTTTCTCTTTTGCATGAAATAATAAAAAATACTAGTTTTCCGTTTCTGTTTGTAGAATGCAGTGGGGTTCCGCCAACTGCCCAATGAAAACAACCGGTTGGGGTTTGGACAGAGGCCTTTTCAACAGTTTTTATTCCAGCGATGTCATATTCATAACGTTTACATATCAAATCAAGTTAATAATATTGCGCTTTTACTTAAACACGAAATATTAATTCATAGGCCATAGGCCTAGGTGCCTTGCAAAGACCTCAGAAATGATACGATGAGTGCCTTTTATAAAGTTTTATAAAATGTTTACAAATACCAAATATCTAGGTTGTAACTTAAAATCTTCTAAAAAGGCCAGCGACCTAGGTGCCTGTTAGATGGCTGAGAAATGATACGATGAGTGCCTTTTATTAGGTTTTATAAAATGTTTACAAATACAAAATATCTAGGTTGTAACTTAAAATCTTCTAGAAAGGCCCGCGGCCTAGGTGCCTTGTAAAGACCTGGAAAATGATTCGATGAGTGCCTTTTATAAGGTTTTATAGAATGTTTACAAATACCAAATATCTAGGTTGTAACTCAAAATCTTCTAAAAAGGCCCGGGGCCTTGGTGCTTCGTAAAGACCTGAGAAATGATAGGATGAGTGCCTTTCATTAGGTTTTATAACATATTTACAAATACCAAATATCTAGGTTGTAAATTAAAATCTTCTAAAAATGCCCGCGGCCTAGGTGTTTTGCAAACAGCTGAGAAATGCTCCATTGAGTGCCTTTTACCAGGTTTATGTAAAATGTTTACAATTGCCAAATATACGGAAATTATCTTTCAAAAGGATATAAAGAGGAGAATAATTGAAATTATTATTCCTTTCTGGAAAATAAGAAAGTTTACCGTTGGTAAGATGATACCATTGGACAAATCGTCGTTGGACCAATCGTACCATTGGACGAATCGGCATTGGACGAATCGGACATTGGACCAATCAGCATTGGACCAATCGGCATTGGACCAATCGTCCCTTTGGACGAATCGGCATTGGACTAATCGTCGTTGGACGAATCGTCCGGGACCGATTTCAAAGAGCCTGGTCTTAGTTCCGTAAAAGAATAAACTCTGCATGATATGATTCATTTTGGCGTGAGTGTTTTAAAATCCTTTGTATTTGTATGAAACTTTTAATTGCCATGTGAACATTTGTGTTTCACGCAGTAAAGTGTAATAGCTTTGATTTTAAGAATTTGATTTATTAGAACTCCGTTAAGCCTAGTAAATGATCTGAAAGTTTAGATTTTTAGTAATTGAAGGTTAATAGATTTTCGCAAAAAGGCCGCAAAATTTTTTTGCACGGGGGGGGGGGTTCCGGTACGCCATTGGTTCTCACTTTTTCCTTATCCGTATGACAAAAAAAATTCGGCAATAGCAGCGTTCGTGGGAATACTTGAGGTCTGATTAAATTTCAATCGTCTGTCGAAGGATCTTCTTTTGAAGCTCTGTAGCGAGATCGGATATTGTGGATATCACATCGCATGAATTTTGGTTATTGTGGCACAGGATATTTCTTTTCCTTTATCCCATTTTGTGCACCAGCTATTATACTGTATATTGTGTAACGGTAAGAAACCGGGTACTTGGCAGAGGAAGGCCAAGGAAGTCATGGGAGGATCAGATTCAGGAGTGTCGGCATGAGAATAGCATTATGAATATGAAGTGTAAAAGGTCTTGTGTACGTCGTGTGATGGATGTCAGTGAAGCCCTAGTTGTGTGTCAAGATCGCTGTAAATGGAGAAGTTTGATACGGCAATAGTAAGTAAATGATCAGTTAAAAATTTACCTGGTAGTTTGTATTTCTTTGTGGAGCTAACCTCTGAATCTCAGAGAACAGCTTAGTGATATGATATGATATATGAAGATGTGATTGTACTGTATGATGCCTATGTATCGGTCTTTTGACCTCTATAGACAAAAGCTATTATAGCTATCAAAAGTGAATTTAATATTTAAAACTGTTGTGAAATGATACTATGAAACAATATATTTCACCTTTTCTTAAATATAATTCAAAGTCATTGTCAAAGATCTCAAGTTAAAAAGCATTATGTTGCTTCGAAAAATCACGATGAAAAAAATACTTAATTTGTGATAAGTTCGACCCCTATAGGAAAAACAAAATTATTATGAACCTATTCAAAATAATAGACTCCAACAGAAAATAAAATACCCAGATCTCTAGCATTAATGACAAAAAATGCCCATCGCGCAATTAGTTTTATCACGTACGTGATTCAGATTTCCGAGTCTTTCTGGCTCAGTGGTTCAAACGCGTGTTATCTGTTGAGCCAACCCATATGTCGTCGGTTCGATCCCCACCGGTGCGAAAGGATAGTCTGATGTAAGGGATGAATTTCTCAGTCCTTACACAATCGGAGTCTCCGATTTAGCGAAATTTCTGCATAAATACAGAAAAAACCTGAAACGGACTTTTCTGAAATAAACGGAATCACTGACAACGGAAAACCTGAAAATACGGAAGTTAAAAAAAAACGGGAACTTTTAAAAACGGAAATTTCGTTAAAAAACGGACGCCTATCCGCAACTTTGCTGCACGTTATTTTCAGAAATTTTCCGTTAATTCATACAAATTATTTTTTACAATGCTTCAGTAACCTTGAAACTATAGAGGGTGAGTCGAAAGTTTTGCAATATTTGGATTACTTTATGTCTTCATACGTACCTTTACGACGAAAACTGACTAGCATTCAAAGTATAGGCCATCGTGTTGCACCGTCTTTAGCCATCTGTCTGCCAGTTCTTCGATTCCGTGGCGGTACCAGTTCTTGTCCTTCGAGGCGAAGAACTCCGTCACCCCAGCTGCCACCTCCTCCTGGTTGTTGAAGTACCACCCACGGAGGAAGTGTGCCATGGACCGAAACAAGTGATAATCCGAAGGGGCAAGATCCGGACTATATGCTGGGTGTGGCACCAGTTCGATAGCCTCAAGTTCCTGGAGTTTTGCGCGGTATGAGGCACGGCGTTGTCCTGCTGTAGGAGAGCACGCTTTCTGTTCACCAGTGCCGGGAACTTCTCCTCCAAAACGGCATACATCCACTCCAGCTGTTCAGAGTAGAGGTTGGCGTTGATGGTCCGACCGTATGGAACAAGTTCGCAACGCATTATCCCCTCGAAATTCCACCAGACGCAGGGCATCACCTTGTGCTTGAAGCGCCCACGTTTGGCAACAGGTTCAGGAAGCTGACTCGGGCTCAACCACTGCCGTTGTTTGTCAGGATTACGGAAATAGACTCACTTTTCATCACACGTAGCAATTCTCTTGATGAAACGTACATCGTGCGAATTTTATAAGAGTTTTTGTGCCTACTTCCAGTCGGCAGTTTGCTTCACCTAGCGTCATTTCGTGACGGACAATGCGGCAGCTTCTGTAGACTTTGCAGAGGTCCTGAAGGTGTCGAACCACGGTGGTCTGGGATAAGCCCAGTTCGCCTGATTATCTCAGAGTACTGGTTGTCGGATTTGCCTCTACGGCCCGCCGCACGGCCTCTGAATCCACAGATCGCGGCCTACCTGACCTTGGCTGATCGTCGAGGTTTCTGTCACCTTAATGAAATTTCTTGAACCATCTGGTTGCGGTGCTGTGGTCCACGGAACCTTCCCCTTTCGAATGACAAATGTTTCGTGTTGCTTGAGCAGCGTTATGGCCGAGTTCAAACTCGTAAAGCAAACGTTACTTAATTAGCCCGGTTGTGGCTGTTCATCTTTTAGGCGTCCCAACCACAAACAGAATGGCGACTTGCAATGCTGTTCACCGCAGCGACTAGCACTTTATATCCCTATCGACTGACTGCAGTGGGCGACTTGAACTAGTTTAAGCACATGGCATACCTGCCGCAGGACATGCGTTTATGAAGATATTGCAAAATTTTCGACTTACCCTCTGTAGCAGCTTTCCCGAATCGAACCCGCATTCCTCGATTTCGATTCGAGCGTACCTATTAATGTGCGTAGTATCTGCCTGTCTTTCTGTCAGTAAAAAACTGAAATAATGTAGTTCTAACCAAATTAAGTTTATATGAACAAACTTCCCGATTGCGTTAGTCAGGTACCTGCGCCTTACAGATGACTCTCACCCCAAACAGCAATCCATCTCAGATCAACCTGAGTAAAGCCTACACGGCTCACGAGTTACAAACCATATCCTCTTCCACTAAATCGAAATTTCCCCCTTTAAACCACCGCGTCGTATAATCAGATGAATCCCGTTTTCAACTGCGCCGAGCTGTCGGAAGGGTTCGGGTGTGGCGTCGACAACATGAAGCCATGGCTTCGTCGTGCCAGGTCGGTTCTGTTCAAGTCGGTGGTGGCTCTGTGATGATTTGGGGAGCCTTCTCAAGGGACACATTAGGTCCCTTAGTGTGTCTGGAAAGGTTCTTAACATCTGTGCGCTGCCATCATGTGCTGGCTGATCACCTACACGCTTTCATGGCTTTCACGCATGAAAGTATGTACGTGATAC